>WHPX01000030.1:0-492607 GCA_011057435.1 Actinia equina
AAACTGCACTAAGAAAGTACGAATGAAATTAAAATAAAGATATTTGGAATGGCTACTTTCTTTCAAAGCTTGAAACCAGCTGTTAATGTGGACATACGGACCCAGGGAAAAAATGTGGTTTAGTTACAAACCTTCAGGACGATGCGCCAACCCATTTGAGGTCTGGGTGTCCAGGTCCTTTTTGGTGGGCCAGAATTAAATTGGAACACCCCCATATTAGCTCAGCCCAGTCAATCCAGTGTTCTTTCTTTACGTTTTATCTTTTCTTGGAGCAGACATTTAATAGCATAGAATGATAAACAAACATACTGACCTTCATCATTACATGGCACTACGTAGAAACGGCATATGATAAATGTGGTGAAATTGGGATACAAATAACTGTTGAGGGGTCGCATATTTTTTTTTTTTTTGACAACCTAAAAATTGAGGCCAAGAAGGAAGAGTTAGAAAATGTAAAGTGACTCAATGGGCACCAGTGTTTTACTCATGAAACATAAAAAAATTTTTTTAAGCCACGAAATTTAGTCTCAAGCACTTGAATACGAGGCTAATGTGGGAAAATCTATGTCAATTGGCTGAGGAGTGGATAGGCCAATAAGGGACTTACACACACAGCAACAGTTACGTAATACAATAAAATATGGCATTCTGACATACCCCACTGCACAGGAACACCGCACAAAACATTGCCCTCATGTTGGAACCTGCTCTAATTCGTACGACCCCACCAACACCAAAGTATGTAGGCTATAGTACCAAACTAAAGAGATATTATGTAATTCATTGCTTGCTTTTGGTTTGTGACATTCATCAAAATTATTATACAGTTGTGGTCTGACTCACAATAATCCAACTTGTATGCCTAAGTCAAGGAGTAAATACTCAATTGTAGTCATCTAATTTAGAAAACATAATAAATGTAAATGTGATATCTTGATTTCTTGGGATTGTTTATATAGCTTTTAGATAGTACTGTAGTGGGCTCTGAATTGTCAAGACTGTGCTATACATAATTACTAAGAACAGAGCATGGTGCTGAATGCCTGAACATGGATGCACACAACTACTTTGCAAAAGAAGTGTAAGAAAACCAGATTTAAGAACCCGGAATTTTGGTTCTGAATATAATACAACTAAAATTAATCAAATAAAACAAAATAATCGCTTTTTCTGTGCTCCATACAATAATATAGCACGTAGGAAGATGCTGAAAGCACGCAAGAAGGTGTCTTCTGTACTTCTGTGGGCTAAGTTATTTCCTGAATTTCTCCATATGAACTCAAGACTAGTACTGCGTGAAGCACAGAAAAAGCTGTTTTTAATCTGGTTTTGATGCTGAAAGGAGGCTAATCGCTGAGTAAAGGAGTCTGTAATCAAGAAGGTATATTCATTCAATAATTGGTGACGATACACAACAGAAGTGATCATGAGTACAAGCAGGGACACCAAAAGCTAATGGATAACAGCTGTTACCAAAACAGTTTACATCACCTGAATTAAAATAAGACACTAATGTAAGTATTGGCACATTTATTTTAGTTTGAGAGACTTAAGAGATTGGGAATACCATTCTATACCACTTCCAATAATTCCCCCCCCCCCCCCCCCCATCCCAAATACCCAATGGGAGCAAGGAAGGATGGTGATCAGTGCACTGTAAACATAATTTCTGACAATTAAAATGTTTGTTAGTGTGTGCTGATAGCCTTGCCCATGCTGTCTTTCCTAGAACATTATAAGTTTTATGAGCTTGTGCATGAAAAACTGTAAATTTGAAAGTGTGCTGGTGTCAATGTCCAGCATTGCTGTCCTTGCTCCTGTCATGAATCTTGAGGTCTCTACCACACAGGACATAAAATTGAGAACATCGGTTAAACAGTCATATTATGGAAGATTTTTCTCATCAGAACAGAATGCTAGGACATGGAACTTTCAGTTTTCAACAGACATTTGATACGACCTATCTACCCGAGCAATTAAGCTCGAAGAGAGGGCATGCTTGTAATTTTGGTAAACGTAAATGTTTTACTGTTGCTTAATTGAGTCTATACCTCTCAGTATTGGTGTTATGATCATGGACAAGAGAATTCAAGGTTGATAGCAACGTAAAATATGGAGAGAAGCTTTGGAGGAGTCGTTCCTGTTATGAGGAAAAATGAGCATTTTATTTTATTATGTATTAGTACATAAAGAACAAGAGGCTGTTGTTTTTATCGGATAATGATAAACATCCAAGCTGAAGGCAAGGATCTATAGCTCCGATAAATGCAGACTCAAGTTCTTTACATTACTTCAAAAAGTTTCGTTGCAAAATATCATATTTCACAGACTGTGTTTATAATATAGTCCATATGTGTCAAGAGATAATTTACAGTCATCTTCATATGATCAAAGGTCATAACTGCTCATACGATATGTGAAATAATATTTTGACATTCATCTAGATGTACAGTATGTAAAAGAGTGTTTCAATTAAATCCAAAGAGGAGCACTGTAGGTGCATTATTTACCTGTGAAGCAGTAAAACTGATCACCACCAATGCTGATACACAGGGCTTGATTCCACCAGTACCAACAGCAATCAAAAGCAGGCCAATCATAACACCAGTCCTAAGATATTAAAATTTTGATCATCAGCCAAGGGTACAGGATGGAATATTTGTGGGAGCAGGGAAACATGATAAAATTAGTGTGAGATCTGGGAAACTAGAAAAAAATCTTACTTGATTTGGGATATTGGCATCGGCCGTGACTCAGGGAATTGCCAAATTCACTGTTCGGAATGTGGGATTTGCTTTCTGATTTTTCAGGAAAAAGATGAAACATTAAAAAATAAAATAAAAATGCAAATGCCTTTGAATATGTGAATGTGGTTGTCAATGGCAAAATGTCATGGGACGTGTGATTTTGGGAAAAATAGCGTGCAATTCGGGATGCAGTTCCCGTCCAGACCCTAAGGGTTGCTATTGAAACAATGAAACATAATTTGTTCACTGAATTTGGATTCAAGTCAAAAGACCTCACTAGCAAACTACTCATATTTACACAATGCTCCACTCACCCTTTGGTATTGATCCATTTATCTAGTATCTATAATGTTATTATCATATATCAAAAACAAAAAAATAATGAGTCTAGTGCAGTACTCACAATTTCACCTTGGCCAATATTGCTTGGAATGGAAGTGACAGCTACAACACATGTTACAATAGCCATAGATTATGGATACATATAAGATAGTCCTGTGGAAAACAAGATAGTGTTAGATAATAAAGATTAATAATAAGTATAGGAAATAGCACGATCTTCTCGTACAATTTGGAAATTAATGGACACGAGTAATGTTTTGAAAGTTCTTGCAATTGCACGAGCCTTTAGGCGTAGTGCAATAAAGAACTTTTCAAAACATTACGAGTGTCTAGTTAATTCCAAATTGTACGAGAAGATCGTGCGACTTGTTGCTTTATTCACTCAACAAAATTTCAGTAAAAATGCGACTAAGCAACGCCGTTCATCTTTGTCTATTTGGCGGCCTATTATATCGTCCATTGCACAACTGATATGCATAAAAAAGATTAGTTCTTACAGCTTTGACAATTTTATTTATGTTTTTTATGTACAAAACTGATAGAAAATAATTGTTTTGACATTGTTTTGGCCGGGTTGCCATAGCGACTTAATTTGGTATCATACGGAGTACAATTAACGCTATAATTGTACTCCTCTCCACCAATCAGAGTGGATTAATTTTGTTGAGTGTACTATAATAATAATAATAACAAAAACTTTTAATAATAATACTTCTAATAATAAATACTTCTAGCCGGGCACAAGTGCCCTACTAATCGGGGAGACAAAATACAGTACACATGGTATTTTATGAACTATATGAGGCTATATGGGGATGTGTATGGCAAGTAGGGCTTTCTTCTCCACAAAAAAAAATCTTTACTGCCTTCTCTTCCTCATATCGAATATAAGCTGCCAAGAGAAATAGACCTCTGTAATCCATTCAGACCATGTGTCATTCCCTAAAGTATTATTGCTTTGTTTTATGTTTGTAAATGAGAGAATATGATCTTTGTTTATTTATAAGTATGTTTTACATACTGTATTAATTACAAGATATTTATTAGCACAATTAATTACATATGTGACATATAATATGGATAAAACAAAAACAAAGAATCTATTCTCAAAGGAATGACCATGAAATGGAAAACCTTATGCAATGTCTATTTCTAAGAGAAAGAATAAGGCTTGAGACTTTAAATTATGATACAGTATATATTATAATAATATTGTATACAACTTGTATGTTCCAAGCCAGCTATCAGCTAGGATGGCGTCCCAGTAAAGGACTGAAGTAACACAGCATGTTTGAAGGTATGATAAACAGCTGTCGCTGAATCCATCATCCATCTTAAGCATGTGTGTGAGATAGCATGACCAAAATGGCTGTGGGATAAAACAAGGTTTTCACAGCCATTAAGTGTAATGTATTGCTATTATACATGTATACACCTAATTGAAAAAACGTTGTTGTAACATGTAAAAATGCACATTAGAGCAAAGTAGGTCGACCTAGATTATAACATGCCAAAGCCAATTGCTCCGAAGGTTTACGCTGGAGAGCTGTTTGGCTGCTTTGTTGTTTTTTCCCATGCTCCCCTTCAGTCTTAGCTTTGATGATATAACCTTTTTTGAACCCGACAAACGTTTTTTCAAGTAGGTGTATAACGTATTATTATATAGCTTAGATAGTATGTTACACTCGTTTGGTTGAGAAATGTGCTGTGGAGCAATGGAGCATTGCTGCCGCTGATGTAATGCCAAGTGCACACTCTACAGGTATTGTTTGTGCAAAGAATCACAGTGAACCTTTATTAATTATTGGTCACCCTTTGGAAGTAGCCAAAGATTCCTTTTGCCTTGTTACTTTTGACACTCACCGTGCATGCCATAATAAGAGAATCGTCACAGAACTCATTTCCAAGATGAACCATACACTAGTTTGGATACCCCGTCTTGTCTAATACATTCTAGAACATGAACACAATTGTGAACATAAACCTAATGTTAAAACTTTAATCAATATTATATAAACCTTTGATTCAGATGGTGCACATGAGGTATACAAGTAGTGGTTCAGTATTGTACAAGTATTAGTAAGAGGCTACATGTACATGTACTAACAGATCGGCAATCCAGATTTCATTAATTCCATACAAGTGCCATTCTCAGATCTTCTTGCTTCAAAGGAAAGTAATCCATGGTATTACAATCAAGTTTCTTAAACTCATTAATATTTATCAGGGTTAAAAAATATTTGTACTAACGATGAGTGGAGTTTGTAATTCCTAGTCTTATTAACACAAAATATGCTAACTTCCCTTTTCTCCCATCCTTGGGAACCCAGGGGCAAAGTTCTGTCCCCCTGTTTCTCGCTCCCAGAAAAAAAACCCCCTGGACACTAAGTCTGTTAGAGCTTGTTCCAGAAGTCCGAATTCAAAATAACGCCATCAAATGTATGTTACATACTTGATGTTGCCATTGGTGAACCCCAGGGAGTTAACCAATCAGGAAACAGATTAATGTGGACTTACCCGAACAAGCTCTAACAGACTTCATGCCCACGGTGTATTTCTGGGAGAAAGAAAGAGTGACATAATTTTACCCCCTGGGTTTCTCGAGGATGCCTTTCTCCAGCACAATACCTGTGAAGTTGAAGTCTTCCTTTCACTTCCTTTGTTTTCTATAAATACAAATGAGCATATCACTAACAAGTACATACTTATACCACTTTTTGAGATAGGGTGTGGAGTGGGGTACAGATAGACAAGATATTTGTATTCAAACACAGGACAAACAGACCCAATATAGTAAATGTTGGTTACACTTTGATAAGTAATGATACCTAAGGTGGGTCAGGTTGACTTTTTATTGGTAGAAATCTTGAGTTTAAAACATTTCCCATCCTTGGGGCCAAAAAGCTTTAGTTTTGCTAAAAATATCCCCACGTTCATTGCTCAACTTCTCTACTTGCCACCTGGTTGATTTCCAAGTCCCTGCCATGCATTGCTCCCCCTCCCCTCCCCTTTCCCCTTCCATCCAAAAACTCTTTGGCCAAATATGGGAAATTTGTATAATTAGAAAGAAGGAATTACACCTGCTATTGAATGGAGAGATGTAATAGTGGCTTTGCTGATCAGTACAATTATAAAATGACTATCAAGTTCATTGACAAATTGCTTCACTTAAAGCTAATTTTGAAGGAATCTTGAATCGAATAAGTTTGTTGTGTGAAATCCAAGACCATGAAATTTTACAAGGAAAATAATTATTTGAATATTGTGATAATGGATAGTATGTGGATGAATAAGTTAGAAACATAAGCCAAAAGTAAATGAAATTTTCCTAATATCATTAGAAACAAACCTATAAAAATAGATAAAGGAAAAAAATATTAAAAAAATATTCAAAAAATATACCAAATCTATTCATTTTTTTTTTTTATTAATAAACATTTAATTAAATCCATCGTCTGTTTTTCAAAAATGTTGGTGTGTCTGGAAGTATATTATTTCATTGATAAGATTAATTGGTTAATAAATAAAAAAGGATTTTATTGTAGGATATTTTTTTCGCTCAAAATCCCAGAATTAAAGTTATATAAGATTAATACCATTTTTTAACATTTAGAATTCAAATCCCGCTTAGACTAGACGAATATTTTCGATTATAGCTGAGACTGGCGGTTCAAAAACCACAGTAAATTTAAAAATATAATACGAATGACGTCCTTGAAAACTAATATCAAAGCTTGAAAACCTCAAAGTGATCATATTTACAACCACTAGCATACAAGCACGAACTAAGGAATTTACTAGCGAGAACTATTAATAAATTAGAAGAATAGAACAGGAACAGGAAAAAAAGAGCCAAGTTGCGTTGCCGTTCACAGAGATATAAGCTTGATATAAGTAAAAAGCGGAGACTTTTAACCCTAGAATCGTAAGCTTATATACAATGATTTTTAAAAAATAGAATACGATATTTACACTGTAAGATAATCAAAATATTTTCCTGTCAGTCGAAGAATCTCGCATCACCAAGCGTTAACGAACAAGGTTGAACACGAAAATTTTGTAGTTCTCTAGTAGTATCCTAAGATATTTCCCCTTACCTTTCGCGAGTTATTTTCATCATCTGTGTCGTTTAAAGAGTATAACCCAGCAGACGACATTTTAGTTCGTTTTTTTCTTGACTGGTGGCAAGATTTCTCGGGGTTAAAGTAGTCGTTGTTGACGTCTAAAAGTCAAAACAAAGTTCACGCTGCTCGATGATCTTTACCTTCACAGTGACCATTAGATCCCTCATACGGCTAATACCTCGGTCATATCTACCTAAATCGAAACTAAGATCAATAAGACAATGTATCTAGCGGACGAAGCCTGACTAGGATGAATAATAAATGAGAGAAGTACAGTTTTAAGACAGGTACCGAGTACAGAGTGATAAAAGCGATAGCCTTTTCTTGAGATTTGCCTGACCGAGCATCAAAGCAGGTGTGACACAGGAAGCCCACCCTGGAATAAATTATATTTATACTCCCAAAGTACGCTGGGAATCCCAGGAAGCCCATAAAGAATTGTAAAGTTAGGGACCATGGATACACTCGAACGTGCAAACAATTCGCAGATCATCAATAGTTTTGCAATGTTTTATAACGCTTCTACCATTTAGACACACGAAAATGTAGCCCTGACTTCATTCGGCTAAGTGAAGCAAAATATACGATTTAATTAGTATTGCCGATATATTGAGCAAATATGTATCTGCATTATTATATATTTTTGAAATAATTGTGTCGCACGTAGCTAGTGCTGAAAATTAACCATTTTCAGCGGTCTTACTACAGGGTGAATACATGAGAGTAGTTAGCATAATAGCTTTACTTCAAACCTGCATCCCGCTCGGAGGGAAGACTATCTTGTTGATCTGTTCCCGTAGCGAATCAGCGAATTCAGTGCATATTCGATGTCTTCAGTTATATGTTTCTGCAAAACTAACAGGTTAGTCATCAGAACTTTCTACTTGTGGTTCACTACCGAAAGCTACGACAATTCCAGAAGTTGAATTTTGACCGTCAAGTTCAGCACATTTGAGTTATGTCGTAACCTGTTCTTAAATTGACCCTAGTTTCTTTTGCGGCTTATATTAGTTCCACTAGTTATCGTTTATGGCCTTTTCCTTATAAAATACTCCTAGGTCGTGCTCCTAGTGCAATGACGTGTATTTGTCTTTGTCTTTGCTCAGTCATTTCTGTTCTGCAATGGATTTGTATTGTTATCTAAAAGCCTGCTCATTTATTTTATTTATATTTTGTTTCCCGCTCTTGGATAAGCTTGGAGCAAATGTGAATTGGTTTTTCATCATGTTATTGATTGCTCTCGTTCTTTTTTGTGGCGGACGTGAATTTCGCGGCATTTGTGTTTTCCCATGCCTATTATCGTTATGATTATGATATCTATATAGCCCTCTTTTCCATATGGATATGTTCAAAGGCGCTTAACAATGATTTATGAATAAGAGATGGTTAGTATGAAGTGTATGCACTGAGGATGGTCACTGCCAGGGTTTCTTTACGTCAAGTCAGGGTTTTCTTTTGCGTCCCTCCGTTGGTTAGTTATAAGTGTGGAGAGACGGGACTTCCATTTAAAGTGATCATCCAAGCCACTTGAAAGTCTAACCATTTGCAGATGTAATTACAAAGGCAGCACTGATTATATTAAGACCCTAAGTGTTGGTCGAACACGACCTCCCGCACGAATGTCCGATGCTCAACCAACTGAGCTAACCAATTATTAATATAAGGTTGGCGGTTATTGAGCTGATGTTGCTCTATCTAACGTTTATTGCTTTCCAGTGTTACCGATCTTGGTTTTGCAGTGGAGATTTGAATTAGCTTTTAATTTTCACTGAGTATGGTTTATATGCCTTTACCCTAAGGCCTCGTCGTGGTCGACCAAATTCATCTAACACTTTTTCAACACGAAGAATACCGTCAGTCCATAGGAAAAAATATCACCTTTTGTTTTAGGGCACGCGGAGTTCGGAAAAAAGCATTAAAAGTTTTATTCAGATAACAAAACATCACAAAACTGATGATCAAATTATACATAAATTCTTCATTTTAAATGTCACTCTCCCTTCTTGATTTGACCTTCAAGCGACGTTAGTTACCTAGCAAATTGTTTACACATTCGAGTGTATCCATGGTGCTTTACTGCATATTTCTTTATGCGCTTTCTGCGCTTCACGAGCCACTAGCTTAATCTCCTTATCTATTTCTCTTTTTGCTTTTGGTTCAGCCTGTAATTAAATAAATTATCTTTTAACTTTTACAAATATTTTTACAAATAACTATAGTGAATTGGACGTATTCACGACTACAGCGTGTCTGTCTCTTTGCATTAATAATAATAATAATAATAATAATAATAATAATAATAATAATAATAATAATAATAATAATAATAATAATAATAATAATAAGGACATCACAAACAGCTAAGAAAAGACCTGAGAACAATTACAAATACAGACAGGGAAGTGAACTTTCTTATAGAACGATGTCAGAAATGGATTTTAAGCCAGAACGTTAATATAGTCAAGAAGTTCTATGAATATGCATAAGCTGAAGAAAGGATTGAAAAAAAATGATGAACTTAACCAGCCTAGACTTAGTCCGCTGGTCAATGTAAACATGATATATACAGACAAATAAAACTTGCCATAATAATAATAATAATAATAATAATAATAATAATAATAATAATAATAATAATAATAATAATGAGAGGTTCTTATATAGCGCATTTCACATGGTCTCAATGCGCTTTACGTTTATGACCAGTGGAGGACTTAACGGGCTACATTTCTTTGCATGTCATTTTAATCTCAAGCTCATTTGCATGTAAAACTTCATGTAAACTTTGTTCAAATGAAATTACTGGAAAACTATTGGTCAAACCGGTCGATCGGAAGGCATTCGGGAACATTCGTATTTTTTCGTACGCATATTTATTCGTATATTAGTGAAACTACTAAATAAAATTATTACAAAGCACATCCCAAACCAACCTGCGAAGCAAACTGAACGACAGTACGTAGCGCAGATTGGTGAGTGGAATTTAAGCGAAATTATTTTTTATTGCTGTGAATTTAGTCTAACTGTTGAATTGTTGACGTCACATACTGCATGAGTCAATTCCAAAGGTGTCCATACCCCATATTTCTAGATGAAAATCGACAACCAACAAAAACAAAAACAAGCAAACAAACAAACAAACAAACAAATAAAAAAATAAAAAAAAGAAAGAAAAAAGAAAAAAACTAACTAAAAAACAAAACAAAAAAAAAAAGAATAAATAAATAAATAATTAAAGATAACCCACTTTAGACTAAAGTCATATAATAATTAATTTGAAAGTCATGATTATAACATATTTAACGTAAATGTGCAACATCTTTTCCGATTAAGACTCTACCTCATAGTCGTACGACATGTATAAACAAAACAAAAACAAAGAAAAAAACTAGGTCCAACTACGAACTTAATGGTGGCTTGAATACTAGCTCATAAACGAAATATATTGATAGTTTTACAAGAAAGAATTTTCCGCGCGCTACGCGTTTGGGCCCCAGCAGCGGAAAAAACTCGGCCCCAAAATTATTTTGAAAATACAAGAAAAAAATCACTGGATGTACACTCCATTCTCGCTGGCGAAACTTTGTGGTTTTGTATATTGGTTGCTATTGCCTTTGCAGCCGGCAAGATAACTTGAGAGGGGATTTGGAAAGTAATTGTGCCCCTCTTGTCCAATCAGAGTCGAGTAATTTTGTAGAGTGTATTATATATTATAAATTCGCATTTTTTTAAAGGTCTACAAGATCCCAAAGATGGAAAGAGATCCCAAGATGGAAAGTCAACCAGAACCAAAACTGGACCTACCAGAAAGCAAAAAAACGTTGTTTCTGTTCTTTACGTTTGGATTTTTAGCGTGCTTATTGTTTAGTACATTAGTATCGAGTGCTGAAGACTTGCTGATAGGATTCACCTCAGCTACCGGTATGTAAAATGACGAACATAACCCCTCGATTTGCAATGAGCCCCGTTTATACACTAGCGAATTTTGCTGCGATTTTTTTTTCGATTTTGTCCATAATAAATAATGGTAAGAATTTACTCGTAAAGTTTTTTTCAGGATACCAAAGATTTCCCTAGACGAATGTCTCTTTTGAAGGATGAGACAAAAGATTTCATATTTCCGAAAATCGCCACAAAAATCGCAGCAAAGATCGCCGCAAAAATCGTCAGTGTAAACGGGGTTATATAGATTTCAAACAATATATCCGTGAAATATTAGTAATACTAACTTACACTATTTCATGCTACTAATTCTAATGTTTTCTATTGTTTAACTAGCTCTATTTTGAACAATTTAGTGATTAGTATTTCACGGATAGAGTGCAAACAATTAATCCGTGAAACACTAATTACTAAATAGTACAAAATAGTGCTAATTAAACAATAGAAAACAATGGAATTTGCATGAAATTGTGCTATTTAGTATTACTAAAGTTTCACGGTTATATTCTTTGCACTCTAGCTATTGTTTGCACTCTAATAATAATGATAATAATAATAATACTAATAATAATGATACTAATACTACTAATAATAAATAGGTGCTTATAGGGCGCATTTCTAACCTCAATGCGCCTAGCAACGCATATATATATGATTAACTAAAAATAATGTTTTTGAAATAAAAATGTTTTAAGTTTAGCTTTAAAAGTTTCTATTGTTTCTGCTCTTTTAAAGTGCTTATAAGCCTTTACACAATATTTTCAGAATTGATTCTTTAGATAGTGAATAGTTGATTGTGAAAATATTTTGTCATTTGAATGTTGTGCCTTTAAGACACGAAGGTTTATATTCCCAATATGTTAATGACTATGACGTAACATAAGGGATCATTTAATATACAACACTGCACTCGTTCTGGAATACAGTATTTTAAAAGCATCACCCTTTTACTCGTGACTCACGTAAAGGTCCTTACAAATTTGTTTTCAAAAAGTGTCCAGCCTTCAATATTAAAAGTTGCCACAAAATAACTCAAATCCCTTATGTTACGTCATAGTCATTAACTATTGGAAATATAAACCTTCGTATCTCAAAGACCCGACATTCAAATGACGAAATATTTTCAAAATCAACTATTCACTATCTAAAAAATCAATTCTAAAAATATCGTGTAAAGGCTTATAAGCACCTCAATGTGTAAAGGAATTGAATTCCACAATTTCGGCGCAGATGTTGAGAATTAAGAGTGAGTCTCCCTAAAAATCAAACATTAGGTGGTAAAGCTCAAAAAATCAAAATCGCTCAAACTTTCACCATTTATAACCCATGGTTAGGTGAGAAATGCTGTGGGGTTGGTTTGTAAAAATACTTTTTATTTGCGAGAAATCCGTGAAAAACTGAAATTAGATGTGGACGTAAAAAAATCACCTTCAAAAACGTCCATATTCAACGGCCTCGTGTGACTCGGAAAAGAAACTTACAAACCTCTATTTTATACCATTGAAACACTCGACTCTTCGTGAATGTATTTCGTGAATTTCAGTTAAATTGGGATAATCTTTGCTTTGGAAAGAAGTTGTTAGAAAACGCTACCAAATTCATAACGAAATATGGGGGTACACTACAAAAAATTTTTGTCCCACTGCCTTTTGCTCAAAATTCAAGAAATTTTAGAAATAAAACCCAGAAGGGTACTAGATTTTAAATATATAAAAATATTTCTGGGCAAATGCAAGCGCGCTCTGTAATCCAGTGCTGAGTTTGGCGTATTTTTAGAAATCGGTCATGTTGCGTGACAGGCCGTGACAGTACTGTCATTACTATTTACACTGTTATTTGCCGTGGTATTATTTAATTCCTTTTGAAGATCATGTAGAAACTTCCATTTGAGTTATATATCACCCAATGAATGAAAGACCTGCAAAATATATGGTAGAAAGTTACAGGTTATATCCAAAGTTTGGAACTAAATACTGGTATGCAAATTTAGCTGAGAAATTCCGTGAGACACTACTGGGAATTAAGCAGTTTAATATACTTTCCCCACTTGCTATGAAAGTTATGAAATGAAGATAATCGACGCAGGAATAAATAATCTGTATTATTATAATAATTTCTATTTTCCCCAATGATGTCGAGTCTAGGAATCTGAAGCCCGATAATTTATGCTTTTAAATTAAAAAAAAACTGTTCTGTACAACACCAATTTGCTTTTTTTTCTTGAATTCATAGTAAAACATAGAACACTATATTGCGCATTTAATTTTTTCCTCTAGTATATATAATACAAAATACAGAACCGGCCAAGGGGGGGTGGGGAGGTTGGGAGGGTTGCGAAATAATCCATATGTTTTGCGATACCAATATACACAGAATTCCATGGATGAACGGTCAAATACCTCAAATTATCTAGAAGTGAGTTCTTGAAATATCAAAAATTGTTCTTGGTGTTGCCTTCATACCATTTACAGTGTCAGTACCAGTTTCATAGTGACTCGATTATTAAGAAGAAAAACGGCTGAGTAGAAATACGGGAAGGAAAAAACTGGAGGGTTAGCTTCATTTTTATACAGAATGATCATGTGTTCAAGTGAGAGTCCCGTGGGCTGTCAAAGCGTTCTTGTTTATTGAAGTTGCTTTGCCTTTAGTATTTGTGAATATTTAGACACAGAAAAAGGAGCCTTCAATCAAGGAACACAACTTGATATTTTACGATTTCGAAGGGTCTATCATCTAGCTATTGGTTGCAATCACAACCCTTGACCAAATTGGTAAGCATGTCTACGTAAGGCTTCTTTCTCCTGACAACAATGTCTGATGTGTCAAGGCCAAGGGCTTGACAAATGTCCTGCAACTTGGCTATTGAAAGCGATTTGATCTTGGAGCTCATTACCATTTCACAAATATTACTGGAATCATGCATAGTTGGGTGTGAGTGTTGAACACTGATGTCGGCCAGAACCTGGTTTTGGAGTTCATGGTGTAACTCATTTTCCAAGTCGGCATCCTCTTCATCGTCACTTTCTAATTCATCCGGCACAGTACTACGCTTCGCAGCCATGCGGGAAAAATAACTACGGAGCTGTTGCGTAGACAAAAACTCGCCACTATCAAATAAGCTCATTCCGTTAATGTCTTTTGCAGTTCTCATTTCTCTAGACACATCAGATGGGTCAACTTTCTTCCCAGTGGTCTCTCCTATCAGAAACTTAGCATTAAGGTACTCTTTTTGCTTGTCAGAGAATCTCTTACGCTTACGTGTAGATTTCAGCGCCCAACCCATTTTAAGAGCAGATGATGGCGATGAAGGTGAGCTGGTACCTTGCTGATGAATAACGGGAACTTGACTTGTACCACTTTCTAGCTTGGTTGCGTACTCTTTGATAGCCTTGTCATAAAGGGTCTCCTGTTCTAAACAGCGTTTGTGCTTTCCGCATTCCATGTGCGTCTGAAGGGATGAATACCTCACATACGATTTTATGCATCCTTCTTCAGGACAAGTAAACAAACCAGGTTCTTGGCATGCGTCATTGGGCTCAGTGGATTCTGATAATCTGCTGTCAGAATTGTTAGCTGTGCCACTCTTTGGCTGTTTGCAATTTGCTTTCCTGGATTTAACGGGTACAAATTTCGCATTGCCGCACATCCTACACTCGACTGTTGGTAGTTCCCCTTCATCAGGTACGTCGAATTTCTTCCAAGGCAATTCGTTCCCAGGGCCAATGTTATACGCTCTCCAAACCTTGAGTCCTGTCTTGCTAAACTGAATGTTGTTGATGTAACTGATTTTTTCCAACTTGTTGACTTTCTTCAATCGGTTTGTAGGTTGACTACACACTGTTGTACTTACCCCCTGCACGCCGCCAGACGCGTCCATGGCCTCTTTCATTTGAAAAGATGTTTCAAGGTCGTGTCCAGCCTTTAAATACCGCGCCATGTGTGACTTAATCGTGGCCGCCTTACGGTCACACGAGCCCTTTCCACCCTGTGGATCCGAAAAGTCAATTCGTGATATTTCTACATCATTGTATTTAGCGACTTGAGGGACGGTAATAAGGGTCTGCGCACTGTGGTAGCAGGCAGCATTGTCCTGCCTCAGATGAACTTTTGTTAGTTCTGGCATTATTTCTTTGAGCTGTCTGAATACATCGTTCAGAACGGACAGTACTGCGCAGCTATCTTGGGAAATAGACTTCTCGAATACATGCGCAAATGTCATCATCTGCATCACTCCATCCTTCTTTCTAATAGCTACGGCTAGGTGCCACGAAATACCTCGTTTGGCGAACCAATCCGACTGACTTTCGCGAAATTTACGAGGAATGTATTTCATCGCCCAGTCAGAGACTAATAACACTGAAGAATGATCCAGGTCTCTGAGTATGTCCAGTCTACATTCATCCTGATTGATAGAGCGAAGAAGATGAGATTTCCAGGCATGTATATCCTGCTTTGCCTGTGAGAACAGGAAGGACATTTCTTGCCTTTCATCTTCCAAGCAATCGACAACTTTCAAATTCTCTTCAATCTCTGTAATGACCGACTCCAGAAGAGAACAACGATCGCAACTTGCGTTGTGGGTATGGTCACACGTGCCTTTGTAATGCTTATCATTGGGATCACTTAAAGCGTACACACGACAGTGGTCTGGAACCGTGGAACTTTTGGACACGTGAACCTTAAATTAGATAAAAGAACCTTAATTTCTTATATAGAATCTTTGGAACCCTTGGAAAAGTTGGCAAGAAGATGAACCCCAAAGGAGAAAAAAACGACTGCATGAACAGATGTCAGAGAATAGTGAAATTGCGCCAGGAGACGAGATAATTCTCATACTATTCAATTAGAAACACAATAAAATACATAGTTTATTAGTCTTGAAAACATTAATAAAATATTGCTTGTTCTTATTCTGTCAAACCCCACCCAAAGTATCTTCAGATAACTAGGCTATTAGAAAAGTTTGTATTCTAATATATTTCTTGACATACCTTGTAATCACCCTTCAGGTATCTCTTGGCTTCCTTTAGTTGCTCTTTCTTTGCCTTTGCCCAAGACAAACCCAGTCCGTTGCTATCTCCAAGGCAATCGACAACTTGCTCTAGGTCTTCAAACGCTCTGGCACCCTGCGCTCCAAAATAATCTAAACCTTGGAGAGATTTCCTTATTGAAGCAGAACACACATCCAATATTCTGTAGAGGGTACTACGTCGCATGGGCTTGAAGCCTTCTTCGCTACAAAACAATTCGTACTGCTGAATAATTTGTGCCGGGATGACAGTCCTGATGACATTGGGAACAACTATTTCTTCACTGGACGATAGCTTTAACTTCCTTTCACCGAATGGGAGGTCCTGTACAATATGTGCACTTGTGATAAAGTCAATGAAGTGGCTTAGCTGTCCCGTAGATACATACATTCTAGTACAAGCAGTGCCAGGTAATGCAGCACCACGCCCATGAAGAAGTCGATGATGTCTAGCAATGTTAAATCTATAGCGCGTCAGGTCTGGAATCCACCGCTTAAGTGTCTTAAAGGTGACTTTGTCAGCTATAATCGAAAGTATTTGACGACGCGTATCCCAGTGTTTAGCGTTCTTATAGCATTCAGTCAAGGCATCTACTAAAACAGAATCTACATCGTCTTCTTGATTTAATGGGATTTCTTGAGCTACGTTCCTTGAACTGCTCATAGCATCCCAAAGGCTTTCCACGTCTCTTGGTGCTATCTCCTCAAGAACGGCTTGAACTGCTTGCCGTGCTTTCCGTGTATAATATCGTCTTGTTCGTCCTTTAGTAGACTGCCACGAGGTCTTAAGCTGATTCCGTACAGGACTTATATCTCTACTGGACAAAAACGCATTTAACTTAGTTCGGCAGCTGTTACTGGATGGTTCGGTTTCCTTGTCAGATTCTTCTGAACTTTCTAAAGGCTTATAGAGACTGATGGGTGTGTCTGCTGGCAAAGACAATAAAGTAGGTGTGGAAAGCTTCACCTCCTGATTCTCTCCCTTAACGATACAAAGACAGTAGAAAACTGCAGTGAGCTATTTTCTTTCGTGAAATTGCGAACATAAGCTAGCATGATTGTACAGTCAATCTAAGGAAAGCTGCAACAAAAAAGGTTAAATATTGAATACTGTATACATACTGAATACACCCTTCTCATAATGGCTGACAAGTGCACGAAAACGAGGTCACCCAGTCATTATTTCACGATAAAAGATATAAAATTACATGAAATGACTTTAAAGAAGAAAAGTATAAAAAATGACATTTGTTTTGATCTTAATTAGCGCTAACAGCCTTTATTTTGAATGATCAGCTTTGCTCAACTTTGCAAGATGACTGGGTGACCTCGTTTACGTGCGTTCATCAGCCATTATGAGAAGGGTGTATAGCGCATTGCAAGTGCAAATGGTATTTGGGATCTCGTTAATTTGAAATAAAAAGTAAATATACAGGTATTTGCTATTCGTATGCAGCTATGTTTCATATTTCATATTGGATGCACAAACTAAAAATAAATGAACAATTATTATTGGTCATACTTTAGACAATGTTACTGTGACCCATAATGCATTTGGTCTTGGAACACATACAGTGCTAGTATTCAGTATTCAACGTTTTTGAACTAGCTCTATTTAGCAGCACGCCATCTGCCTCCCTCCCATCAAACACTTCGGCTTAAGGGTATTTTCAATGGTATGACAGGAATGACAATGGTATGACAATGGTTAAAACAGTTACATTTCAGTCAGATGACTGAATTACTCGTCCTGAAGCCTATTAAAGTTAGGGGTGTATTAATAAACTTGAAGGTTTGTCACCCTAATCACTTTTATTTTCTCGCCACACTTTGTGTGCATCACAACAAGATAATACAAACGATCCAATAAAGAGATGGCATACGACGAAAATCCATTATATAGAGCATTAGTGAAAATCCCCGTCCCCAGACGCCCGGGGACAGGGCAGGAATTAAAGCGGCGAGACTGTGGATTTACGCACATTTAACAGCGCGAATACGGGTGTTAGGGGGAATCTGAGGCGTACTTCAACAGTTTTAGCTATTCAATAGGAGCAACTTTAACTACATTTTAGCGGCAAGTTTTTCTCCGGGTATTCGGTACAGGGCGCCGGAATTTTAACACAAATGCATGGTAGGTTCCCCATGCTCTTTGTCTCAGACGTCAGTGCATGCATAAATACATATTACGCCTTGATTTTTAGTTCTTACATGTCATGTTTGACGTTATAGTCTTCGACGGACACGAGTTTTTGTTCCCCAAAATCAAAAACTTGTAGATTTAACAACACATTACAGCTGCAACGTTATATATTTTTAATAAACTTATCTCTCTCTATCTTTCTAAATGTTTAAAGATGGTATACTTACCAATTTAAGAGAACCAATCTCATTCGAAAGGGCTTGTATGCTGCGGGGTGTGTCGCAGTCCCCCTGATCATATAAACAACCACTTTGGGTTTCTTTGCACACATTGAAACTTTCTCTACAATGCCTACAAATACCTTTGGATATGAAATAGTTACAGAAATCAGTGATATGCACATTTCCACGTAAAAGAACAAAAGCGTAGAGCAAGATAAAAGGCGGCTGAAACTTTTACAACTTTGTCAGATGTAGCGCAAGAACCATATTGTCAATAATTAACTGTATGCTTATTATCATAAATTACTGATGTCGTTCTCTGCATTGCAAAATGCAAGCGTTGTGACTTGTTTTCAAACTAAGTTTACCTGAACCAACTTGAACAAGCACACCTGTCCTCTGCAAAATCTGTTCAGATATCGACAAAGAAATCCCGCGATCTCCTTTTCTTTTCTCGTGTTTCGATATTTCTTGTGGGACGGAACACTTGTTGGAATTACGTCGCCAACCTAAACCAAGCTCTGATCTGTGATGCGGGCAGATGGTACCTGTTTCTCACCAACGTTGAAAATACCAGATCGTGCTAAAATCAGTTCAGTTTCGAATTCTGTATCTACTCCAGTAAAAGTCCACAGAGATTTATGAGTACTGATGTCCTTACAGCAGGCGCGAAGAGGAATAATCTCGATGTTCTTTTTGACATCCCTTCTCTCAAATGAACAAGCAGTACCGGTTCTACTTTGAAAATGACAAGATACTTCCATTTCAGTTTAAAAGATATGAAAATTACTAGCTTCCACCTAGAATACTTGAAATGAATAACCGCAGCACAATCACGAACATACACTTGTTGATTTCAATCTTTGATGAACACAAACAAAGGATGCCGCTAAAGTTTAGGGAAAATAGAAATTATTATAATAATACAGATTATGTATTCCTGCGTCGATTGTCTTCATTTCATAACTTTCATAGCAAGTGGGGAAAGTATATTAAACTGCTTAATTCCCAGTAGTGTCTCACGGAATTTCTCAGCTAAATTTGCATACCAGTATTTAGTTTCAAACTTTGGATATAACCTGTAACTTTCTACCATATATTTTGCAGGTCTTTCATTCATTGGGTGATATATAACTCAAATGGAAGTTTCTACATGATCTTCAAAAGGAATTAAATAATATCACGGCAAATAACAGTGTAAATAGTAATGACAGTACTGTCACGGCCTGTCACGCAACATGACCGATTTCTAAAAATACGCCAAACTCAGCACTGGATTACAGAGCGCGCTTGCATTTGCCCAGAAATATTTTTATATATTTAAAATCTAGTACCCTTCTGGGTTTTATTTCTAAAATTTCTTGAATTTTGAGCAAAAGGCAGTGGGACAAAAAATTTTTGTAGTGTACCTCCATATTTCGTTATGAATTTGGTAGCGTTTTCTAACAACTTCTTTCCAAAGCAAAGATTATCCCAATTTAACTGAAATTCACGAAATACATTCACGAAGAGTCGAGTGTTTCAATGGTATAAAATAGAGGTTTGTAAGTTTCTTTTCCGAGTCACACGAGGCCGTTGAATATGGACGTTTTTGAAGGTGATTTTTTTACGTCCACATCTAATTTCAGTTTTTCACGGATTTCTCGCAAAATAAAAAGTATTTTTACAAACCAACCCCACAGCATTTCTCACCTAACCATGGGTAGCAAATGGTGAAAGTTTGAGCGATTTTGAATTTTTGAGCCTTGCCACAAATTTTCGATTTTGTTTGATTTTTAGGGAGACGCGCTCTTAAGCGCGTCCGCCATAGGAATTGGATTTGATAGATATGGGATGCATAAATAGACGACTTGCATTAACATTCACTATCCCCGAAGTTTCAGCTCATAATGTTGAGATATGCATGGCATTGAATATAAAATCAAATGAGTATAGGTTGGTTGGTAACCTCTTGCCATCGAGAGCATTTTGCCATAAATCTGAATCCTCAGAACATTCAATTTCGTATTTAATGCCATTTCTCCTGTTTCGCTTGTTAAGAGCTGAAACCCACCTCCCTTCTAATGTTGAGGTGCTCTTTTCATTCGCTCATCCCAGGCCAAAAAGGCTTAGATTGTGACGTTTGACTTACTATTTCATATTTTCATCGCTTTTCTTTCATCAGCTATGATATGGATATGGACATCACTACCTGCCACAGTCATTCCTACGACCCTTCCATACTTCTTCGACCGCTTGCCTACCTTAGTACTCATCCTGGTTTTCTTTCCTCTCGCTATTGGAGGCTTGCTGGGTCTTTATTTCGGGAAAACATTGTGGCTTAGGTACCTGAGTGTTGCTCTATTTGGAATAACCGAAAGTTTGTCTGAAGTAACCGGTGTCTCGTTAACAGCCTACTTCGATGCAGTAACGGTCAAGTATTATTGCGCGGGGAGTGGGTTTGGGTTCCTCATGGGGCCTCTTTTTTATACAGGTGGGTATCGAATAGTTTGAAAAACCGGTTGCAATGATACGGGCAAGCACAAAAACATGGCCTATTCATTCATTCTAGGAGTGAGTACAGTTATTAAAGAAAACAATGTAATAGAGAAATAAGGGGTAACAGTGGTCGAGGGGGAGGGAGAGGCTAATAGTGGTTGCTACGTACTTTTTCGTATTTGTGTGTACCCCTGCATGTAATATTCAATATGTAACTGATCTCCGATATACTTTAGCTGTCTACAATCGTGAGATTCTCCACCCCACTCCCCCCCCCCCCCTCCACAAACTAAGACAGGGATCTTTAACTATTGTTCTACTATTTATTTTCCTCCTCTGTATACAGCCATGAGCAGCTGGTTTCACATCTCTATCAAAGCAAGTGTCTCTGTCATCATCATCATGCATCCAATCATCTTCCTGTTGTGCTACTTGATGTTAGAAAACCGACGCGGAAAAATTATGGGATATCAGAAGATAGACAGAAACTCCCAAGAAAGTTCCGAAGAACACGAACTCAAGCAAAAACTTTCACTTACCGAGAAACTGCGCGGCGCGCTTGAGGTTCTCCCCAAGGTTACTCAAATCTTCCTTGCAGTTTTATTTCATGACCTCACGCTAAGTGGTGTGACGACAACAATAGCATTTCCTGACTCGCCATTTTCTTTATCAGATCATTATAAATACTATCTTATCATGTCATTTACTGGGCTGTTCCTTGGCCGCTCTTACCTCGGGATAGCCGAGTTCATCAAATCTGGACTGTCGGGTATCCTTTTTGTTCGACGCACGTGGATTTTAGTTCTCATCGGTATTTTTCATGTCATACTATTAATCTTTGATTCGTTATTCAAGTTTATCCCTAATGTCTGGGTGATACTATTCCTAGTTTTTTCGCTTGGTTTCTGGGTAGAAGCAACCTATCTTAACGTTAATGTAATCCTTGGTGAAATCCAGGATTTGAGGGTGAGAGAGCTGTCGATGGGCTTGGCAGTGTTTGGAGTGGGGTTCGGAGCGTTAATGGCAGCTATTATATCCAGTCCTTTGGAAAACGGGCTTGTTAAACATTGTTTAACATTTACCAACCAAAGCAGCTATTGCTTAACGAGAGAAACCATACGTTCATAGGTGATAAGCGATAGGCGACAAATGACAAATGATAGGAGATGGAATAACTTGTATTTCTTATCATTATTCTTGTCAATAACAAAGAAGTCGTCATGATATATTTAGTGTTCACATGTTCACATATTTAGTGTTCGAAACCGTTCAAAACGCCTGGATTATTCGCGTTTAGATGCATGCCCCCACTGTGCCCTTCGGTCGTGTGTAATCGCAAATCATCGATCGCCACTGGCCGTTCGTTCCTTCAACGTTTTTTGAAATAGCTGTATGTATGATCATGATTGTCACAGTGCAATGTCTCCTAAATAAATTGTTTTTAATGTTCCCGATGAATTAAGAATGAAAGCTTCTCACACATCTCACTCAGAACTGCAGGCCAGCACTAGGTCCGACAGTACAGTGATTTTCATGTACCCGTGAAACGTATACAGATATCATTAGTTATATTAGAGTGTAATACCGAAATGACAACAAAAGAACACAATGGAGCTAGAGTCTACTAATTTGTATTAGGTTAGTATGTATTTCACGGCTTTATGAAAACCTCTCTATATAGCCCTATACAAGGGCGGATCCAGCCAAATTTTTAGGGGGGGGGGGGGTCATTGAGTTTAAGGGGGTGGGCTAACTGAGTTTCTTCCGTCAACACAACGGAAAACAATATAAAAAAGCATCGTTTTTTCTGCTGAAGGGGGCGGGGGGCTTCAGCCCCCCTTTGCCCCCCCCCCCGGATCCACCCTTGCTATATGTATTAGTCAATCAAATTAACGAACGCAGCAAAAACGATAGACTTCAGCGCAGCTCTCCGCCGTCCCTCCACAAAAACCTTTTTATAAATCCCACTTGGATCACTGGATAAACACCGTGTTACTCATAACGTACAATAGTTCAGCGCTAAGTGTGACATTTCTAGACAACTCTGTGATGTAGGTCGTGCGTTCGAGCCTCTCAATGGAATTTACAGTTGTTTCGTTTGGCGTCTGGGAGATTATACTTACGATTAGTATTTACTGGGATTTTGTCTTCCGTTTAATAGCCTTCTTCTTTGATTTTGCCTTCCTTGCTACTTCGTTATTTTGATGTAAGTCATATAATTTATGTAATAGGTCCTTTACGATACTGTAGCTATTACCATCATTCCACTGCTCTGTCTGTTGGATTTCTTCTATGCAGTGTTTGCATGAAAACTCGAATTCCAAGCGGGAATCATAAGCAGCACCGAGATCAAAGAAACGCGTTCTTCTCTTTATGGCAGCTTTGGTCAGTGCATTTTGCAGTTTCCTCTTTTGCAGCTCGTGTCTTCTTATGTGCTCTTTTGCGTTGCTAGTTTCACTAATAAGACCATCATTAATGTTCATAAAAACCTTTTTATAAACCTTCTGAACCAGATCAGAACAAGTCGTCGCATACTCTTGCAGGGTTCTCTCCAGTTCTTTGATGATCCTCAAGCAGATATCGAGAAGTCGAAAGAGAAGTCGAAACGACGTGGAGATCCTGAGCATTCCGGAACCGTGGATCTCTAGCTTTGATGGCTTTGCACCATGAGTAAAACTCAGCAACGACTGCTCCTAAAATATCATAACTACGGGACCGATTTTAGTTTCTGTCTCGGAAGCTTGGTATTGCACAGCACCCCAATACTCTAGAATATTGGTTGGTGTCATTTCGGGTGGTGTGCCACTAATCTGTGCAATGTCACTTGGTGTAACCTGCAGAGCAGGCGTTCTTGTGGGTTCGCGGAAGAATCGGGATTCTGGGGTTCATGTTTCAACTACCTGCCCGTAAGAAAAATGGGACCTCGTTCCAAATTGCCAAAGTCCTCCAAAACCCCCCTGTTTTCCCCAAACCCACAAGAACGCCCAATGCTGTGCAGGCTACACTTGGTGCCAGTCACTAATCTGAAACCGGATGTGCAAGACTTGCATTCCAGGAGATATCGAATATTCCAAGACACTAATAATCGGCCGAGACGAAGATAAAACCAATAAACTTTCGTCATTTTCCTACTTTGAGTGAAATCTAGTAAATAATGGTCTTTCAAAGAGTTGAAATAATGGTTTGGGAACACTTCTACAAACAAAAATTAACTGGTTGAACGTCACTGAATCACAGAAGCATATAAAAACTCATCATAGCAGATTCGATTCCTTTCCGTCAAGAATTTCATGGTTCATAGAACAGGGCTGTCAACCCCCGAGATATTCAAATCTGGAGAATTGATAGGGAAGGGTCATGACGTCACAGCGCGTCAAAAAGCGCGCGAAAAGACGCCTTTCGGTTTTTAACATTTGATGTGATTGGTTTATTTCTGACCAATCAGATTATCGCTTACATTACAATGGCCTGCTTGCAAGAACAGCCATGAGGAACGTTTTGATTTTGTTAGCGATGTAAAATAACACAAACAACGTAAGATAATTGGAATTTTATGGTTGTGAAACTCGGGTCTCACAAGAAAAAATGGTCAGCTTCGGGGATTATCCGGGAGATTTGAGACTCTTATCTGGAGACCGGGAGATACGGCCCAAAATCTGGAGACTCCCGGTTTATCCGGGAGAGTTGACAGCCCTGATAGAATGAGTGAACTACTATTGATCTAGTTAATAAAATGAAAAATACTTGCCTTCCTATTAGAAAGATCAGTGATTTTTAAGCTTCTTTTCTGGCAAAAGACCAAGCATCAAATCATAGAGCAAATCAACACTTGATGAGTTCCGCGCGCCTGTTAAAAATAAGTTCGGCTCAAGTCTTTTTTTAACTTGCATCGTTTACCACAGGAACCCCGCCCAAACACTTTGACTTCCATATGACCAGCAGATGCAAGCAAACTAACTAATGATTAAGGAAATAGTTTTAATATAATAGATAAAAGCTGTTGTACAAATTTTGCGAATATTTAGCGACATTTCGATGAAATGAAAATTTTATATAGCCCTGTCCGCAAAGCAAACTGGGAAGATTTTTAGTGCCAGTCTCCCTGGAAGAGGGAATTCAACATGGCGTCCAACACGACGACTTCAACAACATCAAACTCTAAACCCAGCTCAACCGACAAAGAGAAAGAAACACTACGAGCTGTTCTGCAGTTTCTAAAAAATAAGAAACTAACTGTAAGCTGACATTATTTTTTATGTGATCAGTGATAAATTCATAGTAAAATTTCTGATTATAAGAAGGGCATTACCTTTTGTTTTGTTTTCATTTGTTTCAGGAAACAGAGAAAATCTTTCGTCAAGAGACGAATTGTGTGGGAAATGACAGTGAATTGAACCTAGAAACATCGTCTGATATAGATACAGACATATCCTCTGTTTTATCGGCGTATAACAGGTAATTATCCTATATCAGACCCTAGTGCTCTTGACAAAATATATTAAGTACTATACACTACTGACACTAATATCTGACTTATAAGACAAACAGTTGCAGTATTATTATGAATCCTGACTTCAATTATAGTATTTTTACTGTACACTTGAATGAAAGAAAGAGATACCATGTCATTTGATCATTTATGTAGCTGGTTTTGTAGATTAATTTTCGTATGACATGGACTAAATGCATTGAGTATTTTTACATAAGTGAATATAATAAATTCGGCACACTCATTGGCCACGATTTACGTCTTGTGCTGCTACATTCTACTACAGGTGAATATGAATTGCGCATGCACACGCTCGCTTGTCAATTTCTGCCTCTTGCAGAGATAGATAAAATTTGAAAAAACAAAAAACTCTCTCTTTGTTATTTATTAAGTTCACTTGTGTTAAAAATGCTAAAACTATTATTTGCCTCAGGCTCAGTAAATATCGGGAAATATTCACCCCGCTGCTTGAAGACTCGCATCCCAGTAAATATTCCCTGATATTCACTTCTCCTTTGGTGAATAATTGTTAAGTATTAATATACTTACTATCTCAAATATTGTCCATAGTGAAGCAGATCCATCAAGATATGACGAATACTACACTAGGTATTATTAAGCTATTATTAAATTACTGTATTATATCTATTAAAAAATTAAGTAATATACAGTATATGACAGGGTTAAAATAATGGTTGGTCATCAGACAATGTCTGGCCAGAGTTGGAACTTTTCCCGTCAAAGCTTTGCCTTGCCATTCATTTTTCAGGTAACGTTGAGGCAGAAACGAGGTAATATACATCGCTAAGCTAAAACTAATTTTGACTATCATCATAATCGGTGACTGATGACCAGCTGTTAACTTTATATGGCCCTGATATGGATCTGGATTATGAGCAGAGACCACAGGGAGATGGGGGGAGGGGGGGGGGGGACAAAGGGCTTTGGCCTTCCCACTTTTTGGCTAATCTACTACATAACTGTATATTTAAAATCAATTCTCTTTTCCTACTTTAAGTGTTATGACAAGTACATCTGCTGTTTCCTAGATCCAACAGCTGTGAGCTAGGCGAGCTATTGTAAAGCCTATACAAATCAAATGCAAATATGATTTTAATGCTTATCAAGAAGCGTAGTATAAATTATAAATTTGTGTAGGACTATTATATGGAAGACTGTTCCATATTATCATATCGCTCATATCGTGGACTTGCTCGTTCGCTATATGACATAGAAACTCATGAATAAAAACGATTTATTATATAATTACCAATGAAATATCTATTTTTCTCTATTTCGAAAAATTGTTATCTTCACATGTTATTTTCACGTGTGAAAATAACACCATTGCGATGGCTATTCAAATATACACGGAAAGAATTGTTTGAAAAAGCCAAAACATACTTCATTGATAATAATATAATAAACAGAATATTACATGGGCGCTTGGAGATACGAAATTTATCTTCTTGTGTTGAAAATCTCTCACTCGTTCGCTGTGCTCACTTGTGAGAGATCTTTTCAACACTCGAAGATAAATTTCGTATCTCTGCGCGCCCATGTAATATCCTCTACATATCAAGCTCTTAACATGTAATAATCTCTATATACTGTAGTATAGTAAAATGTGTTTATTTTTATCTTTCCATGTTAGTCTCCAAGTGTTTGTCGAAAAATCACTAGATGTTTATAAAGTAAGTCTAGTAATAATTATGCATTGCAACTATATACTTTTACTAGCATGTAATTTTCTTGACATTTTTTATTAGTATTTTATTCTAACAAAATATGTATTCTACCTTTCTATCTTTCAGCCTGAATTAGCAATGGTTCAGTATCCATTATTCATTCATATGTATTTAGAGCTTGTCTACAAAGGGTATGAAAAAAATGGTAAGCCTAGGTTAATCATTATTGATATGATTAATATTATATATCTTATGGCATCCCAAACTGAAGGACATTATGTGAAGATTATTTGATACATAAACCAGTAAACTACACTGTATATTATTGAAATAAAATGTAAAGTATATGGGTACTTGGGCAATCTTTTTGTTATGAATAATTTATATTATTATTAATATTATATCTTATATTAAAGTGCCTATCACCCTTCTGACAATATTCACAGTATTGATTCTACATGGGGTAAGATGTTGAATAACCTGGAAAAAAACTAATATAGTTTGAGTGTGGCTTGTTAAAGTTATAAAGGTTTTTCCATGCCATATGCTAATACTGTGATGTATGAGGAGTAATCATTTATTAACAAAACATTACTGGCAGAGATAAATTAGATTTGGAATACGTCATTATTTTTCCCATTGATCTTATAGAAATTATGGCAAGTTAGTTTTCACATAGAAGCCGGTGTTTTGAATTACAAGGAACAACAAATAACCATAAATGCCTC
Organism: Actinia equina; assembly: GCA_011057435.1. Classification (NCBI taxonomy): domain Eukaryota; kingdom Metazoa; phylum Cnidaria; class Anthozoa; order Actiniaria; family Actiniidae; genus Actinia; species Actinia equina. The sequence continues at coordinate 27,935 of WHPX01000030.1, forward strand.
CTCATACGGCACAACATTAGCATGTGACGTGGAAACACCTTTATACCTTCAAGAAGCCGCACTCAAACTATGACATTTTTTCAGGTTGTTCGACATCTTACCCCATGTAGAATCAATACTGTGAATATTGTCAGAAGGGTGATAGGCACTTTAATTATGCCAAACTGAAGGACATTATAATAAGATTATTTGATATATAAATTAATAAACTATATGACTGAAGTAAACTGCAAAGTAAGAAATAGAGTTTGTTTGTTTTTGTTGTGTTTTAGCCCAGTCATTTTTCACGAAGTTCAGAGAATGCCAAGAAGACTACCATGAAGAAGACCTAAGACGGTTATCCTCAATCACTAGGAGAGAACACATGGACAAAAATGAATTCATGGGAACATTAAGGTGATCACTTGATGGTAGCCATGGCAACATTCAGGGTGGAAGAGGGTTATTTCAATCTTGAAACTTGATTTTATTTTTTAAATTTTTATGTGATATATGTGAAATGGCCATTTTCATCATTGCTTGAAACATGACTTGACTGTCTTTTTTTTGAAAAAATATATAATAAAATGACCATTTTTATTATTCCATAAAATGGGATTTGGACCCCCACTCTTATTACTACCCTGGATCCAGTTGTACGACGGGTGAATAGAGCTGTTCAACAGATCAATTTTATCCAGTGGATGAGTCTATGCTGTTATCCAATAAGTTTATACTGGATAAGATTTATGCGTTGGATAGTGCTATTGGTCCACCCTTTGTACAACTGGGCCCTGAAGATTAAGGTAATCACATGATAGTGGCATATAAGAAACATTGTACATGTTAGCCATGGCAACACTCAATGCCATGTGCTGGTTTTCTGGTCAAAGTTACAGGCATCGATAATAGTGCTTATATTGTATATGTAATACTGCATATTATAATGAATGCAGGAGCAACAAATTTGTAATAAGAATGTCCAGAGATACCTACCAAGTGCTGAAGAAATACCTCCAGGTAAGCTGTTGTGTTTTATTTATACTGTAGTGTACTGTAAGTCACATAATCTTCCAGCAGCACTTGTTTGATTAATTTAAATGCAGGATCCATGCATATATTCTTCAAAGTATTGAGGATACTTATTTCAGAACCACACTTATACACCTTAACACTTTTTTCAAAGAAAGCAAAGACCCTGGTCCACCTTCAAAATTCCAGGGGGATTAGATTTTGTAAAATTAACATAATAAATAAATTATATAAGACTAAAAGATGGGGGACGTAGACTTTAAAATTTAGTAGGTACATTGTATCTGCAAATTGTGGGAAAGCTACAGTAAGTACGCTGCTCTTTTTGTCTCCATTGTTCTTGGAAAGTATTTATTTATAAATTTATTTCCTCCTCAAACCCTGTGAGGGAAAGTACATATATTGCAACTTTACATTGATATTTCATAATACTTGTACTAGTCATTTTTGGAATTTGTTTTAGGATACTCAACAAGAAACACTGTTAACTGTCATTCAACAACATCTACACTTTGATGGTAGGTACCAATGATTAATTTTTACTTGTTTTGCAACTAACTAAATGTTGAACTTACAACATAAAGTTCTGTGCCATTCTCTCCAAATAATGTTTTCAAGTAAGATCTATTATGCATCCCTCCCCTAAGGGCTAATATCAGGTTTAATATTTGTTACTGTTACACTATTGATTATAATTAATAGAAGCAAAGCTGTTTCTAAGTTTAAAATGGTAAATTTTCTTTCAGTTTTTGATGGAAGGCCACGGCACAAGTCATCAATTGATGCAACATCAGGAGGAATTACTGGTGAAGCAACATTTGAAGGTATGTACATATATATTGACCACTAAGAGTTAGGCTGTAGATTTAACAAAATTTCAACCTCACAAAATCTGTCACTTCTTGTACAAGTATGTCAAGAATTTTTATTTATTTTTGTGGATGAGGTCAGAGGATTACTGGTGAGGATTATTTGAACCAGTACAGGAAAAAAATACACTAAATCTTTGAACTCCATACATGCCATACATAGATCTGCAATATATTTCTCTGTAGTGGATGATGTTAGTTGCCCTAATAATCCATTTTACAGTTCGGTTAAGTGATCATAAATAATATTTGCAAGTCGTGGTTTGAGTTGCCGTGCATAGCAAAACTATAGTTTATCATGCGTGAGGACTGCAACCTTGACTTGGAGCCCTTATTTGTGGTCACTGTTCCAAACGGAACTGTAGAAAGGATCGAGTATTGAAGGATACGATTAAGTGCTTGAAAATCCTCTGTCAAGCTACAATCTTATACCAAATTTCATGACGGTTTACTTGTCATTAATCATAATTTTCATGACAACAGCAAACAAAACCAAAGTTCTGTATGGTCTTCAACCTGAGCCAGACTTTGGAATCACAATAGAAGATGAAAATGAAGAAGAGGATGATAAAGATAAACCCAAGGTATTCTGGGAAAGAATGGGTTGGTTATTAGTCACTAGTACAGCACAGTTATGTTAATGATTCATAAGCCAAAAAATACATACCATGGATATGGTAAGAATTGCGTCAGTGTTACATGTAACTCCTTTTTTTTCTTTTCATTTCCTATGCTTTCAACTTGTGTTTGCTTCACTCCAACAGAAAAAGAAGACAAAAAAGGAAAATGGAACAGGTAAGGCTTCAAAAAGCATGCAAATACATTAATTTTTTGAATAATTTTTTTTTTGCTTCATTGAAAATAATTATTTTTTGTCTCTGATCAAATTCCTGGACAGCAGACAGAAGGCTCATCAGGAACTAACTGCTACAATGTATAGAGCATTTTCACTCACGTGAGAAGACAGCTATAAACAATAAAAACTTTCTGCACAGTATTTGCATAAAAATAGAGTTCAATTCCCAGAGGATAGAAAATGTATTGTTTTGGTACCCCATAGTGACAGCTGTGACGTCACATGAAAACGCTCTATTGCTGATAAAAACCTCCAAAAAAGTGTTTTATTGAAAACTTATTATTCAGCTGATGAATATTCCTCACTAGACAGGGAATAACTAGCTTAAATATTATTTATAGATATGAGGCAAAGTTAAAGCCAAGTTCAACTGGTCAGTGGTTTTCCCTTCCCACTGCACGGGGGGTCCCATCATGGTTCAGGGTTATTGGTAGTGTTTGCAGTATAGCAGCTTTGTCATTGTGCCAAACACTAATTGACAGAAATATTTAGTTTTAACCCAGATAAAATATTTGATTGAGCACATTCAAATAATATGATATGAAAATGTTTTCAAGTAGCATATATTATTATTTTTCATTCAGCTAAATAAACTGACAACATTTTTCTCATGTTGTGACTTTAGGAAGGAAAAAGTTTGAATTCAATCCAAATGCACCTCCTCTGAACAGAATACCATTCCCTGAGTTGTGAGTATTAAAATCCCTTGTGAATAAACAATTTTAATATTTTAAGCCTTCAATGTTAACAGTAATGATGAAAAGGTAAATTATACACCATGAAAAGATGAAAAAAAGTAAAAGAGAAAGAGGTGGTAGAAAGGAGTGTATATATGATAGAATAAGGCAAAAGAAACCAATGAGAACAAGGTATATCATATATACACTCCTTTCTACCACCTCTTTCTCTTTTACTCCGACGAAGGACTAGCGTCTGAAACGTCAGTAAGTTTTTTCATCTTTTCACAGTGTATAATTTACCTTTTCATCATTACTGTTTCATTAGAAGCACCGACGCAGCTCACACTAGTTTTTGGCTAGTTATACCTTCAATGTTAAGGAAGCTGTGTGCAGACTTACAGTTTTTGTACGACTGTGAAAAGCTCACGGCATGAACACGATTTTGACACGGCAAGGCATACTCCAGACCAATCACATTGTATGAAAATTTACTCTCCATCCTATCAAATTCCTGGAACACAGCATAAACTGAACAAGGCGCGAACATGGTTTTAGGTACATTGTACCCTTTTTGGTTGATTAAGCACTCAAAAATCTAGAATTGCACTTGGCTATGCCTCATGCAACTCTTACATGTACACTTCTGTAGTGCTCAGCATCCTCCCAAATGCACCCAAAACTGGATGGAAACACGCTAATCAATGGCCATTCCTTTTTTAGCCACGTATAAAACTGAGGGTGATGGGAATGTTGAATGATCTTGTTGCAGGAGAGACAGTGATAAACTGAGAAAAGCACAGGTTCTGAGAGAAAAGGCCAAAAGACTCAAACTTGATGCAGAAACCTTACCTTCCATCTGTTTCTACACCCAGTTAAATTCACATGAAGGGTAAGATAAACATAAACATTTCCTTTAAAAGATGATGGTACAGTAGTGGTATGCAATACACCAGGTATTATACGATATGAGTGGTCGATCTGTATGGGCATTTACAGTGGTCACTACAAGGCAAGCCGTTGCAAAGCCCAATACAAATCAGACTGAAAAAATAAATTGTCTAGAATTATAACTTCATATTCCACTTAGATTTTAGAGTGTGTGACTTTGGCCAAGAAAATCCATGTTAAAGTTAAATGCAAATGAAGGCGACTCTGCATCTGATTTACAGATTTCTCCTGAGTGACTGATTTCTACTGTGATTTCTCATTACTACCATTATTGTTGAAGTGTGACCCTCAAAGTTTGATGTCTCGTTTGCCAACTAGCTATTCTACAAAAGTCAACCAAAGAACTGCTTTATTGGGAAGGAGGGGGGGGGGGGGGGGGGAGATTTAGGACTGAATTAAAGATTTTAGAAGATTAGAGGATAAAAATCTTAAATTCAGTCTAAGATTTCCCTCAAGAGCTCACTTCAAGAATAATGGTAGGAATAATTCATAATTTGATAAAGTGATGTTCAAATTACAGAATGATCTGTGCAAGTATTTCCGAGGATGCAACATTGCTGAGTGCTGGGTTTGAAGACAGTATAATCAGGGTTTGGAGTTTGACTCCAAGAAAGTTAAGAAGCCTAAAACCACCCTCAGAACTGAACAAGATTGATAAAGAAGCTGGTGAGTATAGGGTTTATGGTACATTCACTGCTGGTAGTCAACCAAGGAGGACAGTACCTCGGGTTCTGTAGTCGCGATAATCAAATTGACCTATGATAGCGAAGTACTGGAGTGAGAGAGATTCTAGAACCCAGGGTAATGGTACAAGATGGTGGAGGTGAAGAAAGTGATGGAAGAGTTGAAGGAACGTTAGAGAAGCGAGGGGGGGGGGGGGGGGGTTAAAAGGAGGAATCAAGGGTGGGCTTACAGGGGAGAAAAAAATAAAGTTAACCCTTGAAATTAAGCTGTGAATCAAAACTTGTTGTGAAAAAAGAGACTTGTTAATATGAAAAGAGGATTAGAGACATACAAGAAACCCACTGTTAATGAGTGAGGGAGGGAAAGATGAAGATAGTTAAGCAAGTAGGCGAGAAGGAAAAATAGTAAAGAATTAAAGAATGGCATTGGAGGTATTAAAGTAAGTCCCCCTCCCCATCACACCAATTTATTTTATGTCTAGACGAACTCGTTTCATTTATAAGTCTTTCTCTCTTTTAATGTTATTATACGTGATGTTCATTTTTTGATATTTTTTCCAGAGGATGTGATGGAAAGAATAATGGATGACAAGTAAGTCAATGATATGGAGTACAAAGAAAGTAGACCTTAAACGCAGATATTTATGCGCTGTACTACGCACACATGTATTAGGAGATTATCTGCTTTTTGTCCTAATGCACTTTACCATCTCACTATACCGACTCCCGGTAACTGAGGAGAAGGTGCTACCTTTGTAATTACAAATGGTTACACCTTCACGTGGCTCGGATGAACACGTTAATAGCTGCCCCATCCCTAATCGTCCCTGTTTTACAAGGGTAGCACTTAACAGCCAGTGGCTAACGGCAGAACTGCGGCCTTCGTTCCATGATCGCATTTTGTAATCAACTAATCAAGTAGAGACGTTAAAAGATCTCGAGTTGATCATTTGAGTTACTTTCAAGTGTTATCCTCTATAAACGAAATATTTTAAAAATATGAATATCGTAATATCCCATATTCAGAACAGCTACAGACTGTCGTCGACTGGTTGGTCACTCTGGACCTGTATTCGCTGTCAGTATCGTCCATGACAATATGTATCTTCTGTCGTGTTCCGAGGACAAGACCATTAGACTATGGAGTCTTTATACATTCACTACGCTGGTCTGCTACAAGGGACATAACTATCCTGTCTGGGATGTGCAGTTTTGGTGAGTCTATATTTTATTATTTGAGTGCGATGGATAGGTTGAGTAGAATAGGGTGTGTTCAGAAAAAACACAGGAGGCCCATATCCGTTGAGCTGCCTAGAGCTTGGTTTTCACTTGCGTCGGAGTCGAAAGCAGGTTATAACAAAGTAAAAATCAGGAAACGGAGTAGGAATCGGAGCTCGCCATTAGCACATCAGTTTTCACTTGCAATTTCATGCATGAACTGATTACGACTCCGATCCGACTTCTTCGCAAGTGAAACGTAGGCTTAAACCAAGGGTTATTCATCCATATAAAGGGTAATCTGTGTCCAAAACTTAGTATTTTGTTGAGTAGCTGGAGGAGTATTGGAAATAGACTTCTCTCTTTCTCGAATTCCAACCCTCCTTTGACAATTATAATAGGTGGTGGGGGGGGGGGGGGGGGGGAGTGACGTCGATAAATGTGGCTCTAACAAACGGTTTTGGGATCGGATTTGATCTTGTCACGTATTTTACTACGGAAAGTAGCCACCAATTAGGAGCTACACTGTGTTTCCTGGTATCCCCGCAGGAGGCGCTGGCAAGATTAACTCTTCTTAAATTAATGGCCCATTTGTTTTTTCTTTCCAGTCCACGCGGCCATTACTTCGCATCGTCATCACATGACAGAACGATTAGACTTTGGTCAACTGACCATCAACAGCCACTTAGAATATTCTCTGGTCACGTGTCTGATGTCAATGTAAGTACTTGTCTTGCCGGCCTCTTATTGGTCGATACTGGGAATGCCCTCCTAGCTCTCTAAAGAACAAGTGGTGGGTTTCATTCGGAATTTCTGGGTTTCGATCAGCTCATAAAGTACTGTGAATCACATTTTTTTGATCCAAACTGTAGTCAAACACTGAGCAGCATGTGTAGTTCTTTTGATGGGTTTGAGGAAGAATCGGGGTTTTGGGGTTCCTGTTTCGACCAAGGGCCCGCGAGAAAAATGGGACCTACCAAAAAAAGGGAACGTGCTTTTTTGCTCGGTTTCAATTCTCGCTCGTTCCAAAGTTCCCCCAAAGCCCCGGTTTTCCCCAAACCCACAAGAACGCCTACTTTGCAGGCTACAGTATGTTCCGTCAAACAGAAACGAGACAGGAAATGACGTCAAGTAAAAAACAGCAATTTTGTGTTCTCTCCCTTTTCCAATTCCTAAAAACAATTTATTATTAATTTAGGATGTAGATTCCCCACCCAATATCTCCTAACCTTCCAACTCAAGATTATTTTCCCATACATCCTGCCACGATAAAGCAATGAAACCCGGCTGAAATATTCGCCAGAAAAATAAATGTAGAACAAATGACCTTGAATTTGCAGAAAGTTGCCTTCCATCCCAACTGTAACTACCTGGCTTCTGGATCAAGTGATCGTACCGTACGACTGTGGGACATTCAGACAGGCACCTCAGTACGGCTTTTTACCGGGCATAAGGTAAGATCACACACCCCAGTATTACATGTCCCCGGTACTCTAGGGTGGTTTGACTATGGGACATTCAGACGGGTACCTCGTACGGTATTTTACCTAGCCAGCGTAGCGGCTATATTTTACCGGGCACAACGTAAGATGACAAATTCATACTCTTTCTTATTCCTTTTATTTTATTTTCTTTCCATCTATTTTCTTCATAACCAGGGACCAATTCATGCACTGGCATTCTCTAGGAGTGGCAGGTATCTTGTTTCCTCTGGTGAGTTTCTCAAATCGGTTTTTAAACTTGCGGACGATTTCATTTGGCGGTTCTGAACGAGGTTCCCTCTCCTTCGTATTGCCATAAATCTGGCGCTGGAGTTACAGAGTCTACTTGCTTACCCAGAGTGGAGAAGTTATTTAGTCTCTCTTTTCCGTGCGCTGCTTCTTGCGCGCTCCAAACTAAACCTACCCGAATTAGATCCTCTATTGCCCGGGGTAATACTTTCTGAGGAAATTAGAAAAAGTGGCCTAAAAAGAAGAAACTTCGAGAAGTATTCTGCACGTCCTGTTAGTGACATGCTATATTACTTTGAAAACACTGTTGAATTACAATCGTTCTCAATACCACGCGGGAAATCCTTCAATTTTCTGTCGCGATAATATAGGTTTTTGGGGGATGTCAATCAAATTGTTTCCATGACATTGTCGGAAAACACGCAGTTCTTAAGGGCAAGTGCCCATGGAATGTCATGGAAATGTTTTGATTGACGTCTCAGTCGCAATCTGTTTCGTAATGCGTGTATTTGTACAGTAACGCTTGTGTTTCATTATAACAGGTGTTGACAAACGCATCTTAGTGTGGGACCTGGCTGAAGGCACCTTAACCACAGAACTCAAGGGACATAAAGACACTGTTTACTCGCTGTGCTTCTGCAGAGACGGCAATATACTGGCATCAGGTATAAGACCATATCATTTGATCAGTTGACTTGGTTGGTGTGACTTGGTTATTGTGACTTGGTTGGTGTGACTTGGTTGGTGTGACTTGGTTAGTGTGACTTGGTTGGTGTGACTTGGTTGGTGTGACTTGGTTGGTGTGACTTGGTTGGTGTGACTTGGTTAGTGTGACTTGGTTGGTGTGACTTGGTTGGTGTGACTTGGTTAGTGTGACTTGGTTGGTGTGACTTGGTTGGTGTGACTTGGTTAGTGTGACTTGGTTAGTGTAAGTTAGTGTGACCTGGTTGGTGTGACCTGGTTGGTGTGACCTGGTTGGTGTGACCTGGTTGGTGTGACCTGGTTGGTGTGACCTGGTTAGCGTTACTTGGTTTGTTTGTTTAACCGTTTTTCATCATTCCTATTTGGTCAGGTGGCTTAGATAATTGTGTAAAGCTATGGAATGCTAAAGCCATTTGTAATCCTGAAGAAGACGAGGATGACCCTCATGGCGAGTAAGTACATTAATCAAACCCTTTCATTACTATAAATTCCAATCCCGATCTCAGAGTGTCGTATAGTATCGTGTGAATAGTCCCTTTCACACTTCCCTGCCCCATCTTGAAAGCTAGATTGAGCAAAAGGGAACTCGAAACTGCAGTATAGAGTAACTTGTTCGTTCTCTTAGGACCGATCTTTGTGAGGTTTTATCTGGTTCTTCCTCACCAAAAACCAACCTATCTAAAAATGGATCAAGAACGTCCATTTTAAAATATGAAGCAAACGATACTTTTACCTTGGGCGTAAAGTTTCCCCATTTCAGACGACGTCATTCTCTAGAGTAACATTTCTTTGTTTAATGGTTTCACACGATAAAACACATGGATACAACTCAAACAAAAAATCTTATTCTCGAACAAAAACAAACAAACAAACAAACAAAAGAATGACACGTGGTCTGAAATAGGAAAACAATAGGCCCAAGGTAAAGAGGTCTGACTGACAATTGAGTTTTAATCGTTTCTTCATCATGGCTATCTGTTTTTCTAGGTTGGATAAATCAGCTGTATATGAGTTAGGGTCGTACCCCACCAAGAACACTCCTATCCATTGCCTACACTTCACCTATAGGAATCTATTGCTAGCAACTGGCCCTTTCAACTCGATCTGAAGACATATATCATTACAACAGTCGTTCTCAATAGCACGCCACGAAGTAGGTTTTGGTTTTGACGTGAATCAATGCGTTTTCATGATATTCCTTTGGCACATGGCCTTGAACTCGTACTATGTCAAGGAGATACTTAGGTTGACGTCCACCAAATTTCATTTTGATGCGAAGGCAAAATGTACGATTCCGCATCAAATCAACTTGGGCGTAATGCTTTGCCCATTTCAGACCACGTATCTTTGTTTGAGTCGTATCCATATTCGTGCACGACCGTTAAACAAAGAAATAATAATCTAGGAAATGACCCGTGGTCTGAAATGTGATATACAGTGGATTAGGTCTATCGAGAAGCACTGTAAAGAAACAGTATAGTTATGTTAAACCTGTTATATATAAGCTTAGGTAGGGATAAATATGTATATATTACTCCAATATTGACAATAAATAATTTAGTTTTACATTGGACAAGTGTATTTTGCATCGTTTAATCATCACTTGCCATCCATCGATTCGCTCGTCCAACACAAAGCATTCAACCGAGGCTGCACTGAAGTATTTTATAGATTATTCAAATCTGTACCCCGCAGCCTCGATTGAATGCTTTGTGTTTTACCAGTGAACCGACGTATGGCAAATGGTGGACTGGGCCCTATTATATATTATTTTGTACACTGTCTTTCTCTGAAAGTAACGAAACCCGTGAAGCCTTCTCGCCGTTATGCGTCCTTCAATGATTATAGCGATGCACGTGTGTGTGTTTTGAGGGGGAGATATAGCAATGCACTGCCCTAACCTTATTCTTGGGCTACCATTCCCGATTATTAGTTACTGAGAGAAAAGCGCCTGAGTGGGATTTGTACCAGCTAACTGGTAAAACACGTGGATGATTGAGCAAAATAGGTAGTGTTTGTCTATAACAGTAACCTATACAGGTGTTAGACATTGCTCCCTCACCCATCACGGCAATTCACATGATCTCTTAATCTGACGAAAGGCTAACTTCCGAAATGTCAGTGCGGTTATAACTTCTTTAGACAATGAATAAGGTTGCTTCTTATTTACTCGTTCATCTCATCAAACATTGTACTGGGACGTAATCTTTTGTTACATATCATGCCAGACAAAGATAGAAACTATTATTTCCTTATCCCTCCCCGTGAAACCAGATTATCTCAAGATCTAAGGGAGCTTTCCATTAGGTCGAGCCAACCAGTCCAAACGGCCAGTTCTCAAATGCGTCAGTTGTCATTAGTTTTGAGACCTTGGCTAACCATTTCTTAAGAACTGGCACATACCATTTAAAAAATGGCGGCTCGGACTAGTACGGCTAGGCCTAATGGAAAGCGCCCTAACACTGTACTCAAAAAGACAGCACCGAGTCTGCGCGTAAGTAAAAATGGCGACTGCGTTTTCTAAACGCATCCCACATGGAAAGGAGAAGCCATGCATGATTACCCATCAACGACACACGCGATATACTGGGTCTGCTGGTCATAGCAAGGGGTTAAGGTGGCTCGACCCCCTCACGCTTGACCGCTACCTTCCACTTTTGGAACGCTAGTGCATAAACGTCTTTTATCCGATTGCAAATCTTTTTTGCACATAAGTCACATAAAGATTGAATTAATGTTTGATGCAGTTTTTAATGAGATCGGACGTCATAACACGTGATTAGGATGACATATTTGATTTCGTTTAGAAAATAATTTTAGTCTTGCAGAGCGTTCAACACTAAAATGCTTCGTACCACAATTATATACTAGATGCCTCCATTTGTGGGGATTTTTGAAAAAATCTATCTAGCTAATTATGAGATATTTGAGATTATTTAAATATAGTGCATAATCTACTTCAAAACTAAACAATGGATTTCATACGGCCGAAATTAATATTTCAGAGCTATATAATCACAAAAGTCATTGCTCATTTAGTTTTACTCTGTATCTAGTTTTAAAAGGAACATTTTGAAGGTAATCGACTTATGCGATTTTGTGAAAACGTATAGTGCAGAAGACGGGGTAAACATTTGATGCGCACTTTTCATCGCAGTTTTCTAGTCAATCTTACTAGATCTTCCATTATTCTAAAATTCGCTGATCATTTCTCTCAAAATTACGTCAGGATACAAATTTGAACTTAAACTAATATTACACAAAATTGCAAGACTATTGAACTCATTTAAAGCGATCTAAAGCGAACGAGAAATACAGAAAACATTGATCGTTTCCCAACGATTTGATGCTCTGGGAATTCTATTGTTTGCTAATGATCATAACATCAAATTCTTTAGCACCATGCACGGTCTCATCTCGCTTGGCTGCTTTCCGATGCACTCCCGAAGTTTGGTAACAAACAGTTGTTTTTTTTTATTCAAGCGTGGGACGTTTGTCATGATGTACTTTGTCAGTGTGAGTGAATAGAATCGGCGAACATGCCTCAAATTAAAACTTCAAGAAAGAAGCGAGCAAGACTTTTGAGTTTAGATAAAGAACCATACTTCGGGAGTGCATCGGAAAGCAGCCAAGCGAGATGAGACTGTGCATGGTGCGAAAGAATTTGATGTTATGATCATTAGCAAACAATAGAATTCCCAGAGCATCAAATCGTTGGGAAAGGGAAAATGTTTTCTGTATTTCTCGTTCGCTTTAGATCGCTTTAAATGAGTTCAATAGTCTTGCAATTTTGTGTAATATTAGTTTAAGTTCAAATTTGTATCCTGACGTAATTTTGAGAGAAATGATCAGCGAATTTTAGAATAATGGAAGATCTAGTAAGATTGACTAGAAAACTGCGATGAAAAGTGCGCATCAAATGTTTACCCCGTCTTCTGCACTATACGTTTTCACAAAATCGCATAAGTCGATTACCTTCAAAATGTTCCTTTTAAAACTAGATACAGAGTAAAACTAAATGAGCAATGACTTTTGTGAATATATAGCTCTGAAATATTAATTTCGGCCGTATGAAATCCGTTTAGTTTTGAAGTAGATTATGCACTATATTTAAATAATCTCAAATATCTCATAATTAGCTAGATAGATTTTTTCAAAAATCCCCACAAATGGAGGCATCTAGTATATAATTATGTGGTACGAAGCATTTTAGTGTTGAACGCTCTGCAAGACTAAAATTATTTTCTAAACGAAATCAAATATGTCATCCTAATCACGTGTTATGACGTCCGATCTCATTAAAAACTGCATCAAACATTAATTCAATCTTTATGTGACTTATGTGCAAAAAAGATTTGCAATCGGATAAAAGACGTTTATGCACTAGCGTTCCAAAAGTGGAAGGTAGCGGTCAAGCGTGAGGGGGTCGAGCCACCTTAATCATTTATGGTCTAGGGGCCGACTAACCTCTCCCTTAGCCTTCTGCCGAGCTTCCTGATCAGTTTGTAAATCCTCCCGGGATAGCGGTGTTGGGGCCGAAATCTCCAGCGTAGCCGTAAGTCCATACGACGGTTCAGCACTCGATGTCTGGAAGTATGGTCCTGGTTAATACAATCAATCAATATGATCTCAAAAAAACAAAAACAAAAAAAACAAAAAAACAAAACAAAACCAAAAAAAACCAGTTTTTCTAGAAGGTAAACTTTTAACTCAACTGGAATCTAGCTTAGTTGTATATGCACTTTAAGGTGGCTCTTTTACTGCGGTTTTCGATATTGTGAACTTAGACATTTCAACCGACCTATTGTGACATTGGTTTTTCACTGCCACCAGTCAAGAACATGAAAGGTACCGACTGATCATTTTTGATTGACGGCAGCGAAAAACGAAATTTCAGGGTTGAGCTCGCAAAATATGGAAACCAGGTTTTTGTATTAACTAATATTCTAATAATTCGGTCAATAATCTAATTCAGGGGTCAATTTGAGGTTTTATATGACTCTATCCATGATCCGGCACCAGGTGATTTGACTATGCGCGCAAAGAGGATTTCATGATCGAACAAAAGAATCAATCCCATCAATCAACACACGCTCAATGCCTTCGGGTTTCGTTGCGACCATCTTGAAAAGAAGCTAAATGTGTTTCACTTTCTCGCAAATAAACCTCTTGTTGAGAACGGGACTCCATAACAAATGAGAATTGAATTTTGTGTTAATTCAATCATCAGCGTTTATTATGAATAACACACTATCACAATAGTTAGAAAGACAAATGTTATGAATACATTGTACTGCCACGTACAATAAAACTTTGCCGAATAGACCTATAACGAATTCGCTTGGACGACCACGAAACAATGGTTTGAAGTCGAGACTTTTATTCTTTTGTTCATCAAGTTCAACCTCGACTTGAAACCATTCTTTCGTGGTCAGTCAAGCGAATTCGGGAAAGGTCTATTCGTTCGAGTAAACACTAAACAATGACTCGAATTCGAGATTGGACTCCATAAAATACAGCACTTTTATGAACACATCAATTCCACTAGAATGGAGCCATTGCCTGCTGCCTATGTTCACTGTTTGGTATTTACTCCGGGAGCAACTGGGCAGTTCGCACGTCTAGCGTCACATTTCAAATAATCCCTCAAGACCAACAGGTTCTCCACTTTTATTATATTTGATTAGCTCTTTCGAGTCATGATATTTTTGTTGGCCTGGAATTAATATTCTAAATATCGACCAAATAACACTAACTCGCCATTCTGGTAAAGTCTATTACTAGATTTTCGCCTTCATCCTCGGGTTCCTCTTTTTCTTTAGTAACAACAAGGAGCCCTACTACAGACGGAGTAAAATGAAACAAGTCTTTATGATGACTTTACTCGTGCCATCTTGCACTGGAATAAAAAACTAAAACTAAATAAAAAAAGTTGAAACATGCTCATCCCTACTAAAGTCAAATATAGTTCGGCGTGTCCCACTCTCCGTGGGTGGGAGGGTTAGTGTGTGCTTGATGCGTGTGTTTGTTACTTCAGCGTTGGGTGTGTCAATGCTAAGATAATCTTATTCTGTCTTTGCTTGTTTTGCGGGTGGTTCAGCTTCATCGTCAAAATGGATGTGTTTATTAGAAGCCTCAGGCTTTTTCTCGGTTTTATCATCAGACGCGTCTTGGTCATTCTTATTTTCTCTCCAGCTGTAGTTTCCTCTTCCTCGCCCTCTTCCTCTTCCTCGCCCTCGTCCGCCTCCTCGACCACGCTTACCCGATCCGCCTCTCCTGTCTAGATACAATAGAAAAACCGCAATTAGAAGAAAAAAAATTTTTTTTACCTGTCAACTTTGCAGACCGGTTTACAAATACCAAAGCAACATGTAAAGTAAAAAATACCGCACAACTTCAACAATACAAACACTTTGAAATTCCATCGACGTTTACTAGTACACACTGTATTTGTTAAGCAAAGCTGAAGCTAACCCTGAGCAACAGAGAATTAAACACTACATCATAAGCGCCTTGCGTGTGACGTCAAAGCAGCTCAATTTGGAGGACATAACAATAGATTTCCAACTATCAGGAGATTGAAATTCTTTCATTTTGTCCTCCAAGCTGAGCTGCTTTGACGTCACATGCAAGGGGTCTATTGATGTCCCATCTCACTTAATAATGACAATGATAATGGTGATGATGATGATGATGATGATGATGATGATGATAGGTTCTTATATAGCGCATTTATACAACGTCACCTACGGTTTTAAGTCCTTATCCGAGAAGACTTGAAGGTCTAACCATTTGCAGATATCATTACAAAGGCAGCACCTCAGTTTTTTTAAGACCCTCACGCACAACAGATCGACGCTCTTACCAACTGAGCTAACTGGGTGGTAGTCACTAAGAGAGCGTATGTATTTTATACTACCTTCAGCATAATAAAAACTAGTTTAGCACCAAAAGTGTTTCAGTTACCTTGCTTTTTTTGTCTTCGTTGAATTTTCTCCTCTTTTACTTTGACGAAATACTCTTTTTCTTCATCACCTGAAAGAAATGTTAACGAGTTGAAATTTACCCATTATATTCTATCAATCTCCCCTCCTCTTCTGTCTAATAGATTCCCAGCCAAGGAGAGAAAAGGAACTGCATCATCAGACTCTATTAAAGCCTTTATGAAAAATAAAATAAAATAAGGTACAATAAAATGGAATGATGATTTACTTCTTATTCGACTGTAATTTTTTTTCTCGTAATATACTTGTAAAACTTCGTAATAAACTTGTAACTAGTGCACAACAACAATTAATAAACTAGATCTACATGTTACGTAATGGAATTGAATGGAATAGAATAGGTTAGAATAGGATAGAATAGGATAGGAAAGAATAGAATAAAATAAAATAAATGAACGAACGAACGAACGAACGAGAGAACGAGATTGCAAAAGTCTAATATCTGACCTTCAAGAACACGAACTTCAGTCTCAGTATCTCGGATAACGATCTTGCCATCGTTGTCTCCCTTGATAGCATCGATAGCCCGTTGGGCTGCTCCTTCTGAAGTAAACCGTACATATCCCTGTGGCGAAATAACAAATATTAAATTGAAATTGAAGTTAAGAAACATTTGTGGGTTTTTACGTGCATTTTTTATCAGAAAAAATAATGAACAGGAATTTTAAAATGTATTGTAAGCAGCATGAACTTCAAATAGTTAGAGTAAAATGTTGCTTAATAGGTTAAAAGTCTGAAAACGAAAAACAAGTTGTACTCGTGCTATAGTCAAGCCCCACTTCATTTCATTAGTGATCAAAGTAGCATGGTGCACAGATGATATTCTGAACAGAAACAAAAAACCAAACATACCTCTGTTTCTCCACGTGCATAATCAACCCAGTCAATCTCTTCATGAGCACCAAACAGTTCCTGTTAGGAAAAAAAGTATGATTGAAATGAACTGGTTGGTTGATAGGCACTGGTAGGTCATTGGTCAAGCCCCGGCTGGACCAAAACTCAGGGTCCTACTGTTACATTAGTGAGGAGAAACTGTTGCCTTCACAATAACATCAGCAAATTGTTAGACTTTGAAGTGGTCAGATGAACTAAGTGTACCAAATGGATGAGGTACATGTATGAGAAGAGGCAGATCCAGAATTTAAAAAGGAGGGTTCCAAAATGGCTGCCACATAGGAAAAGCTGGTATAAGCGGTTTAACAAAGGGGGATTTGAAGTTCATTCTACTGAGGGTAAAGAACATGATTGGCTTCACAAGATCTCAAAAAAGGGGTTCTATTGAACCCATGGCACTACTACTGGATCTGCCATTGACAAGACAAGGTATTAGGGTAGAGATGGAAAGGAATGCAAGACAATTAAAAGCAAACAAGCTAGCATACGGAGGGGGGAGAATGGGGGGCATGTTCCCCCCCCTCCCCCAAAAAAAGTTCTCAGGACCAAAATTTAATCAATTCACGTGTGACTCCTGTGGATTTGGTGGGAAAATGGTACATTGCCCCCCTATAATCAAGACCTCGCTATGCCCCTGTGCAACATGAAAAAGAAACCTTTACTAGCCTTGAGATCCTCTCTTGAAGTCTGTTCACCAACACCTTTGAAGTGAAGAACACAGCCATTGACATATTGAACTTCCTCCTACAAAAATAATCAATAAACAATGAACATATTTAACAATATATTGTTTGCTACATTGTACTGTTATTTAAACCTTACCTAGATACTACCAGTAACACCTAATGGACAACACACCTATAAACCAGCTTTTAACTTTCTAACCACAAGCAACCAATGTCTCACCAATGAGTCAACTACACCTGACAAATAAACTATGCTTTTATACTTTTTCAAGCACCCACAAAGCAGCTTCACTGCACTCTCCCACCACATAAACAAATGGTCAATAAGCTGCCCAAACCCTAATGACAACCAACAAAATATCCTGTAGACCGACACACTAGGGTTATATAGTACATTCATTCCAGGGCTAAAAATAACGGCTGGTGATCAGTTGCTGGCCATGTTAAACAACCAAATTAGTTTTAGCTCATTCATACCTGGTTTCTGGCTCAAGTTACTGTTCGAAATGACTGGCAAAGCAACGATTTGATTGGACTACAAGTTACAATAGACCTCTTTACCTTCGTTGTTTGTTGTACACATTTCAGACCATGTAATGCCACTCTTGGGAGTTGATTATTTCATATGTAAATATTTTAACATGCTCATCACAAAAGAACAATTCTCAGGGGAATGTCATGTGGTCTTAAATGGGCAATTTGCATAAGGGGATACAATGTAAAGAGGGCTATTCTGGCTGTGCATTGTCCAATGACTGGCCATTATTTTAGCCCTGCCTTCATTGTTATTTTGGTCATTTTATCTTGAAAGGAAAAATAGGCATTTCACATAAAATACATACCTCGTCTTCCTTTTCACCTTCTTTCTCCTTTTCTGCTCTTTCCCTAAAGATAATGTAGTTATAAATAAAGATTTATACCCCATTCACACCAAGGCTTAAACATGTTTTAAAGTGGTTTAACGAAACAGGTTTGAAAAACTATCTATGAACACTGCACAATATTTGGTTAAATAAGGCATGTAAGCTATCCTTTGTCTTGCTCTGATAATATTTTAGAAAGTTTCATTATACATGTATTGTAGGTTTCTAGTTTCTCAATTTTTGCATTTCAAAATACTTCAAGTTATAGACTTGAATGGTTTTTTGAAGAAAAATGTTTTTAATATCAAAATTTGTGGTCTTAAATTAGCCAAAATAAAATTTCACTCTAGACAAGTACAGTATTACAGTGCTACTATACTATAACAAGGGCCATTTAGACAGTGAGATCCAATCAAATCGTAGAACGAAAACAATCCAATCCAATTTCGGGTGGAGCCAAATTATTAATTTCTGCTGATTTCTCTCTGTTTGTCTTTGTAAGATAGTAGTTTTTTTGGTTGACAACATCATTATGAATCAGGATCACAAAGTCAAATGATATTGATAACTTGTTTAATATGGCTTATCTCATACTCCTTTTTCTTCTTCTCTTGGTCTTTCTGTTGAGCTCTTTCATCATTTTTCTTTTTGTAATAGTCATCTCTGGAAAAAATCATTTAATTAAACAAACTATTTAATATTTTTTCAAAATTTCCAATTTCAATGCTACACCATCTAACAATGTAT
This sequence comes from Actinia equina, assembly GCA_011057435.1. Taxonomy (NCBI): domain Eukaryota; kingdom Metazoa; phylum Cnidaria; class Anthozoa; order Actiniaria; family Actiniidae; genus Actinia; species Actinia equina. The sequence continues at coordinate 46,826 of WHPX01000030.1, forward strand.
GTGATAAAATATACTGAGTAGAGTGCATGCCATATTTCTTTGAAAAAGTTAACTAACAAAATTGTATGAATTAGTGCAAAATTTTGTAGGTTTAAGGTCTACTGAGGTCTACTGAATCATGCAATTTCCTACAACGTTTTTCATGGATCTATAGAGGTATGCACTCTAGTATTTTATAATACAAGATATTTTTGGAAAGCTTGTCCAAATTGAGATTGAGGTGGTTTTTTTTGTTGTTGGATGAAGCTAAAAATTGAATAAGAGAATGAAGGAAGGAAGGAAGGAAGGAAGATAGGGAGGGAGGGAGGGAAAGAGGGAACTTAGGAGGGAGGAAAGGAATGTATGAATAAATTGAATAAAAAACAAAAGTGAATGACAGACACATACTTAAGCATCTTAATGAGCTCTTGATCCTTGTACTTTAAGTCTTCTGTTCCCAAGACCTTCTTTGCTTCTTCAACAGTAGAAAATTCAACAAAGACTGAACCCTTAAATTCCTTGGACTGAAACAACTTTCTCATCATGATGTACACAACCTAGCAAAATTTTAAAAAGTACACCAATAAGTAACATATTTTCCAGTTGGGACACACTTAGATTTAGTCATCTTTCAACCAATGAGAGTGTTTGCTATATCTGCAAAATCTGTAGCTATATAACAATAGATAATACGAAACAAAACAGCAATAATTTTTGATAACCATTATAGTAAATGGCCACTACTACAGTTTGAAAAACAAACTTTTCTCTCCTTTGAGCCAATCAAAACTGCTTGCAGTACCTTTCCAAATTGACCGAAGAACTCTTCCAACTCATCCAGGGTTGTCTCTTTGGGAAACCCTTTCTGTAATTAAAAATATTATTAAGAATGCATATTCCAGTAAAATTAATCATAAAACCATTAATATAGTAGTGCAGTTTTCGTATGACTGTGAAAAGCTCAGTGCCGTAAGCGTGCCGTGCCGTGATACTTTCTAGAATCTTAATATGCTGATTTTTTTCATGTGCAATATGATTGGTCTAAAACTGCTATGATCTTGGCGTGACCGTGTCCGCGCTGTGTTCATGCCGTGTTCCGGGTATTTGATTGAATGGATGGAGAGTAAATTCTCGTGCAATGTGATTGGTCTGGCGTATCCTTTGCTGTGTCACGACCGTATTCGTGCCGTGAACTTTTCACAGTCATACGAAAACTGCAATATACTGAACTAAGGCTGCTTCAGATATGAGGGCTTAGTTCATACAGTGCCAGCACTCACAAGTTTACTTTAGGATTAACTGGAATAGGTGAGTGTACTGCACTGATATATGCCAGGATCTCTAAAGATGAAACAAGTATGTGTGTGTATTGGTGATCACCCTAACTATGAACGAGACCTCGCTATTCCCCTGATGTGAGTAGATTAACCTTAGTTGGCTTGATCCAGAGCTTAAATAACAGCCAACCAGAACTGGTACTTGTCCCATCAAATCTTTGCCTTACCCGTTATTTTGACCAGTAACGTTAAGCCAGAAATCTGTTAAGACGTAAGTTAAAACTAAGTTGGCCTTTGATCATGATCAGCAACTGATCAGCTGTTGTTTTAAGCCTTGGACAGCAGCTGTGCTTCAGCTGTGCTGTTTTCTTCAGTTTCTCTGATTTTATTTATACTTTCTTAGCAACTGCTATAACTGAACTATGCTGCAAGTGTCTCTAAAATTGACTCTGCTCATACTTGTGCCCTAATTTCTTTATGAAAAGCACACAACAAGTATGGATTTCATAATTTTTCAACTATAAAATACCCTTTAGGAAATACTTACACAATAAATAGTCTTGGCTTTGGCATCTCGTTTTTCTTCGACTGTGTTTCCTGGTAAAGGAACTGACTTCAGCCTTCTGACTTTTTTATCATCATCACTAACCTGAGTAAAACAAAATCAGGATACAGTTTTTTTTACAGAAAACATATAACAAAATTAATACACTCCATAACTCATTAAAAAAGTAAAATTAAAAGAAAAAGAATAAGATGATTCTTCAGATAATCTTATTCAAATGCAATAATAAAAGAATAACACTGTAATTGGTGAAATCTAAAATTGATTTCTTGACTCAGTATCATGTTAGTAAAGTTTTTATTTAAAATTTATTTATTTTATTTTATTGATTTCGTCACCAAGGAAAATTCACACATTATTCCTAAGTGAAATTACAAACAGTACAGCAGACAAAAAGAGAAGAAAAAAAAAGAAAGGAAGAAAAGACGAGCATATGACAGGAGGGGGTAACAGGACAGAATCCCAATTGACAACCGGCCACTTGCAGTAAAAGAAGTAAAAAATTGAAAAGTAGGGACAAAAGTATAAACGAGTAGTCATTTACGGGCGGAAGGTATGACAGAAGTTTATAGATAGTGTAATAATTTGTTGGATCTCTCTCAGAAATGTCTAAGACTTAGAAGCCCTACTTCTCTACTGAGAGTATTTCTAAATCTTACCTCTAATAACTGGCTTTTTGATTTTTTCACAGAGTTAGCAAGGGTTTCTTCATTGACTGACAAAGCCTTAAAAAGTCATAATAAAATCAAAATGTGAAAAAAGGGACTCCATGATCACTGATACTTAATGTTAGTCGATGGGGAAGCACAGGTAGCATAGCAGTGAGAGAGCTTGCCTCTCACCAAGCCTACCCAGGTTCAATTCTTGCCTAATAGGCATAATGCATATGTCAGCATAATGTCATACGTAAAATGAGTTGTTTGTTGGTTCTCTCCTGTGCTTTGAGGGTTTTTCCTCAGAGTTCTCCAGTTTTTCCTCCCTCCACGAAATATTGACTTGATATGTCAAAAAATATGCCCAAGTACCCAAGCTAGACCACAATGCATCATTTTCAGTACCCAAGAAGATGTCCATTGCTGAGTTTCACCAGAAAATCATTAAAATTATGCCATGAATAACTCCTTTTCCCAGCGAGTTTTGTTTATGCGGTCAAAATTGTGCTGCATTTGTCAAGCTCAATGATATTATACATAATATTATTTAGATGTTCATTTTATCCATGCTGGTCGACAGTTTCTCCGTCCCCCCAGTACTTTCACTGGATATGAAACTCTGCAATCGAATGGTCTCAAAGAGCAAATTTATGATGTTTTGCCCTTCAGCTATGGCTGCCATAAAACCTGTGCCTATCATGATCATATGAATACAAATTAAACTGCAATTCAATAGTTTTTAAAGAGATAATGAAACACTCACCTTCAACCGACTAAATGTTTGCAAACACTCAAATGTTATCCCTTAGTATCGAAATATATATGTCAAGGAGAAAGTCAACCCTTTGATAACATTAATTGTAGTATTAGACTTCAAGCACCATAAGATTACAAGTTATATTACATTTCCCATGCATGTACTAAATTAAGATTAAATAAAGTTTGGGTAATTCAATTATAAAGCATTTATAATACGAGAACAACTAGGCAAACATGTGCTTTCATAAAAAAGGATACAGCCATCGTCGTCTTCAGCCTTTAGTCGAAGAAACTTATCCCGAGGATAGTTTTTGTTTCCAAAATAAAACTGAAGTTTGGAGAAAAGAAGCATTAGTTGTCTATGTTTCGCCCTCAGTCCAGAGGTTTACTTTGCTTGTAGTTGCACAAAGACAGCATACTTTTAAGACAGCTATTCTTAAAGTCCTTGTGTACTAAATTCTGAAGGAAAAGAGAGTTTCAAGGGAGCTTTTGGTGGTTATACCTCCATTTGTTTGACAATCTTCTTTTCAACTTCAGTCAAACTGCCTTCTTCGCTACTGCTTCCGTTTTTGTTCGTGGAGGAATCGTCGACTGCAGCCATCTTTAAAGTACCGGTTATTGAATTATACGAGGAGAACCACAATGAAGAGGGTTAATGAAGACTAAAGGATGGTCTAGACGTGTTCTGGAGGAGATTTGAGAATGATATTTGGACACAGAAAACACGACTAGAAGAACAGCACGTGCAGGAACACTGGAAGAGAAGTACTGAACCCGCTGGACTGAAAGACTGTGGGCACTCAAGGACAGACAGACAAACACAAACACCGGCAAACAAACACTTTATTTGATAAGAAAATAGGAAGCAATTAAAATATGGAAACTCAAAAGCATGCTAAAAGCGCAGCGAGAAACAGACATATAGAGTTCAAATGGATAGAAAGTAGCCCAATTTCTCATGGCATTTTTGTCACTATCAATTAAGGCCCGGTACGCGCCAAGGTTGGTGTAGATGACGTGTTGCGCACTAGGCCCTCGCCTCTGGGGCCTCAGATAAAGAAAAGAACTGGATTAGATACAATGATGATAGAATTGTGGAATGTATATTTATTTCAAATGAAAAACTTAAAACGTCTTACATATTTACATTGGGCATGTCTTACAGTGATACATCAGTACCCTAGCTATGGGAGTGAAAGACACGAGCCAAAATATATACCAGTAACGAGTAAAATGCACACAGTAATGAAAGTAAAGATATGACACCGGAATGAACACACGTTGTTTCGGTGTTACCTCTATCCTCGCAGGGCTGGACTACTAGTCCGCAGCGGTTGTGGCTAAAATCGCGGGCTCACATGCCTCTCCATTCCAAAGTCAGCAACAAAAGTGCAGAGGATATAAAGTCATTTCTTGAAGATTAAGAGATACTTCTATATAAGTCTCAGTATTAACGCATAAGGTTTGTCTTAGTTTTGTAACTTTTCTAATGTTTGTCCACGAAAACATCGACCAAAAGGACGTTTGCCTGATGGCGTCACTGTTGACTCTAGTCGGTTTGCGAATGTTCTTTGTTATTTAAATTTGTATTTCCTCATGAGAATAGTAAGGCAATTGGTGCTAATTAACTGAAGAAAGAAAGTGTGCAAGATGGTATTAGAGATCAATAGAGAGTTTTAGATTGACTTTTTTTCTCCCCGCAGACGGCAAACGTGACCACGTTTTCATCGTTTTCCTGTATTTTACTTTACCTCTAGCAAACTTTCTCACCACACACAAATGTTTTTTTGTTTTTCTCCTTGGATTTTTTTGATATTCGTTTTTAGTCATTTAAAAGAATTTTTCACTGGTCAGCTGACGTTTCACGTTTGCCGTGAGCGTAAATCTAAAACTCTCTATTGACGCTATCGTGCAAACGTCCTAAAGACCGTTTTCTGATACGGCGGCCATCTTGAGTTATGGGATGCTGAGGGGGCAAACACGTACAAAATTTATAAAGCATATGTATAGAGGTTGGTGAAACGTCTTCAAATAATTTATAGTCTTATTGTTTCGTATATTGTTCTTGGCATCCCATAATGTCTAATTAAATCAATAGAATTCAAGATGGCCGCCGTATCGGTAAGAAGGTCTATTCTCGTCCCGTACCCAGAGGCTTCGGTTTCGTTCAGAGGAGCTCTGGGTACGAGACCACCATGTTTGTTTCTTGGAAATTTGGCGCATGCGCGTCACGTTTTTCAGCCCTGCGTGCTTAGTGTGTATTCATTCTCATACCCAGAGCCCTTATTTCTAACTGCGCATGCTCGAGCATGTCACGAGATTGAGTATGTATTGTGCCGTAAGTCAGTAATGTACGCCAAGTTATCAAACTTTTCTAATAGAAAAAAAATCAATTTAAATGATTAATGAACGCCATAATAGTTTAATGTTCGTGTCTCTACGTCATTTCGAAACGGGCCCATTTTGTTACTCTTGAGCAGTCTCCAGTCATTGTATGACCACACATTCCAGCCGATCGATCCCAGCCATTGCTCCTTAGAGGGGTGGTGAGGGGTGGTTGGTGCACCACGCAAAAGATACAAGGCATTGGTGGTTCTTTCTTGTGAGAAACGTGTATGGCCGACAAATGATGGATCTCTCTTTTTATAGTAGTGGAAGAGCTTTATTCCAGAAGGTCCTGAAAAAACTGCAGGCCCGTGCCCGACTGTTAGGTCTACCATGTAGTTCTGTCTGTCTTTTCTCTGAGCTGTTATGATATGAACCAAAGAGAATATTATTACGCTTTTGTTGTCTGGGTGATAATGAAGTGAGCATCTTTAGCAAGCCATGTGCCGCGCGCGATTTTACACAGACTAAGTACTTATTCGAGTGTGTGAATTGGCAAAAAGACAGATGTTCCATGGCATTTACTCAGGCACTTCTGTCTGTACATATAATATAAATTTATGGGATAATATTTGCTAGAACTCAACGTTAAACTGCAAAAACTCGTCTGAAACCGGCCGGATACCTTTTTAATCTTTTTTAAGGAAATAAAGACTTAGATGGAAATAGTAATATTTTACGAAGCCGTGCATTATTCTAAAATTACTGCACGATTTTGTTTTGTTTGTTTGTTTGTTTGTTGTTGTTGTTGTTTTTTTTTTTTTGGTTATTTTTTCTTCTTCGGGCGCCCCAAACTGATTCACATTCATTTCATGACTTAGTTAAAAAGTTCTCTTTAGTCCTAGGTCTATAACTAATGGTTTTATGAGATTAAGTCCAATATCATATAGCTTTTGTTCTCAGGATCTGATGGACAATACATTGTCATTAACTCCTATTATCATACCCGAGCAAGTTTGCAAACATTTAACTCATCAAACATTAAAGCTTGCTGGTCGCTAAGTATGACAGGAATAAATCTGGAATCCATGTAAAAACTTTCGTAAATTTGACTAATAAATAAACTAAACAGCTTGCTAATTATTTCGGACCTCTTTCGCTTCCATTTTAAGATTTTCACTCTGCAAAAAAGGTTGAACTTTCAACAACGATTAGCATGAGCGAAATTTCCTTTGCACCCACTTGTTTTCTTACCCAAAAACCAACCTCAAAATTCTGCACTTTCTGTTTGGAATAATTTATCTGAATGCATATTAACGGTAGATTATTTGTCAACCTACCTTTTGATGAAGCTAAAAGTGAATCACATGCACAAGAGCTCTTGGATGACTGACCGGCTCAACACTGTAAAGCATAGTGGTTTTTCAGACAACATAAAAATCCATCTGTTGCCTGGAGACACGGAGCTAGTTTCCAATTTATTCATACTCAATGGCTTCACAATTTATTGACAAATAAATAATTCAAAGTGCAGTCCCGGCCTTAATTATTTGGTATTAAGGAAACCAAGAAGCCCCTCGGTATGTTATATTTTGAAACCGTGACTTCGTGAGAACTTCATGTTTTGAAGTCTGAGCACACAAGAGATTGCACTAGTTCAGGGCACGGTTGTGCGAACGGTGATTATAACGCTACAACGGATAAATCCTTATTCAATGGATAAAGTTATGCTGTTTGTATAGGAAATCGCACGATCTCGAGTACAATTCGGAATTTATAGGTACCGGAGTGATGTTTTGAAAATTTTCAAAATTGGACGAGCCTTTTAGGCGAGTTCAATTTGAGAACTTTCAAAACACCACGAGTATCTATAAATTCAAAATTGTACGAGAAGATTGTGCGATTTTTTGTTTATAATACACTCGACAAAACTGAGCAACTTAATTGGGACTCTGCAGAGTACAATTTTAGATTTAATTGTACTCCTCTTGGCCAATCCGAATCGAGTAATTTTGTTGAGTGTATCATAATCCAATAATTTTTTCCACTGCTGGATAAGATTTATCCGTCAGATAGCGCTATCAACCGTTCGTACATCTGGGCCCAGTACATAACTTCAGCGTTTCCCAATTTCCAATTTTGTTTTTGCTTCGCACCCCCTCCCCCATCTTTTTTTAATCCTGAGACAAGTAGCCTGCGTGCATCCGAACACAAACTGTTGGTTAGCTTCGACGACTAACCAACACTGTCTGTGTTCGGATCTCAGGCAGGCTAGACTGAGACAAAAGGGCTTGAGATCGCTGCAGCTGTGCCGCCCCTAAGAGGTGAGTGTACTTTGGCTGCGTCACTCTTAATTTCAATTCGATCTTGCGCCGAAAGCTTAAATTTAAGCCCCCAATTCAAGCTTTTAATTTTTTTTATAGCCAATCAGTAATCAGGAATGATTAACGAACAAAACATAATAAATTGAATCAGATCGTATTTTCTCAGAGTCCATTATCGTAGTAGGAAGTGTATTGTATTGATCCCCCGAATCTCCCAAATCGATGTCTGAAATAGTTTTCGAAAAATAAAAATAAACTCTTATATACAAAGGAGCATATATTTATGGAATAGTCTGAAAATTCGAAGCTTTAAGAATAACTTAAGGCAGTGAAAATAAAGGCTCGTTATTGTTCATCAGTAGTCATATCTTTGATATCTAATCTCGAATAAGTTTTTCCACCCCTTCAGCTGTCGTCGGAGCTAATTACTCTTTTCCGTCCATAAGAGCCCAGCAAAAACGAGACAAATTTTGGCATTTAATCATTTGAAAAGCTACATTCTAATATCTTTTTATTTTTTGCAATTGTAATTGCTGAATACATTGATTCAGTTTTAAAATATATATTTACCAAGCTTTCGAGTCCATTATCGACAGATGTAAACGGAAAAACATTTTAATTCTGTGCGTTAATTATAATCAGTACTGAATAAAAAGAAAACTGTTTTGTAAATGAAGCCATTACCGATAGAGCGACAAACTTTATTAATTGAGTTTAATGGAGTGTATAAAGTAAATATTTTTTGGTAGAATTGATAAATCTTAAAATAAATTAAATGGATCTGTCATTTCATTAGTCTGACAATGCCCCCCGGCAGTACACCTGCACAAACTCGTTCTGTCGCTTAGTAACTAAAAAAAGAGTAAGCGTGATAGGTGTTATATTTTACAGGGCATTAAGGTGCAAAAATTTTCCTATTACAGTATTGGTCTCTTTTTACGAATATATACGCCAATTATATCAAACTATGATCAATTAATCTTCAATTTGTGATTCACACTTTATGCATTAGCACTGGCTATATTCTATTTATAACTGAAATACTGCATGACCACTCAATACTTTGTCTCGATTCCTTCCTCTATAATTTGCTTGCATTATGACAAACGGCTAAGCGACTGTGAGTTCTATCAGTTGTATTATAAACTATTCATATTTGTGCACTGTTCATGGATTACAAAGAAGAAAGAGGAAAGCAATTACTTAATGGGCTTTTTTATCTTTGATAAATATCTTCAATTCAATTCTAATCCATGCAGTAATGCGCTACAGTTTACAACACAACGTACATCAAGCTTATTCAGTATTATACGAGACAATCGTTGATCAAAGATAAAAACAGGCCGAGCCTGATAAAAAGTGAGTTTCTAATAGGGCCTAATAAAACTAAACTAGCTAGTCAATTTGTCAGACCGACAGACCCAAAGTGCATAAAAGGATTACTTTTCTTCAGTACTCAGCCGGAGTCTTTATCAATTTTACGCTAAATTTCAATTTACCCTGCGAGTTAGTTGCCGTCACGTGCCCTTACTTAATTTAATACACCAGTCCAGAGGTTGTTTAAGGGTTCAATCTGTGAGTTATAGCTGTGCTCTGACTTAGATCAGCCTAAAAGTAATTGTTTCAGGGTTCAATCTGGAACCCAGAGGTTGTTTTATTGTTCGATCTGTGAGTTAGCCGCGCCCTGACTTAGATCAGCCCAGAGGTTGATTCAAGGTTCAATCTATGAGTAGCCGTACCCTGATTTAGATCAGCCCAGAGGTTGATTCGGGGTTCAATCTGTGAGTTGCCCTGAATTTGACCAGCCCAGGGATTGAATCTTAGTGTTCGATAACATCTGAAGGTTTTGAAGGTTATCGCTGAGGCAGCTCTTTTATCCCAAGCATTTTCCTTTGATTTTCATATTTTTCGACGTTTCTTTTCATCAAATCCTTACAGGGTCCAAGTAGTCGTTCAAACGCATCTACATCAAGTTCTGCGCAGACCACCCGTCCACGACTGTACACAGACGCACTGCGCTTTATCTTATTGACAAGAGCAAGCTCTCCGAAGTAATCACCTCTTGTCGCATTAGAAATGACTTGATTCGGCTTGTCGTCAGTCTCGAGAACTATCTCCACAACTCCTTCTTCTATAAAATACATACACTCGGCTTTAGATCCTTGTTTGATAATGCACTTGTTATCTTCAAATACTCTTGTTTCGAAAGCATCTGCCAAAGTCATTCTTTCATACGCGGTTAAGAGAGATAAAATAGGAACACCCTCCAAGAGTTCTTCATAATACCTGCGCTTCATCTCTGTTGTATCAACGAGGATTTTTCTAAAAGTGAACCGATCGAGAACCCAAACAATTCCGCTCTCAACAGCCTTGACAGTTGCTGATCGCGGACAGTTGTACATCAATGCAAGTTCTCCAAAGCTCCCAGGGGCTTCAATAGAACCAATCTTTTCTTTCCCGCCGTCCCCCTCAAATAAAAACACGAATTTTCCATGATCGATGACATAGAAATTGTCTCCTTGGTCGCCTTGTCTAATCACCACTTCATCAGTGAATACTTCTCGTTCATACATCGCATCAATAATTTTCCTCAACTGTTCCGAACTACAGGACTTGAAAATAAAGATTTCTTTGACTATCTCTTCTACTCTTTGACGAGCTTCGGAAGATTTTGGGTAGACGGTTTCAGAGTGTTCCCACCGAGCGCTCCCACATGGCTCATATGGTTCTGCAGCTATCGAGTTTCGTCTTTTCAGAAGACGGTTACTGAATGAACACTTTCTAGAGATGCAATTTCTGGAAATGGCGCCTTCGCTTGGTGCACCGTTTGAGGTAGACGACTCTGAAATAGTTGAACTTTCATTTATTTCTGCGTTTGTGGAGTTGCTCTTCCTTTTCTTTTCATGGAGTGATTTAAAATAACTGGCAGCATAGCTGATGATATCTTCTGGGTCTTCTTTAACCGCAGCTAGAATGAAGTCTTGGAGCAACGCAATCAGTTCGTTCGGGAAAACATGATTTTCTTCTACCATTATAGGCCGATTTGTTCCAGCCATCATGAGGCCGAATCAGTGATGAATAACACTACACGGAATTCAAACTCAAACAAGTTAGGACAGAGATAAAACGATTTCTTCTTCAGTGTGACGTAGGTTATTGAAGAGCCGATAAGATTTCGTTTGGAAAATATGTCTCGGTTCGGGTAGACAGTTCTAAAGACCTTGACAGGAACAAGGGCAGACCGTAAGCAGATGCGATTATAATGTCTTTTCGGATATGATAAAGATAATCTTGCTTTTTGTTATTGTGTCAGGACGAGCAAACTAAAATGGGCTAAAATGATCACCATATACGCGCGCCAAATGTATTGCTCAAGTACAAAGAAATGTTCTGATGATTTTTATTTTATGCGCGTGGATTCAGTCAAATGGCCTTTAGCGCTAAACAAAGAGTTTTTCACGTCGCTCTCTTTTTTTATATTAATTTGCAATTCAATAACTCAATACAATTGAAAACGTTTTTTAAAATTTCCGTTGGTCCTTGAGAAATTCTAAAAATACATTTAAATCTGAACGATTCGTCGCAAGTCTGGAGTTTTTGGTTACCTTTACTTTTTGATTTCCTTAATGCAACAAACGAAACATGCAAAACTTCGTGAAAAAGAAAAAACCCGACCGCTTAATTTTTATATGAATTATATTTTTTAAAGGCATGCTGAAAAAACGGCTGACATGTCATTGAACCTTCGAAAACAAAATTCATTATCTCTATAATAAAATCCTAGTCGGACGCTTCGTTTCCAACTAAGCGCTAGCTTGATCGTGGATTATTTGCTGGAATGCCCGTCTCCTTATGAACAAGATTGAAGGGACTGTTTACCAACGAAGGTTAAGCCGTCATCCATCTGCCAGTATGCTCATAGCTAGTACCGTCACAAAATTTCACCATCTACGCTAGCCCTGTAAAGATTTTTTGATCATATCACAAGAAAAATATGATACAAAGTAATATATTGTTTATTAAACTGACGGTACACGAACAGTAGCCGTTTGATATAAGCTCATATACTTGCACTTCAGAATAGCCCTTTATTTGTAAATATGAAGTGTCATGGAGGGGGACTTGGAAGTCTAGAGTCGTCAAGTCAAGGATCAGGTTGTTCCTGTGGCGGATTTGCACCCAATGAACCCCCCACCGGCTGGTACCTTGGATTTTTTATATATTTTTAAAATAAATAAATAAAAGTATGGTACTAACTCATGAGATTTAATATGAAATGGGACTGGTGGATAGGTTATCCTTATCAGGAGCGCCCCTAGGCCAGTGATGTGCCTCATGGGAAAAATGATGATGCAAGAGAACGTTATTGTTGTGCCGAGATTTGCAAAATTGAACCCCCCTTTTAAAGTCCTGGATCCGCCACTGTGTTCAAAGCTCTATGACTAGTGTTAAATGTCATTGATGAAATATTTTGAGAATTAAATACTTATTTGGCAGTCTTAGGGCCCTAAGTATCCAAGAGAACCAAAATCACTTCCTACCATCTTTCAGCATAAAACGTATGTTAAACATTGATGCATTCAACGGCGGATCCAGGGGAGGGCTCGATCCTGGGTTCTTGACTCCCCCTTTCTTAACTTTACATTATATTACAAAAAGCCGATCTTAATACTGTAATATCCCGTTAAACTAAAAGTCATGACTGATAGTCTATGACATATGCATGTCTATAAATCGAAAGTCAAATGTATACCAATAGTAACACGAATTGAAAAGTCTATATGGTGTTATCGTATATATTAGTTTGGCAACAAAAATGACATGACATAATGAATGTAGCTTTTTGCACTCCACCCCCGTCAAAAAAGCTCCTGGATCCGCCCATGCATTTAGCATTAATTAATGGTACTTAAGATATGCCTAGTCTGAGTGGCCAATGGATCCCAATGGAAACCAAACAGTCCTCGACACTCAAATGGTTTCCTGCATTCTAATCCGCGTCTTGAGTGAATGGCTCTCGCTGATTTATACTTGTTGAAAAATATTCTGTTAACCGTCTCCCGGCCCTACTGCAAACACTGAGCGCCATCCACGAACGAGAGAAGGACATTAAAGAAGATTGCTCATAAAAGGAGAGTGACAGCGAACTTTATATATATTTTTATGAATCAACGACAGAAGTCGTAGGAAGGATACAGATACTGGCAATAAACAGTAAGAACAGAGTGTTTATTGCAACCGCCATCACTAATTCTCACAGCCAGGGAAGCAAATCAGGGAGGTGTGCAGAAGGAGAAGAAGTCGGTTCTTAGCCAATCAGAACGCTCCATTTTCGATAATTTATTTACCTCCCTGAACAAATGGACAGCTGCCCAGAGTTCGCTGCAAAAATAAAAAAAGGTCGCTGCAAAAGTATAAGAAAAAGTTCACTGCAAAAGTATTAAAAAAAGTTCGCTGCAAAAGTAATAAAAAATTCGCTGCAAAAAATATAAAAAATCCGCTGCAAAGAACTTCCCTAAATTCAATTTGATTGTAAATTTTTTAAAGATGATGAAAGCAAAGCTCCAGTTTCGAGTTCACTTTGCTCAGCCTCTTACGTCTCGGTAGTGCGTTAAAATATTCAACCATTCACACAAAACCCGTGGCATTTTCATAAACATGTATTGTTCCGTAGTACGTACATTCCTTACTATACAATAAACCTTGATAAAAGAAAAGAACACATTTGTGCATAATCGTGGCTAAGACTGGGCATAGGCGAAGTCAAAATGGGAGTAAATTATTCTCAGCTCTCATGCCAAACATTGAAATTGTTTTGATTAGTATGTTAATTGGGCTCCCTGTGCACTTTTTGAACTGAACAACTGGAAAGAGACAGCAGGTCAATACTTCATGTAATAATTGAGATAATGATTCATGTTACTAATTCTCGCGGTTAGTTACTACGAATATTTTTACATGAAGTATAAGCAGACAGCCGGAAGAGACATGAAGGTGGTAATCATTCCAGGTAATGGTTGTGGTGATGTCCAAGAAAGCAACTGGTATGGCTGGCTTCGAGAGAAACTAACAGAGGTACAACATATATCTATGTATACCCGGGATGTATATCAACAGAGGAGAGTTTCCATTTATAAACCCTTGAATGACTTTTTAGACATTGGAGCTAGACGTTACTTATTTTATTTAATAGGTTGGAGGTTTTGATGAATAAGTCCTCATTTAGAACATGAACCCTCCCAGTTTTGAAAAAAATATCAACACGATACCTCAAATTTGTAACCTAAAATGCATGCCATATCATAGTTAACTATGATGACTGTATCGGTCCTTTCATTTGGCTCACCCATCTTCATCATCCCCACCTTAAAATGCACCTCGAGTGTAATTTTTCCCCTATTTGAAAGCTAGTGGAGATATACACATATAATAACGAAAAAATAATTTTAAAAAATATACTTCTAGTAAATAGCGCAGCGCGCTGATTCTAAAAAATAGCTTAAAGATTCGGACAAACATTGCATTCTGTTTAACCGCTACGAGGATTATACGAACCGATTTTATTATTTTTACTTAAAGTTACAATAATAACCCATGTAAACTAAGATCAACTGCGATCGGCTGTGAAAATTATCTGCTGAAAGTAAACTTGTAAGTTTGTTTGTCCGAATTTCGCCTTTGTCTTCGTTTTTATGACGTCACGGCTGCGCTGCGCTATTGAATGGTGCCCTGTAGTCTTAATAAATATTATATTTTAATAAAGCTAATTTAAATAAATTGCTTGTTGAAAAAGGGATTGTAACAAATTGGCTAATTTCCATTATAAAATACTCTTTATATGAAGGATTTTAATAATTGTTTTGTATAATTTGCAGAAAAATGTCAAATGCTTGCTTAAAAACATGCCTGATCCAAGTAAGTAAAAAATGATGTAATTATACACCTATTTCTTAAAAACACTTTGAAGCCAAGGGAAATGTGGGACACTCACTGGTCATTCCAATACTGTAAGGAATTATGACCACACATTTAAAGATGAATAATAGAGGTGTTTAAAGTGGCTTCATCCAATGCAGCCTAAACACTAAGGGACTTAGTGGCGGGGGACAGTGGTTTTCAAGAAAAAGAAACTGTACAATAATTATTTGTACCCCCTAAATATGTCAATTAAAAATGTATCCCCTCTTTTACTTATTTAGTAAGCTCACTTCAGAGCCAGTGTTTTGGAATTGCAAAAAATGGACCCTCCACTATCAGTTGATTTTGAAAATTGTAACCCTTTCTACAATCACCACCCCACTACGACATCATGTGTAGTTCCAGAAATTATCCATACTCCCTCTTCCCCTGCCCACCCCCCTCACGAAGGATTTTTTTCAGACCCCCACTAACCCCAGAAATACCAATTATCTTCCATACAAATTCCGTTATTTTGTTCTTTCTTTGACCCCCCTTATATAGCCCCTCGGAAATTCCAAATTCCTCTGTGGGTGGGTGTGTGTGTGTGTGGGGGGGGGGGGGGGGGGGATAGATATAATTTCTGGAACTACACAAATTGTGTCTAAAAGAGTACTAAAAAGAAGTCATTCTGACAGTTATTTGAAGGGACCTTTAGGAATGACCTGTTGCCTCTAGCTATCACCCCCAGGGGGGGGGGGGGGTACTCCCCTATATTTGCTATATGGGTATGTGCTGCCAAACAGGGTATGGTTTTCAGCGATTCTACTCTGGAACAGGGTATATAAAATTGCGCTCGCTCTGGAACAGGGTATATGAAATCACGCTCTCTCCTCTCAGGGTTTTCAGCAATCTTGCTCTGGAACAGGGTATGAATTTCAGTGATTTTTACTCTGGAACAGGGTCAGGGTTCAGAGGGCTCAGCGGCACATCCCTACCCTATCACCATCACCTTTGGGTATTACAAGTCTTTTCTGTAATAGGTATTATGCTCATTGAAAAAAGGTGATCTTCACGGTGCCTTAAATGTATTATCAATTTCATTCTTTTAAAGTTGTGGCCAGAGAAAGTGTGTGGCTGCCGTTTATGGAACAAGAATTGTGCTGTGGTGAGGATACTATCATTGTTGGACATAGCTCAGGTGCTGAAGCAGCCATGAGGTAAAACCATTTAATCTCTAAAATAGGCACAGTTTGCATAAACCTTCATTTAATTTTGGTCATCAACAGCTAAAACAATAATCTGGTAATAAATGCAGAATAAAAATATACATTGCAGGGCTCAATATAGCAGCCGGCTGCTCTGGCTTTAGCCATCAATTTCAGCACCTTTGCTAGCAATTTTCTAACCAAAAACAGGAATCCCTCATTACTCTTCCTTTCAACAACAGTATTACAAGTAGACCATTCAGTCACATGGCCAGTGGTTTAAAAGCAGTTTTTTTTAAAGATAGCCGGTCAAACAAATGAGCCACACCCCAAATAGCCTGCAAATTTTAGCTTTTTGGTAAAAATGATTTTGAACCCTGCATTGTACATCAGGGGTGTAACAAGAGGGACAACTTACCAAACACCCTCTAAAATCTTACTAAACCTGTTGTCAGGAAACTCTAAGGACTGAAGTGTGTATTGGCAGGTAAATAATTGCTCCTACTGTGACTGAGACCTCACTAAGCCTCTAATATCTATATGACTGTACATATACATATATAAGTTCTATTTTTATCTCCTGCTGAAGGTTTTTGCTTCTAATCTAATTTGTAATATCTGCCAGGAAATTCATGAATAAAACTCAAACAAATATCTACTAGGAGCTAACAAAATATTCTTTAACCTAGCCACAAAAACTGAAAACCATTAATAGCCCAACAATTACAAATTATTTTAATTTAGGTTTGCAGAAAAACACAAAGTTCATGGTATAGTTCTGGTATCGGCATGTGTTACAGACCTTGGAGATTCTAACGAGGCAGCTAGTGGTATGTTTAAAGAGGAGTGTAGATACACTGTTATTTTTTTCCTTCCTCCTTTCCCCAAAGGGGTTGGGAACATCCTGACTTTTTTGATTACATTGGTCAAAATAAAATGACAAGCAACCAATCACTATTGATTAGGCTGCGTTTATAATGTATGGCAGAGGTTGGGGGGGGGGGGGGGGGGGGGGAGGCAGGTGAAATCAAGGGGAGATTGCGAAAATTTTGGTAGGAAAAAGGAGGGGATGGGCAAATTTTTATCAGAAAAATGGGGGGGATGCACAATTTTTGGAAGAAGCAGCTACTAGCCTTGCTTAGGGGGGATCGTATTTTTTTGCATGACTTTAAGGGGGGGTGTTAAGAATTATTCTGGACATTTCAAATTTTCACCTGCCGCCCCCCCTCCTCCTCCCCCTCCCTGCCATACATTATGAACGCAGCCTTAATGATATATAGAATTGTTGGCAGGGAGTCCAGAACAAGGATTCATTTGCCCTTTCTCAGACTGATTTAACCAAAAAATAATTCAGGATGCATGCAGCCTAGCTATTAATTGCCAGATATTTTACCTAGGGATTAGGCATACCATCGCAGTACCACCATGCATTGCAATGGCATTTTGTTCAGGCAGTTGCCTTACATCTAAAAGTCTTTCCCTTCTTCTTCAAAGCTCTCTTGAACTCAACCAATCACTCTCTTTATTTTCTAACTCACTGCTAGTTCATTACTCTTGTGGTTCTATTTGAGAGGTAATCTGAAGACCTTGGGTGCTCAACAACAACAGTATATTGTAACATTAAAAGAGAAATATGATGACATACTATAGTGAAAAATAAAATTATTTCAAGTTGTTATCTAATATAATAAATCCTATCTATCATCTTCAACAGGTTATTACAATCGGCCATGGGAATGGACCAAAATGAAGGACAATACTCAATGGATTGTACAATTTGGGTCCACAGATGACCCTTTTATTTCATTTGATGAACAAAAAGAAGTAGCTAATGGAACCAAAGCTGAATTTCACCAGTATTCCAATAAAGGACACTTCAACCAAGATTCATTTCCTGAACTACTGAAACTTTTGAAGCAAAAACTCGATGCATAGTCTCAGAAAAAAAAACACCTTCCCCTTCTCAAGGCATAGATCTTAATCCTCCAATCCTAAGAAGCCATAAAAAAACGATAGATATTCCTTTGTCAGACAATCAATGCCCCTCAGAAAATTCATTCCTTTTCTGATTAGCAGGCTTTGAAAATTTGTCTGGGTACATGGCCTTGGTTAATGTAGTCACACTGTAAAGCATTTTAATAATTACAGAAGATTCATGTTATCTTGAACCCTAGATATCTCAATCTTTCCATTAGCTCAAGCTTCAGGCCCTACAGTATCTTATGGACATGTCAGCATCAATGCAACACCACGATGCAGCGGCCATGTTGAACTGCAAAGCATTATTTGTCGTCCAGGGGGCAAAACAAAACAAAGATGCTGAAATGATGACCCCACGCTATTTGACAAACTTCCTCAGTTGAGGAACTGAATTTTTTTAAATTCATCTCTTGTCAAATAGACCTCTTCGGCTTGGGCCTAATGTTTTCCCATTTCAGACCACGTATCATTCCCTAGAGTATCCTTTCTTTGTTTAACAGTTGCACTTGGTTGCACATGAGAAGACACATGAATATGGATACAACTCAAACAAATAATATGATTCTCAAGGGAATGACACGTGGTCTGAAATGGGAAAACATTATGCCCAAGCCAAAGAGGTCAATTGTCTTGTTATGAACTGTAAAAATTAATGTCAAACAATGCAATTATTGTAACAAACATTTTGTCTATTTGTGCCCTGGATGACCCACAATGCCTTCTGATCCAAGATGGTCCACACATTGTCAAAGTAGTCCATTTAACTGTATAATACAAAAATGATAATACTTAAATTTATGTTAAACGACACAGAGCAAAATGATAGTTTGTTTATATTTTGGATAGTAAAGTAGTTTTTTTTTTGTAATCATAAACTTTAATTAGATGGTGAAATTGAGTCCACTTGTATCTGATCTTCAAAGCATGATAATCCAAAGTAGTAGTCCTGTGCTAGGACAGATTCCAGGATTTTGTCTCTCTGGACCAAAGACTTTGAAGCAAATTGGTTGGCTGGTACTTGGAAGAGCTGTTGTGCTGTCTGTTCTGTTAGTCTTACTCTGATACATGTGTTGGAGTCATGAAGATCTAGTAACAGACTATATCGCCACTGCCAGTAGCAGCTGAGAGATATCTAAGAACATACAAAGTTAATGGGCATAAGTTATAAAAATGAATGTGTCAGGCCTCAGTGTATCCTCTTAAGAGGTCCTTAGGGTCATCATACAATGTTTCCTTCCCACCCTAAGAAGGTTTGTAGGAGGGTAGCCTCACAAGTGTTTGTAATTGGTTCCTGTCTGGGTGTTCAACGAATAAATTAGGTCAAGTGTCTGATTCACTGTTTTTTTTTTTATGGTAATGTTTTTTTCAAGTCATATCATGACATTTCCTTGATAATTATTTCTCTCTTTGCTAGTATTAGAGTGCAATTACTTTATCTATAATACAGTATAACCAGCACTACTCTTTTTAGCCCCCTACCCCCCCCCCCCCCCCTTCCACACACACAAACTTTTTTCCAGGTTACCCCATTATGGGCCAGATGGGGCTCCATCTCCTTGAACCCATCTGATTGAAAACACAGGTGTTGTGTGCTGCTAGTACACTGCCTCTCACCACTGTGAGGATGTGTTCAATCCCTGGACATCATTTGTTGCTTCCTGTGCTTCAAGGGTTTTTCTCTAGGTTCCCTAGTCTTCCTCTCTCCATAAAAAATACACCAGGGCCTATGTGAACAACTAGGGATGACTATCAGATATATGTCTCTACACACCTTAGCCTTGTTATTGTTGACTGTAAACTCATTCAAGTGAGACACATCACAAGTCTTGCAATGCAGGAACTGTCCAGCACAGTTTTCAAGTTCTTCCAAGCAGGAACAGTGAACCCTCTTAGTGTACTTTGTACTGTCATCTCCATCACCAAGTACTTTAGTAATGACAGCTTTACAGATACAGTTATGATCTTCGTCAGCTAAAGTAACACTCTCCAGACTGACAAGGGTAGTAGCAAGATATTTTGTTGCTAGCCATCCAGACAAACAACTTGCATTATAGATTTTGCCACCAGACCATGTTTTAAGGGTAAGCTTCGCATTAATTGCTGGTCCTCCTGCAATAAATGATACAAGCTGTATTGTCAAAATGTGTAATACAAACAACACTGATGCATGGTTTGCATCCGTTTTTTAAGAGAATGAAGCGACAAAGACATGTCGGCCATATTGGTATAATCAACGAAGAAAGCTAATGAGAAACCTTTTGTAAATGCCAGTAGCATGGCATTGTAGTTATATTAATGTGCAAACCAAGATTTTCAGAATCCAATTTCTGAGGGTTGTGTGGTAGATATATGTGTTATTGCATTTGGTTTAAGAAATCTTTGGATCATACTAGGAGTTCAAAGCTAGAAGTTCATAACGAGACATAAATTTAAAATTTCCATTATAATCTCCCTACAATAATTAACAAATAGACATCAGGTTTTTATGTACTGTCTGTCCTCTTATTGACGATAAATTGCATCATCACATTGTCAAAGTAATGTGGAATAATACTTTGACAATGTGATGACGAAATTTATCGTCAATAAGAGGACAGACACTTAAAAAACTGATATCTATTTGATTTTTACAATAACAAAAACAATAAAAAACTTCTCATTTTTAGCGATCAAAACAACCAACGGAAAGAGCGCGCGCTCTTTGACGTCAGCTTTATCTGTCTGTCCTCTTATTGATGACAAAAAATAACCAATCAGCACACAAGAAATTTGTAAGTTGCTGTAAAATTATATAAATACAACCAAACAAAAGAGGTCTGTTGAGTATAAACCGTACCTGCAAAGCAAAGTCGCTCGAATGCTACACACTGCCCTGGGTATAGCGTATCATGATGGGACTGAGTATCATCATAGATGTAGATGTCATATGATCCAGTTTTGTCATTTACTTCCACACAAAAATGATGACCACAATGTTGATCATCTTCAAAATTCTCCTTACGTCCCACTTTAACAATTTGGGCTAAAATTGTAACGTTGGTCATGTCTGATCTGAAGTCTGTTATGTAGATTCTCTCTGGGTAGCTTGAATAATCTAGCATACCATGGCTGTCTTTTGCAACCGAGACAGGGGCACTATTTGAAACTTGACTCAGTACAAACTCATGTACAGTGTCTTGCAGGAGGCAATATACTAAAGTAGCTGGTCCATACTCAAGAGTATAGCCCTCGCTCTGCTCTGGAACAACAAATGGCTGCCATATAGCTAAACTATCTCCCTCTTTAAAGAGGTTTGCCAGAGGCAGTTGTTCATCCCATAGGCAGAATTTGGCATGTATTTCATCACAGTCAACTACATAAACTGTTCTTTTGACACTGGTCTCTCCATTCTGCAGATGCACAACCTCTTCTTCACTTATATCAGTTACTTCCACTCTTACATTCTTTCCATAATGAGGTTGCATTCCTTCGTGGAGTATATCCTTCAAAGACGTGAAGTCCTTTTTAAAAGACTCATCTTCATTACCTTGAAGTAAGATCACGACATTTTCTGAGGGAAGAAGACGAGGGGACTGAACATTCCCACCTTTCCAAAGACGACATCCTGTAAACCTCAAATGTAAGCCATCCTCTAATATCACATTCTCAATATCATATAGTTTTTGGTGCAAATACATCTCAATAGAATTCCTTCCTTGTTTTTTTGAGTGATTAGATCCAGCATTTTTCAAAACAGCAAGCTTCGTATGCGTTCCTGGGACATTCTTGATGGCTTCTACTCTGACTTCAACAATCGAGTCATGTCCAATATGTCTCATCTCAATCACAGAATCTAAACTAATCTTTCTCTTCTTGAATCCCTCGTTGTTGCCTTGTAGCTGGTTTACATTGGCCCAAGAGTTTTGTACTTCAGCAAGGATGATAGTTTTTGTGATTCCCGAAGGATATTTGGACAAAAGGGATAAAAGTTTGACACACAACCAGTTCCAATGTGGCACACATCTCTGTGCAGTTTGGCCTATTATGAAAGACCGCAGCTCAGTGATTTTATCTGCAAACATTTGGACCTTCAGATCTAGAGAAAAATAAGTGAAAAACCAGCTGAAAAGTTTGAGCTGAAATGAGAAAGTTGTATTTCCCGGTACTGAAGGACACAGTCCCCTAACGTGTAGAGAAAACCACAGGGAGCCCGCAATATGACTGAAAAGAAGATATCAGCCCAAAAATGGAAATGGGTTTGCTTATTGTTTTGCAATAAAAAATTAGGCTAAGACTGAGAATCAAATCACTACTGGGATTAAAGAGAAAACTATCGGTCTCTTCACATTTTTGAACATACGATTTCCAAGATGTGCGAGCGCTTATATAAAAAACGCTGGCGCAGACATGAAAACGAGGCATTTTCGAGTAGGGTTTATAGGTTTATAAGAAACCTTTGGGAAGTTTCTACGAAACTTTGTCCTTAGTTTTTCAATGAAAGTTATAACGACCTGTACCCGAACTAAAAGCAACTCCAAAGTAGTCCTTTATTACTGATAATTTCAAAGTTGTGTATGTGTGTTCCATAGCTCACGTAAAATCTTGCCTTGATCGTTTTCGAATCTGAGCATGCATTGACAGCCTGCACATCTTGCAAAAGTTTCATAGAGTATGTGCATGTTATGCGTCATAACCACCATCTTGGTTGACGATAACAAAGTATTCCTCGTTAGCTTTTCTTTTTAGATCGACCAAGATGACGCCGGTTTAATTGTTATTAATATCTCAAGGGATTTCGAGTCACATGCCTACACACACTGTATTGTGACTGGGCACTGTTCTATTCTTTGATTGCACGTTACGCCATCGCGTGATCGTCCTGGTGACTGTAGTCTTGAGAAAGACTGTCTTATTAGCATCCATTGCAGGGCCGGATTTAGAGGGGGGGGGGGGGGGTGCAGGGGGTGCACACCCCTCCCTGGTTACACTTTGTGCTCCTACTTCAAAGATAACCAATTTTGTTTTTTGCCTTTGATTCTAAGGGGTGCACCCCTCCCTAGGTTAACATTGCGCGCAGCATCCCTCCCTGAACAAAATCCTGAATCCGCCCCTGCATTGTTAACGGTTCCATAACGGCCGCCATACTTTTGTCTTTTAACTCTCTTGGGTATGCAACCCATCAATAGGGCTGCAGAGTGTGACATCAAAACTGGTGTATTATGCGCTAGCAAAAGAAGTTGTACACATTTTTTAAACCAAGGTTACAAAGCCTCTCTGTTTAGTCTAAATTTAATTATTTATTTCCATTTATTTCCATCTTTATCATTCCTGATTGCACTAAAGTACTAATATCATTTACAATAAGCCTGAAGCGAGATAACGTTTTACCCCCAACTCTAAACCATAATAGTCTTTAAAATTCTCTCATATTAAATTTTTTTGATTCCTTAGAGAATACAGGAACAATAGTCATAATTAAAGAACAAAAGCAGTGTGAAAAGGATTATGGTCTAGAGACGGGGGTAAAACGTCATCTCGCTTCAGGCTTATTCCCACATCAATACATATCCATCAGCTAATATATATCAAAAGCTTGATACAATTAGAAAAATAAATCAAAGAATGAATAGAAATATACTATGATAAATGTATGAATCCAGTCATTGTGATTCGTATTTCGTATTGAATAAATCTCATGACATTCTAGTCGCATTATATTTACTTAGCAACAAAGGATGAAGTCGCATTATATATTTGTACCGATTATTTTGAATGATGGACACCAACCACTCCTCCCCTAATAATAAAAAAATGTTATTCAACTGAAGATTTTCCTTTGGAATCTCCCTTGCTCGGTGTTACATTTTTAATTTAAAAATTCCTAATTTAAATGGTAGATTTTTAGTAGAAATATTCTGTTGTTTATGAATTTATTTCGAAATCAAAGACATTCCACGCAAGCCATGGATGATGTCACGAGTTCAATGTTTTAACGGCTCCTGCTTGGAATGATTGTTTTAGTCAAAGCTAGTGCTGTACATAATTAGGTTTGGAGAGATTTTCCCCCTCATTGAATTCAAACTGTTTGTTACAACAAAGTTAAGAATTGAACAACATATTCAACTATCTTTTTGGTGTTATGCGGTGTATTTCGGTACATCGTGCGTCTTTAAGTAACCCCACCCTACTCTTTCCCCCAGGGGAGGTAGATATTAACAGATGATGTATGTGTTTCTCTCACGGTTCGGTAAATTACGAAGTAAACAGTTTATTGAGTATAGAGGCTTTGCACCATCACACGATGTCAGCCATTGCAGGAGGCACAACAATACTGTCTTTTTCCTGTGTGAAACTGAACTCTTCGATATCATGTAAACCAGAGTAGACCATCCAAATTCAATTGTTCCTGCCTCCTGTCATGGCTGCCATCAAATGAATACTCTCGGCTATACCATTCATAACTCGTGTTCTTTTAGCAATCAAAATTATTTTGGAATCTAATAATGATAGACTGATAATTGGACTAAAATTTGTTCATCAAAATAATTGAAATTTTTCTGTCCACTTACGGATCAACTTTGACAGTCATTAATAGCCTCGCTTGCAAGTTCAGTCGTGCCCTCTGGTTCATTAACACTCGTTTTGAAAGATTCACTCATGAGGTCTTTACTGACATGCTTAATGTTGCTATCAAGGGTCTTTCCCTTCTTCACCATCGGGTCCCGTTCAGTATTATTTTCTGATATTTCCTTTGTATTGGTGGTGTTACCCATATTGTCTTCATCACTTGATCCATTCTCGGTCCATTTGTCTGGCCTCTCCTCTGAAGTCACACCTAACTGTTTAGGCTTTTCTTCTGTTGTAATGGAACTAGTTTGTTTACTATTGGGTGGGTTGAGGTCCTCTACGACTTGGTTTTCAGCAGTTTCACCTATACTAAAATCATTGTAAAAGCTATAATCCATATTACTCGTGTATTTGGTTTCCATTACAGTATCATCAATATCGGTAATGGAGCTTAATCCTTTACTAGAAGACGTCGAGCTTGATTCCTCTTTATGAATACCCACTATTTCAGATTTTTCTTCTATTACGAGATTTGTGCCATCTTCGTTTTTCATATCAGATTCGGTAAGGATGCTTGATTTGTTACTACTAGATGATTGCAGTTTTTCTTTGGGAATTTGTTGATTTTCGGGTTTTTCCTCTCTATCAAGTTCACACTCGTTATTTTCCGTACGATTTACAGCACTGTCTGTACTGCATCTCGATTGGTTGCTGGTAGATGAACTCGATACCTCTTTAGGACGACTTTCTTCATTTTCAGGCTTCTCTCTTTTAGGTTCAGTTTGCTCATTCGCCGTAAGACTCACATCATCATCTGTATTGCAGCTCGAGTGGTTATTGATAGATGAACTTGATTTCTCTTCAGGACTTTCTTTATTTTTCTTTCTTTCAGTTCCACTCTCCCCATTTGCCGTACGATTCACCATATCATCTTTAATGCTGTTAGAGTAGTTATTGGTAGATGAACTTAATTCCTCTTTAGGACTCTCTTCATTTTCAGGTTTCTCATCTTTCACGAGGTCTACTTTGCCTTTGCTTTTCATCATGATATCAACATCAGAATCTGTCAAAGAGCCAGAATTTTTTCTAGTAGAGGAACATAGTCCATGGCAGTGACATTCAATGCTGGGCAGAGGAGCACTATCCCAGATCCCCGGTCCTGATAGCAGTCCACGGAGAGAGCAGGGGATGAAGGGGAGCTGGCGAAACTTTAGGAGTAGTTGACGCGCTTTCCTTAATACTTTACTGCCTTCCATTTTCATTGAGAGATCGGTAAAGTATTGGAGCATGTCATCTGACTGCATGTCTCCTTGAATAACCTGGAAAAGTTACCAAAAAGTACATGTTTTAACGTGTAGTAAATGTTGTAGAATGGACATAGGAATCAGAGGTGAGAGGCGGGCGTTTTACCACCACGCCATCCTGACTCCCCTCCTAACTCATGCCGTGCTTTGATAGTCTCCATGGGGGAGACACTTGAGAGTCATTGCATAATCTCCTTTATTCATTGTTCAGTATCTACAGTATACGTTAAGATTTACTATATATTTTACCTTTTCACCATACTCCTGTATCATAGCAACACACAAGAATATATGGAAGTACTCCGTCTGGTAACGTGACCAACAAGCCTCCCACATCAGAAGCACCTCAGCATTAAAGAACTCTCGTTTGAAGCAAAGTAGGAGCCAACGATGACAAAATAACATATCCAAACCACCTTCCTTTATCAACAGGTGTGCATAGAAGCGGGGCTCCAATAGTTTGACTAGTTCTCGTAGGTATACCTTTGTAAGAATATTAACATTTTAGTATAACATTGAATTACAAATATCTTGGACTATAAATGCCATATATAGTTTATAGTTTTTAAGAACACTACTAAGGGGGTAGGGGTAGGGAAAATGTTCAATTACAATCAAAACAAGTGATTGCCAGTTTCTAATATATCACAACAATCCAACATAATTCAGCCTCATTGGATATTGACCCATAGTCCATTTGGGCTCAAGGACTACCGTATTTACTCGAATAAGCGCCTCCCCTGAATAGGCGCCTCCCCCAAATAAGCGCCTCCCCCAAATAAGCGCCCCCTTTGGACAAAAAAAATTAATAAGGCCACCCCCGAAAAAGCTCCTCACACCTTAAGGGGGCGCTTAATCGAGGAATTGTCCAAAATGCTACAATCTGACTAAATCGCGTACATTTTAATGAATAAAAGTTGATATAACACATGTACACCACGTTTAATATATAGAAAATTAACATAAGTGCTTCTTCTCATTATAGTATACTAATACTAGTACTGTTGTAGTAGTATGACATTGATATTAAAAGAAAATCATACTTTGACAGCTGTGTACGCGTTTCCTCCCGTTGAATAAGCGCCTCCCTCGAATAAGCGCCTCCCCCGAATAAGCACCCTGTTCTAGACGTAAAAAATTTAATGAGCGCCAGGGCACTTATTTGATTAAATACGGTAATTGTTTTAGCCAAATCCAATAGTCGGCCAAATATATAGACTGATGCAAACAAGTTTTAAATTAAAGTTCAATTTGATGTTTTGATTGTTTTTAAAGCCGGCACTTTTCAATACAAGTAGGCTATAGCTTATCCAATCAGAATGCAGCATTGATGATAGTTGACTAACTACAGTTAGAGTGTTTGTAGCCTACTTCACAGACATCTTTCTTCTTTTACTTTCTTTGGTATTTGGGTTCCCTGTGTGATAATGATCTAATCTAGCAAGATATTTATTTCTATAGAAGTCTTACCAGCTGTCTATCCATGACATCATCTTTGGGTGAAGTAACAAAGACACTGACTTCCATCAGACCAGCAAAGCACCAGAAGGCATCTACTTCGTCTTGAACTACAGCCAGTACTGGTGCCAGTAGATCTGACATGCCTTGATTGTATCCCACAGCAGGATTATGGATGGCATAATTTAGAAGAATATTGCTGTAATAGAAATTATTATTATGAATCAAGAAATCAAGTACCAAGAAATTTAACAAAGAGTCCAGGAAATGGAGTACCAGGAAACCATGTTACCAGCAAATAACTAGGTATCAGGATCAATCTGTACAAGTGACCAGAAATTAAAAGTACCATGGAAGAAATTCAACAAAGACCAGGTAATGGGATACCAGGAAACCATGTTACCAGCAAATAACTAGGTATCAGGATCAATCTGTACAAGTGACCAGAAAATCAAAAGTACCATGGAAGAAATTCAACAAAGACCAGGTAATGGGGTACCAGGAAACCATGTTACCAGCAAATAACTAGGTATCAGGATCAATTTGTACAAGCGACCAGAAAATATTACAAGTACCAAGAAATTGAACAAAGACCAGGAAATGGAGTACCAGGAAACCATGTTACCAGCAAATAACTAGGTATCAGGAAATTACATAGAAAGGATTATGTACTATACAATAATTATGTCCAAGGTTTTTTATTTTCGTTGTCGTTGTCAGAAAATATTTCTTTTTGACAAGAGATAAAAGAAAATACTTGAAAATTTTTGGTTCAACAAACAATGTATTGCACACCTAGATTCTAAAACACCTGGATGCATAAGTTCATAATCCTATTTTTCACATAGGTATATAATCTCCTGGTAAGGATGCAATTCCCCCTCCCCCTCCCCTGCATTTATTAACAGTAGAGTAGTACTACATACCTCATGATCTCAGTATTAGGGTTATCCTTGCCAGCAAAATATGGATGTGATCTGTCTGTTCTTGGAACATCTTTGTCTACAGTGCATTGAACAGATTTCCAGAACTGGTCTCGTTCTTCTTCACTCATGCAAAGCCTACACAAAATAATTGACATCATTAAAATATAAACAAATTGTTATTTTAAGTCTATTTTAGAGCAAAGTGAAAGGATATGGCAGATGAATTGGGGACAATTTGGGGATATGCAAAGAAACTTCGGAATCTGAGTGGCTGAAGTGTTGTGAAACCAACGTAATTACTGAAAGATAATGGGAAGGTATTTCACTGTTAATACAAAAACATGTCTTATCGTGTACATGCTATAAACCAGTTCCATATTTTTTCTACTCATATTTTTTTATTACATCCCAAACCTCAGTCTCACAATCCTAAATTGTATCTTTGAACCTTGCAAATCAGAATGAACTGTAATACAATATTATTAGCTATGGACTTGATATATTTCTCTGGGATGGTGCATGGTGGTAGTGGAGGTTGGGGGAGGGGGGCAGTGGGGAAGGACACAGCCTGAGGGGTTGTCAGTCAGGAAAACATCAAATCCTGTCCCCTATCTGCAGGTGGTACATCTTAAAATTTACCGTTTACGGTGAAATTCCAAGTACTCATACTCTTTCTTCGATTTCAAATGCATTCTTTCCTCGTAAGTAGAATTGAATGCATAGTAAACAGCAAGAACTTCCATGCTTCCTTCCTTACTTCTGGACTAAGACCACCAAAAAACACAGCCTATATGATAGAAAAATCAGTGTTGAATGGTTTGATCCTGAATTGTGAAAAAAAAAAACTGTTGTTGGTTGTGACTACCTAATCAGGGCCCAGTTGTAGGAAGGGTGGATATCGCTATCCAATGGATAAATCCTTATACAGTGTATAAGTCAATGCCCATATCCAACAAATTTATTCACTGGATAAAATTTATCCGTTGGAGAGCTATTCACCCTTCGTACAACCATGCAGGCCCTGATAGCGCTATCCATGCCACCTTTCATACAACCGGGTCCTGATAAATAGAGATCAAGTTATGAGAAACTTT
Source organism: Actinia equina (assembly GCA_011057435.1). Taxonomy (NCBI): domain Eukaryota; kingdom Metazoa; phylum Cnidaria; class Anthozoa; order Actiniaria; family Actiniidae; genus Actinia; species Actinia equina. The sequence continues at coordinate 76,121 of WHPX01000030.1, forward strand.
TGAGGTGTAGATTTTGCCATCAAAAGTAACAATATTGTTAGAGACAAAGGCATATTAAGGATATTATGTCAACAACAGTCAGACAAAATATCTCATTTACATACAGACTTTTTGAATACTATTAAACCTTATGTCGTTGCCCCTAACAACATCGTACTTTTGATGGTAAATTTCTATTTTTCTAACACATACCCTGCGAAAATTGGCAACATCCTCTATCTGTCCTGCATCATTGAATAGTGTTTTCCAGACATCATATGGCATAGGATCAAACCTACCCTCTTCTACATAACAATCTTCTTTAACGGGAACCCTCCTCGTTACTAAAAAGCAACGTCTCCTCTTTCGATCTCCAGAAATTTTCTGACCTACACACCAATCCCACTCTTCTAGTATTTTAGTAATTCTATCCATACCACCGCAGTGAAAGTGCAAAACTTTGTAATGGTTTTCGTGGTTTCCTATTATAAAATGACCACAGGTCGTATCATTTTCATCGTAGAATAGCTTTAACGTCTTCATTTCACTTAGATCAACACTAAAAACTTCCAAAGTACGGTGTTCTTTAATATCAATATCAGAAGAGTTGGACTCTGAGTTCTCACGTATTTGCACGAGTTGAGAATTTGGTGTCCATGAAACTACCAAGCGAATATGACCGTTCCTTCGAGTTCTTGATTTAATAGTAAATACCCAGGTATTTCGTCTTGTTCTAGGGAAGAATGAACACAAACGTTGTTCTTACAGAAGAGTAGTTCTTCCTCTTCCTCGCAGTCGTCGTCATCGTCGACGTAGAATTTACTTTGGTCACTGAACGCGCTTTCAACGGCATATTTTACAAGATGACTCAACATTTCGACTATGAGAAGCAATATCCATGAAGGTTTAAGGTTCGAAGAAAATTATATGCGTTTTAGTGCATCATTTCAGTGATAATTTTCCCTCTTTGGATGTGTTTTTATAAGCTATTCTTTCGACCTTCGAAAATAGCCAAGGGTTGCCCTTTCTAGTGAAGCTTACTTCCGCTTACGGATTAATATCGATTACTTCTTCTACTTTAAAAAGTCAGTCGATATATATTCGTTTTTTACCTTTCATTCTTTTCAATTGGAACAGGGATATAAAAATGACATTTCTTGTTATAAATGGTTCGTTTGTATTAGACCTTTTAACAGAGCTGATGAACTGTTTTTTTTCAGTGCAGTTTTTTTCAATCCCACCTACGGATAAATATCGATTGCTTAGAAAGTCAATCGATATTCGTTCCTTTCTCTTTCATTGTTTATATTCATATAAAGGGATATACAAATAAAATGCTTTTTATTAAAATTGCATTTAAAATTAAACAGACAATATGATGAAGTCCATAAATTTTATATTTTGTGCTATATAAGTTTGTTATTTTGTCGCGTACATGATGAGAATTTAGGCGTTGATCGCACCTTGCATGACCAATGAGGGCGATAAAACTAGTTTTCAAAACAAGTTTACCATTAAGAAGGAATCTTGTAAGAAGTCACGAACGCATCAACTAGAGACTACTATAGATTACTGTCTGACCAAGGTTCAAATATTTATTGGAGTGATATTATGGATACTATCGTTACCAATAACGGAACGTCCAAGACATCACAAAAAGTAGCTCAGATGAATTTAGTGACTGGCGAATGTGAGGAACCCATTCAAATAACATTCGAAGATGTTAGCGCTGCTGCTTTTCGTATCAAGAAAGGAATCAAGAAGACGCCATGTGAGGTAAATATAAGATTGCATTATGGAGAAGAAATGTTTATAACAATCGAATATATCGTAGGATTATTCAAGTATTATAGATTGATCGTAGAATAACCAAACATCCCATCAATGCACTACGTTACAGCTTGCGTACGTGAGTAGAGTAATCTATGCACGTGTTACGTAATTTAAGCAATCATTCATAGCCTTCACAAAAGAAAAAAAAATTGAAAGATCAGGAGTTCAAATACTTTTAAAAATATATATTTTTATCTTGAAATTTTACGTTGCTGCTTTACATAAGTTTCAATATATTAATGGCATAAACACGTAAATGCTCCTGAATATTAATTAAGTTTGAGTTTGTACATTCAAACAGGTGCCGGTAAAAAATATGTACGTGCAAGCTTTTTCTTAAAAAGTCCTAAATCGTGCAACTTTCGCTAACTTTTTTTTTAGAATGCAGACGATTAACTTACCGCGCGTGAAAAAGTAACTTGAAGATACTAAAGACATGGCAGCCATATGCTGGAACAATAATGACAAGTCTTTTGTTTAAATCCACAAGATGACGTTACATGATAACGAAGAATTAAATTGTGCCATGGCCAAATCTTTTGTTTTCTATTGTTTATAGCAAGTACATGTCTGCAATCTGCCAAAATTGTACTTTTCTGTATAGTGGTAAATATGCACTTTCCCAATTTCAAACCAACCCCTACCCCCCATCCCTCCCCACATACAGTCCTGAAAGTTTGAGCGTGAGCTAGGCTACTCATGATATATGTTCATCTTTACACTTTTTTCGTTTACAGAGGTCTAAACTTTCTGAAAATTTAAATATGGAGCTGTATTTTAAGAAGGAATATCTTCACATAACTGGCAGGTCAGTGGGAACACAGGCATTTATTCTTTCATTTCACTTTAATTATGGCTGGGTGGAGTAGAGTACCTAAAGATCATGCTAGTACTTTTTGTATGATTACATGCATATGAAGGTAATGGTTTTTCATTTTAAATTATTTTTTACATATTAAAAAATGGCCAACATGACAGCAAATACTTTTACACTTGCTACAAATGTCAAATGTAACACATGGTAAGGTAGGTCACTCGACATCCATCATGCATCTACTACTGTCGTCATGACAATGTGGTGGTGTATATTATTATAATGAAAGTTTAATTTATTACTTCTAGTTTTAAAGAAAGAGGTGCTCGCAACACACTTCTCATGTTACCTAAGGTATGTATTAAGCTTATACCTTAGAAGAGGTCCTGTTATATTAGGGGATAGGGGGTGTGAATAATTCATAATCCTGCAACAGTTAAATTTTGGATTAAAGTAAGTATTGCTCCTTGCAGATCAAATTTCCTTGAAGGAGATAGGTCGCAGCGGGTAGCAGTTTTAGTGAGCTACCAATATATTTAATATATTCCATTGGGAAAACTACATATACTCATTCTTTAGTGGTCACTCAAGCAAAGCCGGGATTGGTGTATTAGAGTAAAAAGAGGGAACATATATAGGTTCCAGCTTCTTCTTCCGTTGTCCCCGGAATGAAAGATATTGTTGAAATTTGCAATAAATTTGTTTTCAAATCCATTATAATTGTGTTAAAGGATCAAAAAAGAAAAGGAGTAATAGCAGCTTCCGCTGGGAACCATGCCTTGGCATTATCATACCATGGCAATGAACTTGGCATACCCGTTACCGTAGTGATGCCTATAAATGCTCCCATAATGAAAATATCTGCCTGTCGGAAATATAAAGCTGATGTTCATGTTAATGGTGCTGATATTATTGAGGTAATGATTACCTGTAACTATATTTATTAGGGAAAGGTCATTGGTTAAAGGGGTGTCTTATCATGATTAAGCCCATACTGTTACATGTGGAAAATTTTGACATGCCATATTCTGCTTGCTGATTTTTAATCTACACATGTATGTTTTTTTACATTTTTGGATATATTATGGATACAGCACGATATATTAACTACAATTAATTAAAATTCACAACTAAACTCAATGTAAAGTGCCTTTGTTTATATATCCATAGAGAAAGGAAGCTAATAAATCATAAATCCTCATCATCAACATTTTATGATTATTATTCAGGGTTTGTGCTACATTCTCGTTACAATATTCAAGGACTTTTTAAGCACTTTTCAATTATTGCTATAGAATGTTCAAGAAACGTATTGTATTAAAGATAATGTCCTGTAAAATCATATCATGGCGTATTACTTTTTTAATTTGATTGTGGTGGGCACGTACACACTACCTATTTGAATTGTAAAAGTCGAAAGAATCAAGTTACTAGTTTGAACCTCATAAAAAAATCTTTGACCTCCATTTTCAGGCCAAAGATATTGCTCTAAGGTTGGCAAAAGCCAATGGACTTGCTTACATTAATGGGTATGTATACTAAGAATATTTTAAGCTATGCATCCTAGAGAAGAGGCCAGACATTAATGATTAAAGAAATGGTGCTAGATTGAATTTGAATTTGAATTTGAATTATGTAGTGTGTAGAGCCATCCTTGATTCTCAAGATATTTTAAATGACAATATCAAATTAGAATAAAAATGATCAATGCATCATTCTTTCTTGTGTTATAGCTATGATCATCCACACATCCTTGCTGGTCAAGGTACATGTGGTCTGGAGATCATTGAAGATGTACCAGATGTTGATGCAGTTGTGATTCCAGTCGGTGGCGGCGGTCTGATTGCTGGCATGGCTGTTGCAATCAAATCTCTCAATCCCGACATTCAGATCATTGTGAGTCAGAATCTATTATTTTGTATCCTCTGCCATGATTGATATTCATAATGGGCCAAGTATAATTATTAATTGTGTTGCCATACAATAACAATAAAAAGTTCATGATAATACTCAATGAATGTCTTTCTGTCCAGGGTGTTGAATCAGAACGTTGTGCAAGCTTTCAAGCTGCCTTAGAGGCCGGTCATCCTGTAAAGATTGATGCCATTCAGTCTGCAACACTGGCAGATGGTATGTATATAAGAAGCTGAGATGTTTAAAAACTATATTATTTTGATTTTCACATTATGCTTAAGCCTCACCCATATTGCATTACTTGCAGTCATTGAAGTCAATGTTTGATTACACATTGTTTTTAAATGTTGATCTAAACAAAAGGTGCTACAACCATCAATAAGTCCCCTTCACAGTTCCCTGCACCATCTTGAAAGGTAGCCATGCCTTTGCATTGAAGCGAGACAAACAATGGCCTTGAGACATGTGAATAATAATTGTCCAAGGTGTTAAAGAAGGTTTCTAACATTGCAAAATCACCATTCATCTTTCTTCTATGCAAAAGCATTGCTACCTTTCAAGATGGCACAGGGAACTGTGGAAGGGACTATTGGCAATATTATATAGACCATTGTCAATCAAATAAATTGTAAGAATATGGTTTCCATGTACTACCTTCATGCACTCAGACTATCAATCTATTTCAGTCACTGATTGATAATAGTCTCCTATCAATATGATTAACCTGTTGTTACATTTGTCTCAATCTGTGGAAATATGTGGTAAATCATAGGTGTAACCAAAAATAGATATATATATATATTTTAAATAATTTCAGGTCTTTGTGTTTCCAAAGTTGGGGATAATGCTTTTGCTACTGCTAAACCCTATGTAGATAAAGTTATCAGTGTGAGGTAATGAAAATAAACAGATTCTTTATATTTATCTATTATAATATTCCTTGATAATATGGATTTATTTACTCACAGGGTTAGCCTCATTTCAGCATCAATATTATTCACAAATGTCAGATGACAGTAAAGTAAAGACTGCAAAACTTCAACAATACAAACACTTGGAAATTCTATTGACTTGCAACTGTAAAAAGTGTTCTGATTATTCTACACAAAATCGAGGCTAACCCTGCTGACCAACAGAGGACTCAAAACTGAAGCAATTTAATAAATGCTTTCTAAGTTCTAGATAAATTACTGACTTTTGTAAAGAGAGGAAAGCATGCAGAAAGAGCCTCAAAGCATAGTTCTAGAAAGACTAATAGTATTAGAAAACCAAGCACCTCTACTTTAATTTCATATGAAACCAAGTTTAAGTCAAATGCAGGTCATTTTGAAGAGATGCCAGCACTCTAACTTTTATATTAGATTGTTGGTTTAGGGCTAGCAGTTGGCTAGTTAATGTTGATCAATAGATATTTGATGGCAGCTTGAGTCTCAATACAAGGTCATTATTGACGCTTTTTTAGGTGCGAAGGTTGCATGGTGACCACATCTTAGGCCATATTACAAATTCATAGTTGTTGCCCAAGTCAATCCATGTAGTAGTAAGCTGGGATTTTTGGTTATATATATTTTGCATCACATGGTATTATGATCTTATTTGGACAAATTTCTATGTTTCAGTGAAGATTTTATCGCACTTGCCATTCTTCGACTTCTTGAGGAGGAAAAGGCAGTGGTTGAAGGAGCTGGAGTGACTGCTTTTGCTGCTTTGGTTGCTGGTCTCTTGCCAGAACTTGAAGGCAAAAAGTAAGTAGGAAAGCGTTCAAACATAAAATGTATTAACATCATCAAGCTAAGCTTTGTAGAGTAATTCAAAAACTGTAGAATTCCTAGCATATTCTCACTTTGGAAGAGAGCTTAAGAGGAAAAAATGCTTTTCTTAGTTCATCTTATTATGAGGCCTTTGATGGCCAATATGATGCCATATTGCAGATATATGCATATTAAATGTACCATGCATGTACATGTATGAATGCTTGAGTACCAAATAATGAAGGGATGAACGAATAAATGTAAGAAAAAAGGAAGGAAGGAAGGAAGAAAGAAAGAAAGAAAAAGGGAAGAAGGACAAAAGAAAGGAAAACAAGAAAGGAGTAAATGATCATATTAGGATCATGTTGAGAGAACGTTAAAGATCATTCAAAATATTAACTTTTTGAAAAGTTACATTCCTACAAACTTTGTGATAGTAAACTTATTAGCAGTTGAAAAGGGAAGAAAACAAAAGTACTGTATGTTATAAGCAATGGCACCTTAGAATTAGAATGAAATAGGATTTACCAGTAGCATCACTCTGTTTACTGCATCATGGAAATACGTCTTATTTTCATTATTTTCTTGTTTTAGAGTGGTTGTTCCTTTATGTGGAGGTAACATTGACTCTACAGTACTAGGAAGATGTATTGACCGTGGTCTTGCTGCTGATGGCCGCTTGTGTAGGTTTATTGTAACAGTCAGTGATCGTCCTGGAGGCATAGCAGAATTAACGAGGCTTCTGAGTTCAATTGGAGCTAGGTGTGTATAAATCACCAATGATAATTTTTTTTAGATTAATTGCTTTAAACTTTAACTCATGAAAGAATTACTTTTGCTCAATATACTGTAAATGTCTTTCATGTCTTTTCCTGCAGTGTTAAAGATATTTATCATGAAAGAGCATGGCTGACTTCAAGTGTATTCAGCGTTCAGGTAAAAAAACCTAGTTTGCAGTTAAAACCAGCACCCCAGGTGTCCTGTTGACTGTCTGCCATTTGTTGGGCATTTCACAGTACAGTAGATTGTTGGTAGTAACTTGATGGTTGTTTGCTAGCCATTTAGTGGTAGATTGTTGATAGTAATTTGATGGTCATTTGCTATTCTTATGCTCCTCTACATTCCATTCATAGATCAAAGTAGTAGCAGAGGTCAGAGATAGAGAGCACAGCTTGGAGGTCAAGCAAGCACTACAGCTGCATTACCCAGAGAATGTCATGTGGGGAGAAGATTATCACTACACTAGTTCTACTAACAAACAAGAACTAATTTCTTAGCATTATTGATTTTTAGGGTAAAAAGCATTTCTTTGAATTGAAATCCCAATTTAATACAAATTAAAGCCCCCCCCCCCCCCCTAGGGGTGTTGGGAAGGGGGGACTTTTCTAAAGCTAAATAAATACAATTAACAATAAATATTCATTACCTATTAAACAATTCAATTCAAGCATAACTAGATGTCTAGCCGAGTGATTCCAATTATATATTATCTAATCATTGAAATACATATAAGTAAACAGTAATTTCTGTAACGAACTCCAAAGGTGCATTAATGTAACAGTTGGTCGTTAGTAATGTAACATTAAGGTGTTGGTGATAGGTAGTTGATAGTGTAATGGTCAGGTAAGATGTCAGTAAGTGGTTAGACGATTGCTTACCAACATCTCACCATGTACTAGTGAGGATTGACCATAATATCCAACCCTTACTAATAACTTATTATATTATTGAGTGTTTTTAGTTGGTTATTAAATTATTAATATTTATTTAGATAGCTTTAAAGTTTAATGGAATCACTCTTGTGTTTAAAAAAATTCATAGATACATTTTTTTTATGAAACTGATCTTCTCCAAGTAACTTCAAGTAAAGGTTTCAATGAACTTGGTAAAGCATATAAAGATGCAATTTAATTTGAGCAACTACATTGGAAATCCACCTTGAATGAAAATTATTACTTTTTGGCATCAGTGGTTTACTGTGTTGTCCATTGTCAGGGATGGCAGAGCTGGGGGGCTTTTTACAAGAATGAAAGTTTATTTTGCCTTAGTTTTAGTTCCATATGGAAAAAAAAAAGATTTTAATCCCCCCCCCCTCCCCCCTCCCCCACTTTAAAATGTATCCTGCCGTCCCTGGTGGTACTGTGGCCTTAAGTGTCTTTCAAGTGTGTGGTTGCTACTATTGAGTGGGTTGTATAGAAGTATGGTCAATGTATGGATCAGCGCGTGTTGTGGTGGTGTGACTTAGCTGTGTGTACGAATATTGGATTACCAAAATAAAATGGACAATGATGACAAATGCATGTCTTGTCTTTTAAAGCAAGATGTATAATAATGCAAGAGGAATAAATTATATTTAGCACTGTGATGTTTATTTGTTAACCACATTACAGTGAAACTACATTAACCAAGGCTACCCAAACAAATCTCAAATCAAATTCACTAATACATTTTCTGACACAGGATGGTGATGAATTCTGGAGTTTAAACTGTGTCTTGTTCACTCCTGATCATACACACACACTGTTATAAAATTAAGTAAAATGTATGCTCTAAAGAGGGAAATTTGTACAGATTTTATTGTTTAAATATAGTGCAAACCATGTAATATCCATGAAATAGCACAAAAACTAGTAAATAGTACTAAACATGTTATTCTTAAAAGTTTTCAATAGTTGCTATTATTGGTGCTACAATGTATTTTGTTCTAATAAGTTAGTACTATTTTTCATGGGTATATGGTTTGCACTTAATCATAATTGCCCTATTTCACTATGACGTCCCTGCTTGTTTATATGGGGGATAGAATCGCCAAATCCAATAGAAAATTCAATAAAATTTGCTCTTAACGAAACAGTTTAATCTAAAATGGCCTGGTTTTCAGATATAATGTGTTAATATGTACTAAAAAATGAATTTGCGTTGATTTGATCCCCTCCGATTAACCATGATCCTTTGCGTTGAAACAATAGATTGTTGAAGATTGCTTTGATGTGACGTCATAGTGAAATAGGGCAATTGGGTAATGTTTAAGAAAATTTCTTTGGGAGGCCTTGGTTGGTATAGTCATACTGTAAACAGCTAGAGGGTGTGTGACATTAGTCTGTTTGATGTTATCCAGTAGATTTCTAACTAATCACAATTAATTGTTAACTAAATTATACCCTGGCTTATTCTTTTATTTAAATTTATGGTTTTATTTATAACGTTTTTACTTTAATGAACCTATTTATGTACAAAAAGGAAAAAAATAAAACTCGTGTCACTCTACTATCTTTTAATACCTCATGTAAACTTTAGGGCTGAGCTGTACGACATAGAACTTAAAAAGCTATTCACTAAGCTCTAAATTTGATTATTTTTTGTTCAAAACAGATTCAGCACTTCACAAATATCACTTTTTTATATTTATTTATAACAACACCTGCACATGTATCACACATTCATGTTAATAAACATTGAGCTTGAGCCAAACAGCACATCATTTCTTTAGCACAGACCCCTTGCATTGAATTGTTCTGGGGACAAAACAATAGGCCATCTTTTCTTATGCCAAAAACATTTCAGAACAATTCCTCTTGGGACTCAGTGCAAGGGGTCTATAGAAGGTGAAATTAAACAAACTTGGTAAGATTACATTTCTAAGCTACTTACAAAACTTTTATCATTCTTCTGTGAATGACGCGTTGTTGCACACACAGTCTGTCATAATAGGTAGTTTGAGGTAATTTGTAAAATAATTCTTTTCTGTTGGGTCATTAACTGTCCATAATACCAGTGTTATTCCCCGTTCTTTAAACTCTTTCATGTAGACTCTACAATAAATGGAAACATTACTTTAACATCTTATATTCCACCCATCAATTGATCTACCCATCCATCCATCCATTTATCTACCCATGCATCCATTTATTTACCCATCCATCTTGTCTTCCATCCAACCATCCATTTATCTACCCATCCATCCATTTATTTACCCATCCATATCGTCATCCATTCATCCATCCATCTTGTCATCCATCTACCTTTCTTCCATCCATCCATCCACCCATTCATTCATCTACAAATCCATCCATCCATTACTCCATCCATCTCTTCATTAATCTATCCTTCTTTCCATCCAACCAGTCATTCATCCATCCGTCCATTCTATTTGTCAGGGCTCTTTTCTTTCTTTCTTTCCTTCCTTTATTCAGTCATTCATATCCATTCATTCACCAGCATTTGGACCATATACTTACTTAGACACTGAATCTTTATTTACAAGAAACACACTAACACCATGAAAGTCAAAGACCCATGAATGAAGATGTAATTCCCACATACTATTCATATTCTATTCTATCTGTCCCTTCCTTCCTTCCTTCATTTATTTATTCAATCACTCAATGCATCCATTCATTCACAAGCATTTGGGCCACATACTTACTTGGACACTGAATCCTTATTCACAAGAAACACACTAACACCAAGAAAGTCAAAGACCCATGAATGAAGATGTAATTCCCATATTCTATCCAGCACTGGTGTTATCATCTGTTTCCATAACTCTCTGTAGCGTGAAACTCCATTCTGGTTCTTGGAGATTATACATTTACGCCATGTTAATGCTGTTAAGATGTTTCTATCTGCCCTACGCACCTACAACGACAAAACTAATATTAGATGTTTTATCATGAAAACTAAAAACTGGACCATAGTATCATTTCCTTTTCTCTCAATAACATGATGATAACTTATTATATAATAATAAAAATATTTTTCAGCGAGAGAAGAAAAACTTCATATCTTCAAGCAAACCTCTAATTTTCTTATTACAGTATTATATAGACACATTCACAAAATCTTTTTCAAAACATTGGGAAAGATGTCATTGATATCTTCTCTTAGTGAGGATATGGAAAATATGTCACTGGGGTCCTGGAAGTAGTTCGTATAACTAATACGATGGGTGTATTTCCCAGAAAATCACTAATTAAATTAGATTACTTACCTCAAATATAACATTTGGATAGAACGAGCATACAATTGCTTTATCATAAAGCTGGTATCTAGTGAAAAGCTCCTTCAGTGTAGCAGCAACCTATAGGAAGCAATGGAATTATTTCTAATCATCTTAAAACACAATTCAAATTCTAGTGTCACAGAGCAAGGAACATCCAGCTGATCTGAAAAAGTGACTTTGAATGAAGTCACTGCAAAACTGAGGTATCATGAAGCCTGCAAAAATTGACCACTGAAAAATAAAAACATGCCTGCCGTTGGAATAAAAATATCATTAAATATTGTGTCAATGTTATGAAGCACTTATTAGCAACGTTTTTATTTTATTTGGTGGCCTGGAAATTCAAAATTTCAAGAGGAAAAGTTCAACAACTCAGTTTTGCACATTTTTCTTGATTTTGATTGGCTAACATCTTTACTCAGGCGCAGCCTTTTAAACAAAGAAATAATACTTTTGCACCAAGAGGAATTAGGTCTTTTGCTACTAAAGCTTACTAAAAACGTACTGTACTGAACTGTATTTTTGCTTGTTTTCGTTCTGGAGGACACTATCTTGGCCTCAAATACAAAAAATCAATAAAGGGTATTTTTTCTGTTTAAAAAAAAAATTTTAACTTCCACTTTTATCTAAATTGGGTTCCCTGTGCTAGGACATATCACACAAGTACTTGCATGTCCCAAGACTCACTATTCTCACTGCATACATAATTGGCATGTCACGTAGGAGTTTAGCAGTCCCCCATTTATGGACATTTGAGTTTGCGCAGGGCGGGTGTAATGCTTTGCGACCCCTCCATATATAAGCGCCACACCCAGATCCTTGAATCATTCCGTCAGAAGCTGCCTAAGGAGAGAGTAGAGGATTCACCCCACCCACCTCCCCTGGTGGCGGTTGATGATGCATCGCATGCCTTTCGCATGCTCATTGCCAGCAGTCATGGTCAACTTCCATATCTTAATTCCCGTGACTCAGTATATAATGAGCATGCAGTGACGATAAAATACTAGTCTAAATCAGCATGATGTGAATAAGAACTGTCAACTGTGTACTATAAATACCTGGCTGACACTAGTAAACTTCTTGACATCAATAAACATTTGAAGTCCAAGTTCAAGGCATATACTGATGGCCTCTTCAAGTGTAGGTATTCTCTCGTTTGGGAATTCATCTCTGCAAAAACATGTACAGTAAGAAGTTATTATAGAAATTTGATTTGCAAATTCAAATACGTAATGGGGAGTCAATACATAATGAGGAGAACACCTAAGTGATCTTCAAACTGTTTTGAAGATCTGGTAAGTTCAATCACACTTCCCTCTTCTATTTTCGTCTTAACACATTTATAAAACTGTGTAAGAAATATCGGGAAATGTCTATTTCACCACCATACGATACGCTTGCTAGAGTTAAATAGTTGGCAAATGTTCACGTATCTGTTTCGAGTTTAATCGTGGATCAAGTACAAACTAGTACAAGCTAGTACAAGGTTCGCTAAAATGTAACAATAATTCCTAAGTTAGTCTACATTTGTGGGGAAATTATTTACGCTTAGACAGTATTTATATTTAGAATTAATTGTACTTACATCTGGTGGCGAATCACGCATCTAAATCAGTCTTTTATATCAAAATTGTCTTTGGCTCGTAAGCACATGCATATCGGTTCATCAAGAATTAAGCGAGTGTACTTTATTGCATAAGGCTAGATCAAGTTTCATTGCTATGTTTAATCATTAATTTCTGGTAAATAATGGGGTCAAGGAAATCGTAAGAAACAAACAAAACGAATAAAATGTATCGAAGTTAACTATCCTCAACAAACTGTTACTATGATAAACTATTCGAAGACGATCGACACTGAACTGAATGAACTGAACTACCTTTATAAATCCTTCTAGCAAAACTAGCGTTCTTTAGGCCTAATAAATTTACTTATTCTTAAAAAGTTGGCACTCACTTTCAGCATACTTTAGCAATTATCCTAAGCAAGAAATGATTTTGAGAATAAAATGCAAACCAACCTTAAAGGATGCCTGACAGAAGCATTCAACCTCTGAACCTCATGGTACCGCAGTTCACAGATATTACCCAATCCATCAGTCGTTCTGTCTACACTGCAATCATGAATTATTACTGGCACACCATCTTGTGTAAAATCCAAGTCAAATTCAACTGCCGTTGCTCCATTTTCCTTGGCTTTTCGAAACGCTGCTAAAGTATTTTCAGGCGCTTCAAGGCCGCCCCCACGATGAGCGATAATTACGGGCGAATTTCTACTCGCTGTGTTCTTTCTAATGAAAGATTTCACTACATATGGACCCGGCTTGGGAAAACGAAGAAGTCGGTAAGATAAGTAGACAACCGAGGCTAAAAATGATAGGAAAATCACGAAGTAAATATGGAAGCCATTACTGACGGCCGTCAACAGCATCTCTACTATGACTACAAGCATGTCACAGAGGGACTGGGTCAAGCCAATATATCACTTCAAAAATATTGCAAATCCGAGAAAAATATTGCCACAGGACGAGTTGCTATCGAATTGTGGCATTAATAATTACGAGCTTGTTTCATATCTGTATTAACATCACATTTGGCATATTTTGCTTGTATAAATATAGCAGGTTAGCAGGTGGTTTGGAGATTTGCGGGTAGTTAATTTTAGTACATAGTTTACTTCCGGTGAACATACCGGGCACTGACGGAATCTGCAAAAGTTTATGTTGAAAGAGGTTGAGATACGTATGAATGTACAATAAAATCTTCCTAATTCTACATGTAATTTCTAAATTCATTTTATATTTTATTTGTTATATTCAGACCTGATGGAATAGTTTTGAACGGACTTTGGTCATTTTCCCGCGCCATTTTTCCCCTCCAACGATCAGGGTCAAATCAGAGTGACACTCCTTAGGAAGCAACAAAGCCTTGAAATATACAGTAATGATGAAAAGGTAAATTTTACAACAACTCACGTAAATAACACATTCTGATTGGCTGAGAGCTATGATCACTAAGAGGACAGACACATGGATGACGTAATGTTTTTGAAAACAAGACTCGCCGGTAGGATTTTATCGTAAGGACTGTGATTTTGCGAATTTATTTTGCTAATAAAAGTCGACAATGGAACCAGAAGAGGAACCAAACTTTGAATTTAATCTTGCTGATAGTCTTGCCGACGAATATTTAGTTCTGGAGGCAGAAAAGATAGAGGAAGACGTGAAAATTCATCTCGCTTTGCAACTTGCGAAGAAAAAGACTTGAATGAGCTTGTACAGTCTGAGATGGCCATTAACTTCATTCCAGAGTCGATCTTCAATGGCTGCTCCATCCAGAACGTGAATGTCTATGTTGTCAAGCGAAATTGACATTGCTTTTCTTAGCTGAACTTATTAGTAAGCTTCGTTTTTTAGAACCTTTGAGTTCTGACTCAAACTCTTTTCGACTTAGCTAAAAAAGCCATTTTATAAGTAAATGTCAAAAGTTTTGACCAATAGCAAGCATTCTTTCACAGTGGCTGTCAAAGAACTGTCAAAATTAGCCAATCACAGCGTAGGAAGTTTGGTTGTGAAATGTTGACGTGTTTTATGAAAAAACTTTTGTAAGTCATAAAATAACCTTTGAAGTTTTCAAAAGTAAATAACCGAAAAACCTTCGTCTTACTTCTGTACTCTGTCCTCTAATGATCATGAAAACTAACTATCTTAGCGAAAATATTCAAAAGCTCACAATAATCGGAGCTGTTTGGTCTATCGCCTTGCTTTCCTTGAATGACAAATTTTCGAAAAACTTTTCGCTTATTTTATTTTGTAAACATTTCGCAGTTTGTTGTAAAAAACAGATCGCACATAGATTTCCATTGTCTGTCCTCTTATTGATCATAGATGACGTCTTAAAATGATCAAAACTTTACAGTGAAACCACTCGCTGCGCTCGTGGTTCCACTTTAGTTTTGAACATTTTAAGACGTCATCTATGATCAATAAGAGGACAGACAATGGAAATCTATGTGCGATTTGTTAATTATACACCGTGAAAAGATGAAAAAACTTACTGGCGTTTCGGACTCTAGTCCTTCGTCGGAGTAAAAGAGGAAATATACACATATGAATAAAACGTTACATTAGGTATCAGTTATCAGGTCATTTATTACAGTATAAATGTTGAACTAAACTTTAAATTCTTCTTTTTTTAAATTTCACATTCATTCTTTTAGTAAAATTCCATTCCTTCATTCCCTCCTTTTTTCCTGCGTTCTCGACCTAGTCTTCTCACGGTAGCCTCGATTTCCAAGATGGCGGACGAATTCAAGTGTAAGAGATAAAAGTTCCTTTCAAGCTCAAAACGAAAATCATGGTTTTAAAAAACATAACTTCTAGATTCAGTTGGCTTTATTTAAGGAGGTTGTACAGCTCGATGCGCGAACAAGACAATATAATGGATGTTTTTGACAGAAAAGTAAAACGAATCCAACGAAACAGAGCTGCTATGAGGGAAGATGTGGCTCTTTATGATTACGTTAAAGACGAGGTATGGAGTCTTGTTGAATTCATATACGTTTTACGATGTGTTAACTTATTAGTAGTATTAAAAGCCCTAAAATGGCTTGCCATATCACCTTTTTTACCTTTTGCATTAGCTTATAAAACTTAATTCATATAAGGCTTATAGACTTAATATTTCCAATTTTTTTTCAATCGTAGATTGGTAGTAGAGTTGCTGACAGGATAAATGATATATCAAGGTACAGATTATCTATTCCATGCTGCATGGTATCTATCTTGAATTCATATTAGTGGAAGTTTACAAACCCCACAAGAATTCCTTTGATCATACACCCCGGAGTAGTCAATCGATAAAAATCGATAGAAATCAGCTGATTTGTATCGATTTTTATAGGAAATCGTTTAAAATCGATAAAAAAAATTGGTGTGAGCGCGATTTTTATCGATTTAATCGATTTTTATCGATCAAGATTCGACCGCTTTAATTCGATCCAATAATGAGTACAATCATATAATCAGCTTTATTTCACGGAAAGTATTCGAAAATATCGATGATAGTGCAATAGATTTTATAACTATTAATTCACAAGTAATAATATGTAGATCAGGCAGCTAATTATCCAAGTACTTTTGCTGTCTGTTCAATGATCACTATAACAAACTCCTAGCTTGTGTCAAGCTATGGTTACGAAAGAGTAATTTCCGGTGGTGTAAATCCGTAGCCACACGACCCTCGTACGATCATCTATAGAAATTGTTCAAGGACATAAATCGAAAAAAATCGATACATGTATGTATATAATCAATCAATCGATAAAAATCGATACCAAAATTTAGTGTGAGTTCGATTTTTAACGATTGATCGATACAATCGATATCAATCAAATCAGCGGGATCGATTGTTATCGATTTATCGATTGGCAAAATCGATATCGATTTTTAACGATTGACTACTCCGGATCATACACACACTCGATTGCAAAATTATTGTCTGGTATAACTAGGCCTGTTTAGCTGAAACTTGGCTGGAATACTAACATGTAGCTTCTATAATATGGTCTAGAAACTTTCCCATGGTACTTGATCTTGGTTGCGGGAGAGGACACATTGGAAAGCATCTTTCAAAGGTAATTAATTCTTCAAACCAAATATTTTGGTTTACCTCGGTGTAGCAGCGGTAATTGTCCTGTTCTATTGTTGTGCTTTGTTTGATTTTAATATGAACTTTGTTTTGGGCTATTGTGATGTTTATATTCACAGGTTCTTATACCAGGGTTTAGCCAAATATTTATCAAATATATATTCTAAATCCTAAGAATAGTGATCAGAAATAGTCCAATTCAAAGTATTAGTAAGATACACTGGATATCCAATTCATGTACTGCATCATTAGCATGCATCATCATCATGCATTTTCATCATGCATCATCATCATGCATTTTCATCATGCATCATCATCATGCATTTTCATCATGCATTTTCATCATGCATCATCATGTGTCATTAGCATGCATCATCAGCATGCATTTCCATCATGCATTTTCATCATGCATCATCATCGTGCATTTCCATCGTGCATTTTCATCATGCATCATCATTAGGTCTCTCTGATTATCAAAGCACTTTTGCCAACCAATAAGATTTGAAACAATAAAGTTTATTATTATTATCATCATCATCATTATCATTGATTGTTTTAGTTATAATGACAAAGGCATTAATTGCATTTTGTTTTAAATAGGAAATACACTACACTTACTAATTTTAACCAAATTTCTTCTTTTTTTTTTCAGGAACAAGTTGGAAATTTAGTATTATATGATTCAGCAGAAAAATTATTAGAACAATGTGAAATAAAAGATATTCCTACAGTAAAAATAAATGGTGATGAAGAGTTTTTGTCCTTTAAAGAATCAACATTTGATCTTATTGTTAGCAGTTTAAGGTAAGACAACCAATATAAAACTAGTGAATTATGATTATGTTAAAAACTTTCAAAAAAATAGTATGCAGAAATTTGATAATTGATATTAAATTCTAATCTGGTAATCTGTATTGCAGTCTCCACTGGGTTAATAATCTTCCTGGAACATTTCAACAAGTAAGAATCTCAGCCAACAGACAACTTATATTGGTCATTATATGCCAAGGTTTTGCACCATGACAGCAGCCATGTCAGGTGTCAGGAAATTATTTTGCATGAGAAAGAATTCAATTCCCAACAGCAAAGGGATTCTATTGTTCTGCCATCTAACCACAAGCAGCCCAGGGTGATCGAAGTATGAGCATCGGCACGTTATGGTGCAAAACCTCTATTTGGGTAAAATTTGCCATATTAAAACTCTAATTCCATTTCCCTTTGATCCATTTTTATGTAACTGTTTCATTATCTTTTTTTTAAATATTATAATTGCAATAATTAAGCTAGATTGTGATCCTATAGCTGGCTATGGTTAAGTACTTTTATTTAATAATATATATAATTGCTTTGTTGAATACTTATAGGTTTTATACAGTCTTAAACCAGATGGTGCATTCATAGGAGCTATTTTTGCTGGAGATACACTGTACCAACTAAGATCTGCTCTGCAGGTAGCAGAGATGGAAAGAGAAGGGGCAAGAATGCAATTTTTCATATGATTTATTGGTGAACTAAGATTATTGTCAATTACATCCCATCCATATATCCATCTATCCATCCATCCATCTGTTTGTCCATCCGTCCATCTGTCCACCCACCCACCCACTTACCAAACTCTGCTTCCATCCATCCATCCAACCTCCCACCCATCCTTTTGTCCATGCATCCTTGATATTTCTCTCATCCATCCTTCTGTCCCTGCATCCTTGACATTTCTCCCATCCATCCTTCCGTCCATGCATCCTTCATGGTTCTCCCATCTATCCTTGATATTTCTCCCATCCATCCTTCTGTCCATGCATCCTTGATAGTTCTCCCATCCATCCTTGATATTTCTCCCATCCATCCTTCTGTCCATGCATCCTTGACATTTGTCATTGTCTATGATTTCACATCCTCATGTATGATGTCATTGCAATAAGTTTTGTAAATGATAGTGATAATAAATCATCACATGGAATTGCAGATTGTAATCAGCAACTCTGAAAAAACTATTTTTTTCCATCAGGGCTTTGCGGCTCATATTTCTCCTTTCACTCAAATGAGAGATATTGGAAACTTGTTGACAAGAGCAGGCTTCAACCTTACTACAGTTGTGAGTATTGAAGACTAAGTTCCCCAGAAATCATTAACTGTGATGGCCTGGCAGTCTCTTATATATGAAACTGTACTGCACATTAGAGAATTCATGAATTTTTCTTTTGACCAAGGATGCTGATGAAATAACTGTTGGGTACCCAAGCATGTTTGATTTATTAAATGACCTTAAAGGTAAGGACAGTACTTGTTTCTGCCTCCTGTCATGGCTGCCAGATTATCTTTTCACCAATACCTCACTTTATCAACAATTGGCCAATCATTGAATTGGCTTTCCATTGGCCCACAGCAAGACTCAAAAAAGCCTTGAAAAAGCATTTACATTGTCGGCAGTTAATTGGCCAACAGTCAGCAAATGATTGACCATTAGCTGACAGTCGGCCAACTCTCATCTCTTTTAGATTCTCTAATCTAAAATGGTAGTATGTCCATCAATCGACTAGAACATGTACTAGAACTAGCTGTTATTTAATAAATATTTCTCTTGCCTGGTTTCCAATTATTATTATTATAATTACTAGAACTAGCTGTTATTTAATAAATATTTCTCTTGCCTGGTTTCCAATTATTATGCCTTTTGTATGTTTCAGGAATGGGAGAAAACAATGCTTCAAGGAAAAGGAAAAATATCCTCAATCGAGACACACTCCAGGCAGCAGCAGCTATATACAAAGGTGACAGTGGATTCATGATATTATTACACACTATTCTTAAAGGGTTTATTACACTGTCTGCCCGTCCTTCCTTCATTCACTTATTTATCTATTTATCTTTTGCTGCTAGAAATGTATGGTTTGGATGATGGAAGTATTCCAGCTACTTTTGAAATTTTATATTTTATAGGATGGAAACCAGACAAAACTCAGGTAAGTAATTATTATGATTGAGAAAGAAAGAAGAGGGGATCCTAGTGTTATTGTAAGACAACTGCTAAGGAAAAGTGAACCAAAACACCCATTTATCTGTCCATTATTTGTCAGTCCCTTAGCTAGTACCTTTTGACTACCAAATCACTGATAATTGGTTATTGAACCAAAATCCTGTACGGAGGCTTAGAAATGTTATACAATGAATTACTTTATGGTTTGCATGGGGGGTGGGGGGATCAGCATAACCCAACCCACCCCCCTACGTGATAGAGGTAATGATTGCATAACCCCCCTTCAATCACCCTGCAGTACTCAACCCTCCTCAATATGTGATACTGCCCGTTAACACTTTCTCAAAATAACACCCCCCCCTTAATCTTACCAACCCCTCTAATCATATCAGAGTCCCCAAAGATGAGGGGCAACCTTGGCACCACCACTACACCACCCTTGATTCACTACGAATTGGTGACCACAGAACAAATGTTTCAATTTTTCTCTCTCTCTTTAACAGCAACAACCTGCTAAACGAGGGTCTGCAGCAGTTAGTCTAAAAGATCTCAGTAGTCTAGACTCACTGGATGACAAACCAGATAAAGTAAAGAACTGAATGAATTTAATATTTATTTTTGAGCATCTTTAATCCTTTGTACATTACAGTAATCTGACTAATTGCATAATAAATGGTAAATTGTATGAGATTTTATTGTTGGTAGTTTGTCAGTTTTGCTGTCATTTTTGGTTTTGTCAAGCGAAACATTTCATTTTACCTAGTATATAATTCTGATGTAAAATTACATCACTTAAAATGTACTAGTAGCCTTTCACTACTGGGTAATATTATATATAATTCATTGTTCCTAAGAAAATATGCAAAAAATATGATGCAGTATCCTTTGTAATATTAAGTGTGATGCTGTTACTATATGAAAGGATTTAGGAGTAGAGTAAGGTAGGTTGGGTTTGAATTACCTTACCCCTCCCTCTGTGCATCTAGTACTGCAATAATCCTCAACCCAACTGAGTCTGGAGGGTCTGCTAGAAAGTCTAATAAGATAATAATGAATTGTGATGCATTTTAAACTCTTTTACAGTCATGTCAACCTACAATTATTAATCATGCCATGTAGCATATATATTATATATATATGATACTAGCTCAGTTGTCAGTGTCAGTCAATTAATCAACCATCCATGGCCTATCAATGCTTTTTATTAATAATTTGGCCATGGATAGCTGGGTTTTCCTAACTTAAGTATACTCGTATTATCAGCTAAATCACATTAGTTCTCAATACTCCATTTTACAGTTCCGTTCAGTGACCACGAATAATAGTTCCTAGCCTATCATGCGCAGTAACTCCAGCCTCGGCTAGGAACTATTATTCGTGGTCACTGAATGTAACCATAAAATGGAGTATTAGAATTCTTTCTGGTTAACAGCAGCACATGGTGGTCAGTGTTTGACCACCATTTGGAGCAGGTAATGAGATTCAAGTCTTTTAACAAATGACTGAAACCAAGCAATTATCTTCTATGTTTTGGCCAAATAATAATTTGAGCTGATTTTCAATTTGGCCTAGAAAGGTTTAATGCGGCTGTCATTAAACTGTTCATGGTGCATTGAATGAATGTAGCTGATTGATCATTTGATCATAGTAATTTGAGTGGCAGTCGGCTGGTGGAATGACCAACCCCCCCTGATTTAGCATAATTAAAATTATATGATTCTAGTTTCATAAAATCATGTGAGATACTTAACAGCTAAAAACATAATAGCACAAGTGACCACAATTCCAATAAGCACAATCCATTTGTCCTGGAAAAAAAGAAAACAATTATTCATGTTTTGCCCAAACTAACTCTGTCCATTTTCACCAATTCTCCGACATTTGGCAAATGAAAAGCCAGGAGCCTTTAAGACCAACTCAGCTCACACTTCAGGGGTGAGAAGCTTGAGTTTTACTGACAGGGCAGAAAACGGGTTCTACTTTCGACGCTTATGCGTTAATAAGCTTTATAATTATTCATAAACAGGCTCTTTTGGGGATGATTAACAAAATACCAAAATTTGGGGAAATTTAAGGAATGAGTATTTGAGATATAACGCCCTGAACGTTGGAAGAGATAGCACAAAAAGTAACATTTTCGCTAATACCTTGAAGTAGAATTGCTCGAGGTTAGCAGAATTTTGTGAAAAGTTTAAAGCACAAGAGGCATGAATGAAACACTAAACGTTTTTTAGCATGAATGAGAGATAAAGAAAAAAATTGCAAAAGTAGCAGCCTTGTTGTTTTTCTGCTCTGTCAAGTTTTATTACCATGCCATCTTGACTTCCCTGATGACAAATTATGTCAACTTCTACTAACTATTTTTTCTGGGCATGTAGTTGATTTGACTGTCTGTCTATTTTCTCTTACCTGTGTGGCTCTTTTGTCAATAAGCCTCATTACAGTGTTAGATAAACCTAATGTGTTGGCTAAGTCAAGAATACGTTTTTGGGCTCCCTGTGGACAAAATAAAATATGGTATGCATTTATGGTACTTTTATTGAAAATATGAGGTCACAGATCATTAATTAGCATCTTCAACTCTGAAAAACGACTTTAATGTCAAAATTTTTTCCTCAAAACTTATTGATTGTCTACAAGTCATGACCAAAACCCTCAATAATCTCCAGGGGGAATAATCTATGCAGGGATAGGTGGGGTTGGGGGTTGAGGAGTTCAAAACCATGCCTTAAAGTATTTAAGAACACAAATTTGCAGCCGAAACCATGTCTAATTAACAGAGATGTTAAGGGGGCACAAGACTTGGATTGAATTAACTGAGCACTTTGACTCTCTTTTATAAATCCCTGCATGTACATATATTGTACAAGTTATAAAAATGCATTATAAAGAGGCAGTATAGCCTCCATCGAAATAATACACAGCCACCTATGTTGCAATTTGGGAACGTTCTTGTGTCGTTTGTTGGAGTTTACTCCTAATCGCAGGGCCCTGCTGTTGTTATTTATTAGTAAAAGCAGTCTGTCCTTCTTCCCTAGTTTGTGGATCTCATGTTGGCATTTACAGGCGTATTGTCGCTTGTCGGATTTTACCCCTAACAAAGCTTCTATAAACACTTTCAGATACCATGAGCTAACCTTGAGGGTATATCTTTGCTCTCTTAGTCCTGTTAATATACTGGAACCACTGCTAATCATGTCATCTAATCCTCTGTTTGCATTCTGTAGTCCTGTGTTGTGCTGGAGAGCATGATCTATCATAATAGATGTTTCTCCACTGCTCTGCAAATGGACAAGATTTAAAATAAGGCAGAATATTATTAACATACAGTAATAACAGATAGATATCTCTGTAGTTTTAGCACACAAAGTTCAATGATTATCCAAAAAAAATTTTTTTCCAATACCTGTAAAAAGCATTGAGACCTAGTAAGTTATGCGTTTTACAAGAAATAAATTATTATTATTATTATTATTATTATTATATTAGTAGTAAGACTTGTTTAGTAAATGCAAAACCAAGTAAACATTTCTTAGCTTCCAAAAAAGTCAACTGCTCCCCCTAAAACAGGCCAATTAACACCCATGTCCTAACCAATGAAAGCCCTTTTATTTATTCCCACTTTTATACTCACATTTGGTGCAAATTTCCTGTTCAGCAATTCATCTCTTTCCCTTTCTTCTTGTTCCTGAAGATTAATCGCCAGTGATTATGTAATGATACGTTTTTTAAAATGTATATAAATATAATTAGCTTTATACTTGGAAAAAACTTGGAAAGCACAGGTGATGCAAATATACACTGAGCAAGGGTAATATGCTGCCTCTTACCACTGGTTGCAGATAGTGTGATCTACAGACTCGCAATTATATGGGAGTATCATATGTGGATAAGGTTTTTTCTTGTGCTACAAATTCTAGAAACTTGAAATCTCTATTTTCTACTATTAATAAAGCAAGTATGTCGTGTCTTTCAAATTACTCACTCTTTGTATCTTTCTTTGCTGGTAATTATGGAAAGCTGTTTGTAAATGTCTGAGATCATAGATTAATTGGTCTGCTTTGCTATGGAAATAGAACAAAGGAATGAATCCCAAGTGAGTGATACAATCATTCAAAACTTTCTCCAGTTACTCAGTGTTTGTGAAGTGTTACTGGAAAACAAAAGAATAACTCTCAAGGGAATGACACTCATACATTAAACAATAACCGAGGCCAATGAAATATTCTGGGAAACAAAGGAACAACTGTCAAGGGAATGACAATCACAGACCATACACAACACAAATTTATGTCATTTGGTTCTGGTGTTTTAATTGTTACATTTTCATCACTATTATGTTTAGTTTAGATGACCTACGTATCTTCAGTCTTTGGTCTATTTTACTGGCTCAAAAAACACAATCCACATGACAAGTGACCAGTAATGTCAAGAAGTCAAATGTGGATTCCAAGACTTCATGTTTAATTTCAAATCTCCAATCAACCAACTACAATATTTCAAAAAATTCAGTCTTTGGCCTATTTTACTGGCTCAAAAAACACAATCCACATGACAAGTGACCAGTAATGTCAAGAAGTCAAATGTGGATTCCAAGACTTCATGTTTAATTTCAAATCTCCAATCAACCAACTACAATATTTCAAAAAATTCAGAATAAAATTATGTTTTGATCCTGCTATCAGAAATGGTTGTAATATATTATGTTGTTCAAAAGAATTCACTTCCCAACCACATTGCTGAGAATAAGCTTGAAATCTTTATTTTTTAAGTTAAAATTAATTTGTTTTGCGGGAGTCAAGTGTTGTTGGCATTGTAGAATTGCAGAAAAAGCTGCCAAAAGTCCAATCAAAACATTAGAGATGGTGGTCACACGTGACGTTAATTAGCTACAATGACTTACATCTTCGCACTTTGTCTTTTATGTGGGGGTTCTTTATTAACCAGTATGTTAAGTTTGTCACAATTAGATGATACTTCTTGCAGTACATTGTCAATATCTTGTTCCACTTCTGAAACAAAGAACACATCGTCAAATAGTTGATGATAACAGACTCAATTACTTATAAAACTAGAAAAATGAAATAATGTGTGTGATGTGTGTAATGTTCTTGCAGGAACAGCAGATGATTAGAGGTTTGGTACAAGGTCATGGTTGCTATGTGACTATATATAGCACCCTCATAGAAAAGTAAAGAAATGAGCAGGATAAATGGAAATTGACAGTAGAGAATGGCTCTCTTCCAATTGCAGCTTAGAAGTTGATTTGTGTGGAGGGAGGAAAAACCAAAGAACCTGTAAAAAAGTACCGATACAGGTAACTTGAACTAATCTGCACTGCAACTGGTTAAAAATATCGGCAATTCTTTACTATATGACTGCATCATAATTGCATAAGCTCTTTTTGATCATGCATGTGCTTCCAATGGTTCTTACCAATTAAATTATCTGCAGTTACAGTTCCAAGCTTGTTAAGCTGCCCTTGGACTTGCAAAATGAGTCTGATTAAAAAGGATTAAATATCACACTCAACATAACCAAATGATGTCAGTAGGCTCGGTATAAAATATCATTCTCAATCAAGACTGAGAGCTAGTTGAGTAGGGATCATCACTTCAGGTGCTTATAGACATTTTCAGTTTGAAAACAAAACGAATGTGCGTGGGAATGTGGTGTGCTCCAAAATGGAATAAAAACATTCCAAGCTATAAAAGAAATATATTACCAGTTCCCATAGCTCTATGTGAACAATAAGATCAATTGTTAGTACTAAATGGGATGCCCAGGACTTTTTGCTGACAAAATAAAAAATACGATAAAAATAGAAACCTAAGAATGAAAAGGACGAATATATGTAAAGGAGGGGTGAAAATTGATATAAATCTTCTTTATGCTCGTTGTTCACTTATCGTTAAACGTCTTCACACTAGTTCGATGACAAGAACGTAAACTTTTGTCCGGTGTACGTACTAAGCTAACGTTACTATACATTGAACACACAATTTTTCCTTCGTAAAAGGCACTTCTAATTCAACAAAATAATGAAATCTTTACCTGTTTGTTTGCTGATATAGCTGCTCCATCTCAGCGTCGAAAATCCAGAGAATGGAACGGGGGAAAAACGATTTCTTTTTGTACAATTTTTCCTATACCTCTTTGTCCGCCATTTTGATTTTAGTACACGTCACTTCAATACCAGCCTATCTCGACCCTATATTCCACAGCTAGACCAAAACTAATCCCAGCTCTCTAGGTCAAGCTCACATCCAAGACTTGTATATGAGTTACTGCCATGTGTGACTGGAATAAGGTAAGTTACTCTTAATTTTTATGGGACGACCTGGATATTGGGGTTGGGGATGGTAGGATACGGTGATTGACAGATATAGTAATAGAAATAAACCTCAATGGCCTCCCTTTCATCAAAACTGTAGTAAACAACACCATTTGTTATATTATTTATTTTCCAATGCTATATTTGCAAGTGGTGTATATACAGGCTTCTTTTATAATACTCTCAAAACAGGTTACACCTGTTAAAGGATACAGTAATACAGTGCTTAAAATAATCTGTGAAACAGTACTAAATTTACTATTTTGCACTTTGCGGTCTATTTAACAAATCGCACATAGATTTCCATTGTCTGTCCTCTTATTGATCATAGATGACGTCTTAAAATGTTCAAAACTAAAGTGGAACCACGAGCGCAGCGAGTGGTTTCACTGTAAAGTTTTGATCATTTTAAGACGTCATCTATGATCAATAAGAGGACAGACAATGGAAATCTATGTGCGATCTGTTTTTTACAACAAACTGCGAAATGTTTACAAAATAAAATAAGCGAAAAGTTTTTCGAAAATTTGTCATTCAAGGAAAGCAAGGCGATAGACCAAACAGCTCCGATTATTGTGAGCTTTTGAATATTTTCGCTAAGATAGTTAGTTTTCATGATCATTAGAGGACAGAGTACAGAAGTAAGACGAAGGTTTTTCGGTTATTTACTTTTGAAAACTTCAAAGGTTATTTTATGACTTACAAAAGTTTTTTCATAAAACACGTCAACATTTCACAACCAAACTTCCTACGCTGTGATTGGCTAATTTTGACAGTTCTTTGACAGCCACTGTGAAAGAATGCTTGCTATTGGTCAAAACTTTTGACATTTACTTATAAAATGGCTTTTTTAGCTAAGTCGAAAAGAGTTTGAGTCAGAACTCAAAGGTTCTAAAAAACGAAGCTTACTAATAAGTTCAGCTAAGAAAAGCAATGTCAATTTCGCTTGACAACATAGACATTCACGTTCTGGATGGAGCAGCCATTGAAGATCGACTCTGGAATGGAGTTAATGGCCATCTCAGACTGTACAAGCTCATTCAAGTCTTTTTCTTCGCAAGTTGCAAAGCGAGATGAATTTTCACGTCTTCCTCTATCTTTTCTGCCTCCAGAACTAAATATTCGTCGGCAAGACTATCAGCAAGATTAAATTCAAAGTTTGGTTCCTCTTCTGGTTCCATTGTCGACTTTTATTAGCAAAATAAATTCGCAAAATCACAGTCCTTACGATAAAATCCTACCGGCGAGTCTTGTTTTCAAAAACATTACGTCATCCATGTGTCTGTCCTCTTAGTGATCATAGCTCTCAGCCAATCAGAATGTGTTATTTACGTGAGTTGTTGTAAAATAAAAATTTGTTTACAAACATTATATATTCTTAAAACACTCATTAATAATTCATAAGCTTATGGTCCAATTGGAGCCACCATGCACGTCACGTGCATGAACCTTTATAACTGATAAAATTAGTCCTCTTCATTAGTATTCAAGTGATTTTATATAAAGACACATGTGTCTTTATATAAAGACACATGTGATCTTTATATAAAGACCACTCGAATACTATGAGGATGACTTCATCAGGGATGAAGTATATATCCAAGTTTAGATGAAGACATAGAGCTTCATCAAGGTCATAGTCAACCCTAATGATCTTTGACTAACGTGCCTGTCTTTGCCTTGGCACGCAATATCCAATGTGTGGGAGCTTCTATTGAATCTGGTTGCGCATGCCCGTGACGTCAAATCTCTATCAAAGAATAAAAATCCATGTTTGTGATGTGTATGGTGGCTCCAGTTGAACCAAAATCTTATAAATTGTTCATGAGTGTTTTAAGCAGTTCAAAAAACTCGTAGATCGTGTTTTATCAGGTATAAAAGCACTCAGCTATGCCTCGTGCTTTTATACCTGATAAAACACTCATACTCGTTTTTTAAACACTACATATGATTGTGATGTTAATTTGCAAACTATTATAGTTTGTTGTCAAATTGCTTAAATTGTTTTATCAGCTAATTGATCTCTGGGTGGCATATGCCTAATTGAAAAAACATTGTTGAGTTCAAAAAAAGGTTATATCATCAAAGCTAAGACCGAAGGGGAGCATGGGAAGACAAACAATTATGCTAATTTCATGCGTATTGCAGTTTTCCCTTCCAGTGCACATTTTATGCATCATGGCTTTGGCATGTTGTTAATCTAGGTCAACTGACTTAGCTCTACTGTGCATTTTTACATGTCTATATGCAAATATAATACACATTTCAGAGTACCCAAAATCCTTTTCGGTCTTAGCTTTGATGATATGACCTTCTCGAACCTGACTACGTTTTTTCAATTAGGTGTATATAGTAATTAATGACAAACAAGCTTATGTTACAGCAACCAGGCACATAATTTCTAATTAAATTTAAAAAAAAAAAAAAACTTTCTGGCAATTATAATGATTTAAACCAAATGTTTATGAAAAAAAAAATCTGTCAGAGCAATATGGCATGCACTGATCCACAAAGTTATAATTTTTTACAATTTCATTATTTTAAATAATTGATATTTATTACTGTTTAAAAACAATGCATCCATGTATGTGCTTCCACAATTAAGGAATATAAAACACACCCAGGCAGGTTGTCTCTGTACTGTGATATAAACATGCTGGGAGGAGCTGTAGAGTAGGAGAGAAGCAAGCTTAGGAACACAAGGTGTAACCAAGTGTTTCTCTTGCTTTTTGGGCTTTCTACAGCTCCGACCAATCCCAGAGTGTTTATATAACAATACTAGGACATAAGCAGCCATTTTATATTGCTTTTATGAGATATTTTGTAGAGCGAGCATATCTTTGCCTGCATTCTGATATAAACATGGTAGCCATTAGCGCTCAAATATTTTAAATATTATTTTATATTATCTGATATACTTTTGTGTATATATAAAAGGATCAGAATTTCTGCATATGGCTGTATATATGTATATACTAATTATTTCACTTATAATTTTTATGTGTGCTTTAATAATATGATAATTAACTCCTAATTATATATTTCTTTCTCATAAAGTTATAATTGAAGTATGTGAAATTTAAAAAAAACGAATAAATACAAATGATATAATTAATTTATGATTTATATTACATTTCTCTTGTTCTACATGCGACGGAAAACACCAACTTGAGAGCGACAGTTTGGACATGTATGCACAACATCCTTCATTGAATCAAGACAAAACGGAATGAAGCAACAGCCAGCATCACACCTAAAATATACATTAAAGTACTTGTAAGTTTTCAACTTCTTGTATATATTTAGTGTACGTTTATTATAATATGAAACCAATTTGTATATTATCATTATTATAATTTAAATTATTGTACATTTTATAATGACATTTTTCAGAAATTTTCAAAAATACCACTAAAATATACCAAAATTCCTTTAATAAGGGCGTGGTTGGAAGAATTTTTACCCCTAAGAGATACCATAAAAGATACCAAGAAATGCTGAAATTCTAAATTTCAATTTTAACACCCAAAAGAATACCAATTTGTTGATTTTTATCCCTAAGAGATGTGACGAGCATAACCAATACTTTTACCCTGGAGTCATAATACAGAGATAATACATTTATCATATCAATTTCACTCCAACCCCACCCTCCCCCACCCTCCCCCCTCCATTAGGCTGAACTCTTTTATTAACCCCTTCCCACTACTACTTCCCTCCCACTTAAATCCCACCTTTCCCTCTCCCTGGTAAAAAATGAACAGTCCTCAGGGTATTAATGGAAGTCAATTTTTTTAATCAAGTATTTAAAGTTGTGTTTTTTTTCAGGAGTAGGGAAAAAGACAATAATAAGATATATAAAATATATTATTGAATAATGTCACAGATCTTCCCTTTGTTTAAAATCCACCTCCCTCCCTCCCCCTCAGTCTCATGCAAACACACACACTCATGCAATTAGTATAACCCAGCCATCAGACTAAGTCCTCGTCCACACTATGCCGGATATAAAACATAAAAACGGATAAAATGTTGCGCGTCCACACTAGTCCGATCAGAGAAGGCAAAAAGGTTACTACTTCATGTAAGACCTCATGAAGTGGCACTAATACTTCTTGTTTTATGGTGTGTGTGCTGACGTGTGTGTCCTTGTGGCTTCGTTGGCGTTTTCATGGCTATTGTTATTGATTGGCTTACTTCAGGTGCTTGGCTTACTTCAGGTGCTTTCATTACTTGCGGTGATTGGCTTACTTGAGGTGATTGGCTTACTTCAGGTGATTGGCTTATACTTGAGGTGATTGACTTACTTCAGGTGCTTGGCTTACTTCAGGTGCTTGGCTTACTTGAGGTGCTTCACTTACTTGAGGTGCTTGGCTTACTTCAAGTGCTTGGCTTACTTGAGGTGCTTGGCTTGCTTCAGGTGCTTTCATTACCTGAGGTGCTTGGCTTACTTGAGGTGATTGACTTACTTCAAGGTGATTGGCTTACTTCAGGTGATTGACTTACTTCAGGTGATTGGCTTACTTCAGGTGCTTGGCTTACTTGAGGTGCTTCACTTACTTGAGGTGCTTCACTTACTTGAGGTGCTTGGCTTACTTGAGGTGATTGACTTACTTCAAGGTGATTGGCTTACTTCAGGTGATTGGCTTACTTCAGGTGATTGGCTTACTTCAGGTGCTTTGCTTACTTCAGGTGCTTCACTTACTTCAGGTGCTTGGCTTACTTCAGGTGCTTGGCTTACTTGAGGTGCTTGGCTTACTTGAGGTGCTTTCATTACCTGAGGTGCTTGACTTACTTCAGGTGCTTGGCTTACTTGAGGTGATTGACTTACTTCAAGGTGATTGGCTTACTTCAGGTGATTGGCTTACTTGAGGTGCTTGGCTTACTTCAAGTGCTTCACTTACTTGAGGTGCTTGGCTTGCTTCAGGTGCTTGGCTTACTTGAGGTGCTTGACTTGCTTCAGGTGCTTTCATTACCTGAGGTGCTTGACTTACTTCAGGTGCTTGGCTTACTTGAGGTGATTGACTTACTTCAAGGTGATTGGCTTACTTGAGGTGATTGGCTTACTTGAGGTGCTTGGCTTACTTCAAGTGCTTCACTTACTTGAGGTGATTGACTTACTTCAAGTGATTGGCTTACTTGAGGTGATTGACTTACTTCAAGGTGATTGGCTTACTTGAGGTGCTTGGCTTACTTGAGGTGCTTGGCTTACTTGAGGTGCTTGGCTTACTTGAGGTGCTTGGCTTACTTGAGGTGCTTGGCTTACTTGAGGTGCTTGGCTTACTTGAGGTGCTTTGGTTACTTGAGGTGCTTGACTTACTTCAGGTGCTTCACTTACTTCAGGTGATTGGCTTACTTTCATTGCTTGAAGTGTTTCAAATATGTATGTACATAAATGTTCAAAGATATGATATCTGGGAGACTTGAGTTTCATATTTTCTTCAAAGTTTGAACATAGCAAACAAGATGGTATATGTAAAGGCAAGCGGAAAGTTCAAAACCTAACCCTCCATGGCCAGAGGTTTAACAGCATTGAATTTAATAATTAAGCATATTTAATGGCACTCCATTAACCAAGATATAAGTATGTCCATAGCTGCCATAGAATGATTGTCAGGTCAATTTATTCGCTCCCGTATAAAAAAATATTTTGGTTGAAAAGTTCTGAAGGTTTTAATGCACTGTTTTTTTTCTTTATGTCAAGCAAACCAAATAGGAAGGTTTCTTGGTTTTCGTAGGGGATAAAAATTTCATCTCATTTGTTTGCGAAGAAACCACCGCTTCCTCCCCCTTATTATGATGCCAAATTTTTTTTTTTGAGCTATCGCTATCATTATAACTCGAAAATAACTGCACTACACATACCTTTATAATAACATACACGAAAAAAATGCTCAACTCGGATTGGCAGTGTTGTTCAATTCTCGCTTTTGATTGGATAATGAAAAATAGAACAACATTATAGCCAATGACATGTCAAATTTATATGATGAAAAGTTTGAGGAATATTTGAAAGCAATGGCAGCCATTTCATTTCAGGTAAGTATTTGTAAAGAACTAAATAACAGCTCAAAAGAAGGAAAACAGAAGTAACTGTACATAATTATGGCTGAATTCACATCGCATATAGATATGTATCACAGAGAATAGTCTTTTTAGAAATTTTATGCCGGAGACAAACGACATATGATCCGCAAAAAAATACTTTAGACTTTTCTCAGACCTTTTTTAAAAATTTGTCATGCTCAAGCCAAGCACCTGAAGTAAGCCAAGCACCTGAAGTAAGCCAATCACCTGAAGTAAGCCAATCACCTTGAAGTAAGCCAATCACCTCAAGTAAGTCAAGCACCTCAAGTAAGTCAAGCACGTCAAGTAAGTCAAGCACCTCAGGTAAGCCAATCACCTGAAGTAAGCCAATCACCTGAAGTAAGTGAAGCACTTGAAGTAAGCCAAGCACCTCAAGCAAGTGAAGCACTTGAAGTAAGCCAATCACCTCAAGTAAGTCAAGCACCTCAGGTAATGAAAGCACCTGAAGTAAGTCAAGCACCTGAAGTAAGCCAATCACCTGAAGTATAAGCCAATCACCTGAAGTAAGCCAATCACCTGAAGTAAGCCAAGCAATGAAAGTAAGCCAATCACCTCAAGTAAGCCAAGCACCTCAAGTAAGCCAAGCACCTCAAGTAAGTCAATCACCTCAAGTAAGTCAAGCACCTGAAGTAAGTGAAGCACCTCCAGCAAGCCAAGCACCTGAAGTAAGTGAAGCACCTGAAGTAAGCCAATCACCTGAAGTAAGCCAAGCACCTCAGGTAAGCAAAGCACCTCAAATAAGTCAATCACCTCAAGTAAGTCAATCACCTGAAGTAAGTGAAGCACCTCAAGCAAGCCAAGCACCTGAAGTAAGTGAAGCACCTGAAGTAAGCCAAGCACCTGAAGTAAGCCAAGCACCTCAGGTAAGCAAAGCACCTGAAGTAAGCCAAGCACCTGAAGTAAGCCAATCACCTGAAGTAAGTCAATCACCTCAAGTAAGCCAATCACCTGAAGTAAGCCAAGCACCTGAAGTAAGCCAAGCAATGAAAGTAAGCCAATCACCTGAAGTAAGTGAAGCACCTGAAGTAAGCCAATCACCTCAAGTAAGTCAAGCACCTCAGGTAATGAAAGCACCTCAAGTAAGCCAAGCACCTCAAGTAAGCCAAGCACCTGAAGTAAGCCAAGCACCTGAAGTAAGTGAAGCACCTGAAGTAAGCAAAGCACCTGAAGTAAGCCAATCACCTGAAGTAAGCCAATCACCTGAAGTAAGCCAATCACCTGAAGTAAGCCAATCACCTTGAAGTAAGTCAATCACCTCAAGTAAGCCAAGCACCTCAAGTAAGTGAAGCACCTCAAGTAAGTGAAGCACCTCAAGTAAGCCAAGCACCTGAAGTAAGCCAATCACCTGAAGTAAGTCAATCACCTGAAGTAAGCCAATCACCTTGAAGTAAGTCAATCACCTCAAGTAAGCCAAGCACCTGAAGTAAGTCAAGCACCTCAGGTAATGAAAGCACCTCAAGTAAGCCAAGCACCTCAAGTAAGCCAAGCAATGAAAGTAAGCCAAGCACCTGAAGTAAGCGAAGCACCTGAAGTAAGCAAAGCACCTGAAGTAAGCCAAGCACCTGAAGTAAGTCAATCACCTCAAGTATAAGCCAATCACCTCAAGTAAGCCAATCACCGCAAGTAATGAAAGCACCTGAAGTAAGCCAAGCACCTGAAGTAAGCCAATCAATAACAATAGCCATGAAAACGCCAACGAAGCCACAAGGACACACACGTCAGCACACACAC
The DNA here is from genome assembly GCA_011057435.1 of Actinia equina. NCBI lineage: Eukaryota > Metazoa > Cnidaria > Anthozoa > Actiniaria > Actiniidae > Actinia > Actinia equina. The sequence goes on from WHPX01000030.1 coordinate 110,191, forward strand.
CATAAAACAAGAAGTATTAGTGCCACTTCATGAGGTCTTACATGAAGTAGTAACCGGCAAAATACTTCATTGCACATCTGAGCATGTGCATCGAAGCTGAAATTGAGCCCGCGGTGAATTTTTAGCCTTCCCGCCATGTTCCCATGACGATCATGACGTCATCGTATTCGAAAAATTTCGGGTACGAAATATTCTCTAGCTTGCGTAGCCAACGAAAAAATTCGTTTTCGGTGGAGAATTGTTCCGACTAATGTGGACGGTAGGCCTAACCGAATAAATAAAAATTAGGATTCAAATTTATCCGGCATAGTGTGGACGGGGCCGAAGTGAAGCACAGGTAGCCCAAACGTGTACATTGTACTGATTTACTATACAATATATGGGACTTCATAAATCTTCATTTTCGTTCATTAAATTTTGATAAAATCCACTGAAACTTCTACAGCGTGTTTCACTCTGAGCGAATTTCGTTCCGGTGGGTAAAGTGCAGTTAGACTGAACAAAATCCGCCCAGAGTGAAGCTAAGAACAACCAAAACACGCTGTAGAAGTTTTAGTGGATTTTATTAAAATTCAATGAACGAAAATAAAGATTTATGAAGTCCCATATATTGTATAGTAAATCAGTACAATGTATACGCTTGGGCTACATGTGAGTGAAGGGGTTATATACAACAAACAAAGCCAATAACTCTTCAAGATAGACAGGAACATCTGTCATAGTATAATTACGATGCAAAAGCCACTAGAACACTATCTAATATGTCAAAATTAATTATTCATGAATAAAAAAAATGGAACTTGCTTAAAAAGCAAAATCTGTGCTGAAAAATCTTTTTATTCCAAGAAAATGGAAAAAATAAAAATTGTCAAAAGTGGGAGATAAGACTAACGGAAATCTTTACGAATATAAGCAAATTCCCCTTAAAAAAGAGCGAACTTTGATAGCCCTTTTTCAGCTTGCGCTTTCTCATTTTCAGCTCGTACTTTCTTCAGAACCTCTCCTTGAAATAGTGTCGTAGGAAATTACTTCTATATATTTTGTCTTACAAGTATAAGTTTTAAATGAATTTTCGAATTTCCTCCATCCATATGTTTATATATCGATCGATCGCTATATACCTATATTTACATCTGTTTTTGCTTAAATTAACACACGATACGGTACTATACGAAAACTGACATGACATAAGTCTTAATTCTTCTTCCAGTTTCAAGAAAATACTTTATAGCTTTTAAAAATTATGTTTTTATCAGGTAAGTTTGATTAATTAAGATTGGTTCAAATAAAACTTATAAATAGAGGTTCCTATATCGGTGTTAAGCGACTTGTTGCAGTGTATTTATTCATAAGCAAATTGCCGCTCGAATCGAACACACTTCCATTTCTTCGGTGCGATTTTCGATGATTTAACTTCATAACCCGGGTATTCTTCACAAATTGAATGAAAACTGTTTTGTACGGTTTAATAAGCAAGCAATATACTAGATCACCTCAGAATGTATTTCACCTACCCGATAATACAGAGTCCAAAACAAGCCAACCAAGTTAATGTACCGGTGACATACTCCGTAGCAGTGACTATCGTCGCCTTACAGGTTGGACAGCACATAGATACCGGCACCTCATGGAAGGCTGTTGGAGCAATAACTACGGTAGTAGGCTGTTGAACTACGGTAGTAGTACTGGTTACAGGATAACTTGGATACCCAACAGGAGGAGGATAGCCAGCTTGTTGACCACTAGGATAGCCTGGCTGTTGAGAATAGCCTGGTTGTTGAGGATAGCCAGGTTGTTGGGGATACCCTGGCATTTGTGGTGGATAAGGTTGTTGTGGATCAGGATATGGAGGAGGCTTGTCCGTCATGACAGAGTTTTGTATATATATCTCGACTCAAACGAGAAAGCCTTTCGAGACTTGATCGATCTCCCAAGCTGTTGTCTTTCTACAGGTGCAATTTGAGTTCTTCTTTTACGTCATAAAGTTGTTGTCTTGACGACGTGAGTCGTGGTTATCAGTATTTTATTATTTTTATTTTTACTTTTTTTTTCTTTGACAGAAGAAACTCAGACTTGACTCAACTAATTCTAAGCTAGAAGGCTAGGCTTGATCTTATAACTTACCAAAATAAAACCTAATATCACTGAGAATTCGATTCACATGTGATACATAGACGCTGCCAAAAGGCCTCATTTCTTCAAAAGCTTATTGTATTCTTCTGTTATAAAGTGCGTAATAAAAATATAAAGCCGAATACACGAGGTAGTATATTGTCCCTTCAGTTTCCTTACGGAGTAAGGATCTATTTTTTGAAAAATTTAGTAGGCTACATAAAAACCGGAACGAAATATTTTTGAATTTAATTCATGTTGTTTTTTTTTTTCGGTTCTTTTTCTTGGATTTTTCCTTTATAAATTTCTATCCCGAGTTTAAGTAGTCACAGAAGAAAGAAAGATAGAAAGAAGGAAGGAAGAAAAGAGAAAATGTCCTTATTTACTAACCACATCTATGTGGAAACTAAAGATGATGAACGATTCACACCTCCTATCGCAGCTAAATATATAATGCTGCTCTATTGCTGCATCTTTTTCCCTATAGTACTACTATCCGAGTCCAGGTATTCGAAAAGAAAAAATCGAAAGTAACAGAAGAAGAAGAACAGGGATTTTTTAGTCAATGATCTTATTGTCTAATTTATTCTAATCATTGCTAACAACATAAACAAGAGACTTTCATGAGGACATTTTATATTATCATTGGCATTATTAGTAACTACGTATAATTTTGTTTACTATTTTATTCCCTTATAATTAGTCAAGTTTTAAACGGTTAGTTTGTCTAGGAGTAAGTATCCTTTATCTTCTTTTGATTCGTTCCAATCCATCCGGAATCTTGGGAGCATTATTCTAACAATATAACGATAAAAAAATGCTCTTATTAGTGGTGAAAGAATGTAAATTTTAAAAATGGATTTGTTATGTTCAACGCTGCCGACACCAAGAAAATTCTCTTACCACAGGAAGCCCATCACCCAATCCACGAACTAAGATTAATTCTTGGAAGCCTGCTGAGCTTAGACTCCATAAAAATTCTCTGATCACAGGAAGCCCATGCTCGCGCTTTTGTCGCGGTATTTTTCAGTAAATGTATGTGGTTGATAAAAAGTTAGGAAAAATACATTCGATCTTGATTTTGTTCAAAAATTTTCCATATATAGCTATTTATTAGTGAGCGTTGCGTGACGACACTAACAGCGGTTGTGTGGATGACTAGGGCTGGCTGTGCTTATTACTAAGAGAAAAACGTTTGCGCATGCGTACATTTCAACGCACTTTTCAAGAATTTACAAGCTTTTAGTATAGAGAGCAATGCCCGTTTACTCAAACTCCTTTCATATCCTTCCCCAGTGTCTATGTGTCAACCACCTTTGAGAAATAATAATGATAATAATAATAATAAAGAATGTTTTTATACGCATATAAAAAACTCTATGCGTTTACGAACAAATAAATGTATAAATGTGTATAGAAATTTAGATTATAAAATAGAAAATATAAGTTCACGTAATGTAATGTTTTTAGTACATGGAGTTGATCACAAGTCCGTTTGAAAAGTTTCTTTAAAAAAATAATAATTTGCTCTAGATGTTTCAATAAATACTCACAATAGATTTCATAGACGAAGTTGGAAAGCACTCTTCCGATGCCGTCAACACAGGTATCGGCATTTCCGTTTTTGTTGTAAGTCTCTTTACCGTTGGGTCCTGACCAGCATTCAACTTTATACTGAGTGCCAAAAACTTTATAGCCTTTGACCTTGGCCGCCTCGTAACACTTCTGTACGAGACGTTCAGGATCAAAGTTACCGATATGAACAGGCAAAGCTCGATCACTGATTGTGTCTTTGAAACAACCAACCGCTTTGTAGCCTGGGTAAAGATTTTATGATTTTAGTTTCTTTGGATTATAGTATAAAATATATTTCACACCGCTGCACACCACACAACAATACAATACAGTACACCACAGTACAGTACGACTCACCACGCCACAGCACGCCACAGTACAACTTACCACAGCACACCACAGCACACCACAGCACACCACAGCACACCACAGCACTGCATACCACACAACACTACAGCACAGCATACCACAGCACATGCATGCAGTTAAAAGTTCAGTGCCGTAAACGTGCCGTGCCTTGACCATGATCTTTTCTAGAATTTAATTGGCTGATTTTTTTCTCGCGCAAAGTGATTGGTCTGAGAGTGCCGTGATGCGTGACCGTGTCTGCGCCGTGTTCATGCCGTGTTTCAGGCATTTGATTATTTGGATGGAGAATAAATTCTTTAGCAATGTCCGTGCTTGTGCCCTGAGGTTTTCACAGTCATAAAAAGCCTGCTCTACACCCCAGCAAACCACGCAAAGCACACCACAGCAAACCACAGTAGTGCATTACAGCACAGCAAACCGCATCACAGTTACCACAGCACAACACGCCACAGTAAACCACAACACAGCTTACTATACCACAGTACACCACAGAAAATCAAGGAGTGAAATTAGTAGGATTTTAATCTACCACTGAAATTTAAAAAAAAAAAAAAAAAAATCTTCAAACCGGATTTTTAAAAGATTGTTTAATGATGCTATCTACCTCCAGTGGCACAGTTTCCCCACTTCCCACTGTATACGGCTGTCGTAGAACACCAGGGACGATTATGATTCTTGGTAGTACAGCCCCTGTACACCACACCCTGGTAAGTAAACGGAAAGACACAGTCCTCTCCTTTGGTTGTCTTTACACCAGACGGAGGTTCTGTAGAAGAAGCATAGTTTCATTGCACAATGAAAATGTCGCAGTCAAAGTTTAAGAAAATCAGGAGTAAGACTAAAACTATTGATTAGCGATATTTTTGACCTGTTGGGGCTGGTGTCGTGGCACAGTTTCCCCACTTCCCACTGTATACGGCTGTCGTAGAACACCAGGGACGATTATGATTCTTGGTAGTACAGGCATTGTATACCACACCCTGGTACGTGAACGGAAAGACACAGTTCTCTCCTTTATCTGTCTTTACACCAGACGCGAAACCTGTATCGGACAATAATAAGCATAACGTTTATCAAACGAAGACATCTAATATTCAAACCAAACTGAGTGCGTGTTATTAGTTGGGGTAGACATTACCTAAAGCCCTAAAAAGATATCTTTTTTTAAGTACCTAGTCGTTCTAGCGCTTTCGCACTAATTGGGGACACTTTCCACACTACCAACACTATTCAATATTCTATGCACACGACACAACTCACATGTTTTTTTGCGGAGGGAGGATGCCGGATAGGCCTGAAGAAAACCCTTGTAGTATAGGAAACTTAATTTACGCGTGGTGTGATCCAATTAATAGCTCAAATTACCAATGGATACTAAATTATCGGCTGTTTAAGTTGTAAGATATCTAACCTACCATAGAGATTCACGAGCACAACTTGCAGAGTAAAAATCGCAAGAAGATTCCTTTTAAACATGACGAATCAGTGTAGTGCCAAGTATAGTAGGTAAGAAAACCTTCCTTTTTGCAACCTGGATCAACGGAACTGAAGTGGCGGCGAGAGTAGGCAATACCTTTCTTATGAGCCTTAACGTATCCCTTGAGCCTTCGGGAGGGGATGTTAAGATAGGGAGCTACAGACTACATTCCAGTATCACTTGTCAGTTGCTATGCAACAATAATGATAAAAAGGTAATTATACACACCGTGAAAAGATTAAAAAACTTACTGACGTTTCGGACGCTAGTCCTTCGTCGGTACCATTATTTCCTTCGAAACACCGATGCAGCTCACACTAGTTTTTAGCTAGTTATATCTTCTAGTTGCTATGTACACAAATTTGCCTAAGAGTTATTTTGATTTAGCCCATGAAAGAAAAATGACTATTGGGTTAATACTGATTGAAAAAAAAATTAAAAAAATAAAAACGGCCGAGGCAACCTATTTCAAATAATTTGATATTTTATTAGCTTTTGTTGTTACTCAGCTGCTGGATGACCGTTGTTTACTAATAAAAGACGTGAACAATATTGTAAAAAATCTTTGCGAGGGTCTCAATGGGGTTATATAACTATAAGGCGTTAAAAAACAACTAAAAATAAGTCGTATTGTAAAAATGACGAAAGTCAAACATGGCTAAACATGATGGAATTTTTCTTTTCGCGATTGGTTTTCTACTATACGTTTGAAATTTTCTTTCAAGCGGGTGTACAAAGTAGTAATATATATGTTTTCATATATTGTTTTGGCATTCTGTCTCCCCTATGGTCTCATTCATATGCACTAATAATATCTTGAGAACGGGTTTATGAAATTCCCCTTTTGCAAGCCTCGTCAGTAATCTAAACGGATATTTTTTTCGGAAACTTTTTCTTTGTGCGGATTGGCCTCGAAAACGCAACTTTTCGACAAGGTCATAAGTAAACGGAAAAAAACTATTCGAAAACGCTTGGTAAGGACCAGACGTTTTTAAAAATGATATCCGAAACGCCGGCTTTTGTGTAAAAAAGCATGTTATTGGGTTTCATCTGTCCCTTACGTAAAACATTTCGTTTTAAAAGTGATATCCGAAACGCCGGCTTTTATGTAAAAAAGCATGTTGTTGGATTTCATCTGTCCCTTACGATATAGTGTTTAAAGGGACCCTCGATCATCATGACGGTTTCGCAAAGAAATTCTAGCAAATATTGCATAAAGATTGATAAACAAAAAATCTGGATTTTATTAACCGTAACCCACGAAAATCGGTTAACCGTATAAGAAGAGTCAAAGTTTAACCGTTAGCCTTAGACCCGGGGGAGGGGGGGGGGGGGGATATAAAAGATATAATTTGTTGCACTGAGTTTCTGTTCAATTATCATGTCATCTCGCGTATCGTACAGCATACCCTGTTTATGACAACTCGAAAAACCATGCCCTGTTCAGCGGATCATCCCCGTATAAAAGGCAAAAGGCAAAGGCAATTTATTGTCACCGTGTAAATCAGTTTTATGCATTTGCTTAAAAGACAATAAACTAAACTAAACGACAACACAAAGATAACAAAGATTACAAATTATTATTAATCGAGAATCTTAAACTTAGTGGCCACCCAACGCATTGATGATCGAAGGTTTTTCGTTTTTCAAAATTTTCAAATACAAATTTTGCTATTGCTTTTCATAGTGGCTTTGGAGGATTTATCATCATTAGAAATTTCTCATTTTCATTTTTGTCGTGTAAGCTAATATTTTCTGACGAATTGCAGTCTTTCAACAATCTTAGACCTTTCTTCTTAGTAATAAGGACGTGATAACAAAACTGTTTTTCATCTTCTATATCAAGTTTGCATATTTTGCATATTCTTCTGCCACTTTCGATTTCTAATGGGTGGTCACTTATTCTAAGTCTTGTTAAATGTATTCTGCATGTGTTTGATATTGCTGACTTCTCTGAGGTATTCTTCTTGCTTGTAATCTATTTTAAAGCACCTATATGTTCTTAATTTGTTCTTTTGGGAGCCCTTTCTTCCATGACTGTCACAGTGTATTTTTCCAAAACAAAATTGGAATTCCTGATCTTCAATTCTTTCTTTACATTGTTTAAAAATCGTTTCCGCAGTGATTTTCTAAAGTCATATTTGTAATTCTGTTGCCAAATGAAACTAAATCCTAGATTATTTATAATGGTTTTTAGTTTCTCTGTCCAGTTGGTAGTGTGTGCTGATTGTAAAGAATCTTTAATCGCGTAACTTAAAATGTTAACTTGTGTTGGTTTTTTTTTCCTAATAGCTTTTTTCCAAAATGTTATTGATCTCATTATGGTATTCACCTTTATAGGAAGTTGGCCAAGTTCAGCACGACTTGCATTGTTACTGGCTGTTTTGCTCACCCCGAGTAGCATTTTACAGAACTTAATGTGTATTTGTGTTTCTGGTGCATAATCAGATTTTTAATTTTTACTTGTGTCCACTCCCCACACTTCCGCTGCCATATAACAAAATAGATTTTATGAGAGAATTATAAAGTTTAATCGTCAAGCTAACATCTAGCCTGTTCTAAAATTATTGCCCATTTCTTCTATAGCCCATATATGGGAGTACCCCCCCCCCCCCCTCGGGGGGGCGGGGGGGGCGTATAGTGGCATTCTCGATTGAGGTCGACGTTACGAGGTCATTTTCTAATATATATTTTTGATACCTAGTTTCATGACAAGAGAGTTTCACAAGAAAGCTAACTAACGATAGGTAACTTTCATTTATTGGCAAGTCCTCAGCATTACGTGCTCTCCGTATGGTTTAAACCTATAAAATATTTAGGAAAAACTGCAGCTATGTTATTATTTAATATTGTTTATGTTAGGACATGTTTACAAGGAGGAATGGTAACCCTAGTGTTAGTAGATAGCTGGGTTTTACAAGGAAAAATATATTGGTAGGGTATTACTAACCCTCAGGGGTAGAGCAGGAAGATGTGCGCGGTATTGCTACTTAGCAATCTCCAAAGTTTTAAGATATAATTCCTATTATTATGTATTATTAGTATTAAGTATTTTTTTAAATATATTTGTCTTTTTACCATTATTTTTCATTATCTCGAAATTCCGATTTTATTATGTATAACTTTATACCCAATTATTTAATTATTTTACATAACTCATTCAATTTAAAACTGAGCAGATTTTTTGCTTGTTTCTATTTGTCACATATCGCATTATTGTAAATAGAGTTTGGAATAAAGCTTTCATTTATTATATTAATTCTAAAAGTTATTAAATTATTTAAATTATTAAAACAGTTTTTTTGAATCACTGCGCCAGAGCCATATAACTTGTGTTTATGATGTTTCTTATTTATTTTTTTGCAAATAGTTCAAGTGGTGAATGTTTATAAAAAATAATATCAGTGCCAAATTCGATTCAAACCCAGCGACAGAATTAATAAAATAAAAAATCGATTCCACTGTGCCTTACTCCCGAAACATCCGCAAACCCAAGGCGTGCAGGGTATGGACTTCGGACCTGACGGCGATTAAATCACTCTGCCTTTGGATAGGATAGGCCTGAAGAAAACCCTTGTAGTATAGGAAACTTAATTTACGCGTGGTGTGATCCAATTAATAGCTCAAATTACCAATGGATACTAAATTATCGGCTGTTTAAGTTGTAAGATATCTAACCTACCATAGAGATTCACGAGCACAACTTGCAGAGTAAAAATCGCAAGAAGATTCCTTTTAAACATGACGAATCAGTGTAGTGCCAAGTAGAGCAGGTAAGAAAACCTTCCTTTTTGCAACCTGGATCAACGGAACTGAAGTGGCGGCGAGAGTAGGCAATACCTTTCTTATGAGCCTTAACGTATCCCTTGAGCCTTCGGGAGAGGATGTTAAGATAGGGAGCTACAGACTACATTCCAGTATCACTTGTCAGTTGCTATGTAACAATAATGATAAAAAGGTAATTATACACACCGTGAAAAGATAAAAAAACTTACTGACGTTTCGGACGCTAGTCCTTCGTCGGTACCATTATTGCTTCATTCGAAACACCGACTCAGCTCACACTAGTTTTAGCTAGTTATCTCTTCTAGTTGCTATGTACACAAATTTGCCTAAGAGTTATTTTGATTTAGCCCATGAAAGAAAAATGACTATTGGGTTAATACTAATTGAAAAAAATAAAAAATGAAATAAAAACGGCCGAGGCAACCTATTTCAAATAATTTGATATTTTATTAGCTTTTGTTGTTACTCAGCTGCTGGATGATCGTTGTTTACTAATAAAAGACGTGAACAATATTGTAAAAATCTTTGCGAGGGTCTCGATGGGGTTATATAACTATAAGGCGTTAAAAAACAACTAAAAATAAGTCGTATTGTAAAAATGACGAAAGTCAAACATGGCTAAACATGATGGAATTTTTCTTTTCGCGATTGGTTTTCTACTATACGTTTGAAATTTTCTTTCAAGCGGGTGTACAAAGTAGTAATATATATGTTTTCATATATTGTTTTGGCATTCTGTCTCCCCTATGGTCTCATTCATATGCACTAATAATATCTTGAGAACGGGTTTATGAAATTCCCCTTTTGCAAGCCTCGTCAGTAATCTAAACGGATATTTTTTTCGGAAACTTTTTCTTTGTGCGGATTGGCCTCGAAAACGCAACTTTTCGACAAGGTCATAAGTAAACGGAAAAAAACTATTCGAAAACGCTTGGTAAGGACCAGACGTTTTTAAAAATGATATCCGAAACGCCGGCTTTTGTGTAAAAAAGCATGTTATTGGGTTTCATCTGTCCCTTACGTAAAACATTTGGTATTCACCTTTATAGGAAGTTGGCCAAGTTCAGCACGACTTGCATTGTTACTGGCTGTTTTGCTCACCCCGAGTAGCATTTTACAGAACTTAATGTGTATTTGTGTTTCTGGTGCATAATCAGATTTTTAATTTTTACTTGTGTCCACTCCCCACACTTCCGCTGCCATATAACAAAATAGGTTTTATGAGAGAATTATAAAGTTTAATCGTCAAGCTAACATCTAGCCTGTTCTAAAATTATTGCCCATTTCTTCTATAGCCCATATATGGGAGTACCCCCCCCCCCCCCTCGGGGGGGCGGGGGGGGCGTATAGTGGCATTCTCGATTGAGGTCGACGTTACGAGGTCATTTTCTAATATATATTTTTGATACCTAGTTTCATGACAAGAGAGTTTCACAAGAAAGCTAACTAACGATAGGTAACTTTCATTTATTGGCAAGTCCTCAGCATTACGTGCTCTCCGTATGGTTTAAACCTATAAAATATTTAGGAAAAACTGCAGCTATGTTATTATTTAATATTGTTTATGTTAGGACATGTTTACAAGGAGGAATGGTAACCCTAGTGTTAGTAGATAGCTGGGTTTTACAAGGAAAAATATATTGGTAGGGTATTACTAACCCTCAGGGGTAGAGCAGGAAGATGTGCGCGGTATTGCTACTTAGCAATCTCCAAAGTTTTAAGATATAATTCCTATTATTATGTATTATTAGTATTAAGTATTTTTTTAAATATATTTGTCTTTTTACCATTATTTTTCATTATCTCGAAATTCCGATTTTATTATGTATAACTTTATACCCAATTATTTAATTATTTTACATAACTCATTCAATTTAAAACTGAGCAGATTTTTTGCTTGTTTCTATTTGTCACATATCGCATTATTGTAAATAGAGTTTGGAATAAAGCTTTCATTTATTATATTAATTCTAAAAGTTATTAAATTATTTAAATTATTAAAATAGTTTTTTTGAATCGCTGCGCCAGAGCCATATAACTTGTGTTTATGATGTTTCTTATTTATTTTTTTGCAAATAGTTCAAGTGGTGAATGTTTATAAAAAAATAATATCAGTGCCAAATTCGATTCAAACCCAGTGACAGAATTAATAAGAGCGTATGTCTGTAAGCGTCGAGAATCTTAAATCAGTTTCAAAAAATCGAATTTCTTTTTATTGTACCAAAACAACACTTTGGGTAAGTTGTTTTAGGAAATAATATCAAAATGTCCCAGCGCGCTTTCATTTTTGAGAAAATTGCAAAAGTTTGAAAAATCGATTAAAATGGGTAATTTTCCTAATTAATATGCAAAAATCGATGGCCATCTTTAAAGAGCTCTCAATAGATCAAAAAGAATCCAAATGAATTCATATTTCCCAGGTAGTTAAATCAACTCTATATCTTTAAGAATGGTTCAAGAATTTGTAATAAATTGCTTTTTAAATACGAGAAATCGGCCTTCTAAAACATGTTGTGTTTTTATGATCGAGCGGCAGTCAAATTATAGGTGAAATTCAGCCTCCAATATCGCTGCTGGTACCTAATAAATCGAAAGAACACTTGCACAGCACGAAAGTACACATATTCTAGTTTACTTGTGCCAAGTTTTAGCTCCGACTATTAAAATGCCACCGCGTGAAGGAATTTCAACTTGTAGCGTTCAAACACGCTATACGGCTAATCAATTACACGGGTTGTTTATCAATATAACACTAAATCGACTCAATATTTCTCTTTTTTTAAATTTTTGTATTAAGATGGTTTGCCAAGAGTATAAATAGCATAACTAGAGAGTAAATACTCTTCAATCAAGTGGTCCTCTGTGTTAATCCACGATAATCGAGCGCAGCTTGAGCTTGTAAAACCATGTCACACAATCTGGGGTCAGGACAAATGCACCCCGTCGTCGGTGTCTCTAGCTAGATTTCTTCTCCAATGCAAAAGATTTATCTCCTACTCTGAGATACCAAATGCTCTATGAATTTAGCCGGTTTTTAAACTATTGAACCGGTTTTTGATGAATTATTACCATGACTGTCTTGAGACATGCATGTAAACATTTAACGTCCTAGCGAGCTGTCAATGGCACTCCAGTAAACACATGAATTCTACCAAATCATTATCGAACTTACCAGTTACCAAACCACCAAACTTTGATTACTTGGTCTGAACAGATATTGCAAGTTTCTTTAACTCCAAATATCATTAGGCATTTTCCCTGTTTTAACGGATGGCAAGACTGTGGAGTGACAATCGGAGCATGCTTTGTCACTACAAGTTGAATTAATTTTCCCAAAAAAGTTAATCATTATCTATTTGAAAACTTTAGTCAAGCCCATCCATTATTTTCCTTAAAATGTTGAGACTTCGTTAATGATTTTTTACTATTCCAATTAGAATTGCAATACTAGCCTTTTTGTGATTGAGCAATTATTCAAGGACTCTTTTTTATTTAAAACAACTCTCTTTTTATCCCATAACTTGAAATACCACTCGAGAGCTGGAGGACACTACATGATGAATATGGCTCTTTTCGTATTCTTTAGCTTTAGGAGTGTTTTAAAAGAAATCTAAGCCTTTTATTTCATTTACATATTAAATTTTGACGAGCAAAGTGTATGAAACCGCCTGAGAAAACAAATTTTCGTAGATGATTTAGCTGAAACGCAGCACGCGCTCAGCAACGAAGTATAATATTTTTGAATTATTTTGTACAAAAGTGGAAATTGACGTCATTTATTCATTCGTTCATTATTTTTTCTTTCATTCTTTCTTTCCAGTCTTTCCGGTTGTTTTTTCTTTCTTTATCTCTTTCTTTCTCTCTTTCTTTTTCTTTTTCTTTTTCTCTTCTCTTCTCTTCTCTTCTTTTTATATTGAACAACGACAATTAGAGTGCTGGATCTAGAACATCTACAAACTTGGCTCCGAGTTGCTTAAGAGCCTTACAAGAATACATGGATGTGTTTGACTGTAAGCTACGATGAAACTCATTGTTGACAGGTACAATTATTAAACACGTCTTTCAGTAGTTCCAAATAAGGGACTTTGCGACGAATCGGAGGTTTAGGGACTTGAAGGCCAAGATTTTCACATATGAGCTGCAACATTCCAACTTTTAGATTTTTTTAAGGTATTATCTTCAGTCATGGCACAAACGTTGTAATGATCGAAGACAATAGGATGCTGCAGATGGATGGATTCTATTGCTCTATCTGTGGCAGCTGCAAAATGCTCTTCATCCTCGACAGCGTGAAGGTCAAGCTCTGATGGTGTTTGCTTTCGGATCTTGGCCGCAAGGCGTGAAAAATAGGAGGCGATTTGCTGAGTACTCAAAAACTCTGGAACTTTGAAGAGCTTCTCTCCATCTTGACCACGCGCACGCCTCATCTCCACACCAACAGCTTCAGCATTGGCTTTCCTCCCAGTCGACAGACCAATTTGGAATTTTGCGGAAAGATACGATTTTTGCTTTTTGTTAAAGCGGTACGCCTTTTTCGTTGCTCTGAGAGCCCAGGCTTGACTGAGCCCAGGAACTCAGTGCAATTAATTATATCTTTTGTCATAAACAGGGTCTACAAATTTGAGTTTTTTTGTCATAAACAGGGTACCCCTTTAAGAATCCCAGCGGAACACCCCTACCCAAATTCTGGCAAAGTACCCCCCCCCCCCCCCCCAGGGGATTTGGTAGAATTCATGTGTTTACTGGAGTGCCATTGACAGCTCGCTAGGACGTTAAATGTTTACATGCATGTCTCAAGACAGTCATGGTAATAATTCATCAAAAACCGGTTCAATAGTTTAAAAACCGGCTAAATTCATAGAGCATTTGGTATCTCAGAGTAGGAGATAAATCTTTTGCATTGGAGAAGAAATCTAGCTAGAGACACCGACGACGGGGTGCATTTGTCCTGACCCCAGATTGTGTGACATGGTTTTACAAGCTCAAGCTGCGCTCGATTATCGTGGATTAACACAGAGGACCACTTGATTGAAGAGTATTTACTCTCTAGTTATGCTATTTATACTCTTGGCAAACCATCTTAATACAAAAATTTAAAAAAAGAGAAATATTGAGTCGATTTAGTGTTATATTGATAAACAACCCGTGTAATTGATTAGCCGTATAGCGTGTTTGAACGCTACAAGTTGAAATTCCTTCACGCGGTGGCATTTTAATAGTCGGAGCTAAAACTTGGCACAAGTAAACTAGAATATGTGTACTTTCGTGCTGTGCAAGTGTTCTTTCGATTTATTAGGTACCAGCAGCGATATTGGAGGCTGAATTTCACCTATAATTTGACTGCCGCTCGATCATAAAAACACAACATGTTTTAGAAGGCCGATTTCTCGTATTTAAAAAGCAATTTATTACAAATTCTTGAACCATTCTTAAAGATATAGAGTTGATTTAACTACCTGGGAAATATGAATTCATTTGGATTCTTTTTGATCTATTGAGAGCTCTTTAAAGATGGCCATCGATTTTTGCATATTAATTAGGAAAATTACCCATTTTAATCGATTTTTCAAACTTTTGCAATTTTCTCAAAAATGAAAGCGCGCTGGGACATTTTGATATTATTTCCTAAAACAACTTACCCAAAGTGTTGTTTTGGTACAATAAAAAGAAATTCGATTTTTTGAAACTGATTTAAGATTCTCGACGCTTACAGACATACGCTCATAAAATGAAAAAATCGATTCCACTGTGCCTTACTCCCGAAACATCCGCAAACCCAAGGCGTGCAGGGTATGGACTTCGGACCTGACGGCGATTAAATCACTCTGCCCTTGGGTGTACGAATGACGCCGGCCCCAGACCTTATCTGCAACTGCAGCCTGAATCCCTTTCAACTCAGCTCCAGTCTTTTTCTTATTATGTAAATCAGGCATCAAGGCATCTAATATGAGAGGGTCTGGGCTCCACTGCAGGACTCGTGTTTTGAAAAATGGCGGCAACCCAGACAAATAATGCCATCACTTTGAAGGGAAGCACCGAAAATGTGACTGAATTTTTCGGTAAATTGAATCTCTCTAATGTTCGATTGATAACTATTGAAAGATATATCTGACATGTGCTTTTTTGTATGTATTTTCAGGGTTTGGGATCAACAGGTAAGGTTGTGTCTTTAACACGAGAGGTAGTTGGTTGCAAAGCTTGAAATCGACAGCATACCCAAAAACCGATAAATATTTCGATTTTGATGGAAGCCTTATAAGGATTTATAAATCTGTTTTATTATCTACGATATGTTTTTTGTCTGGCAATTGAATGAAGGGTAATATTCCTATGTAACAGCTCGCTTTGTCTGTGAAGGGGATGGCATGATAATATGTTTGTGTGACTATAAATCTATTGAGTAGTTTATATATAAGATTATCTTTTATATCTCTTCATATCTTTTACTCTGACGAAGAACCAACGTCCTAAACTTAAGTACAGTCCCTAACGTTTTTACACTGTGTTTAAGTTCCATTGTTATTCACTTGTTGAGTTTTTATAGAGTTATTGAAGGGAATCGCTGAATCTTATTTTCATGAATACACAAATGCGATTTATACCTAATTGCAAGAACATTGTATGCTAAAATAGAACATTTATACTTTAGTGGGGAAGGAATTCTATTAAAAGGCAAAAGGAGTTCAGCTCTAGTGATCTTCTATTGTCTTTAATTAATGCCTTTCCCAGTGAAGTAGAAATGTTCTATTTTCGTATGACAACGTTTTTGCAATTAGGTGTAACCTCCCAGCTAGCTTGAGATAATTATTGGATTTCACAAAGTTAATAAACATTTCTGTACATTATTTTGTTAAAGTCAAGGGCTGTAGAGCACCCTACTGTAAAAGCAGCAGCACTCATATTTCAAAAAAATTGATAGACTAGAATGCTCAAGTCAAACTAAACATATTGTGGCTGAGATATATATAGGGTAGCATGGGTGGCACAGTGGTTTACCACTCGCCTCTCACTGCTTTGGTCTGGGTTCGAGCCCGGCAGCTCAGACTGGATCATATGTGAGATGAGTTTGTTTGATGTGTTGTTCTATCCCTTGCCATGAGGGTTTTTTTCCTGGTTCTCCGGTTTCCTCTCTACATATAAATTGACATGTGAGTTGAGACTGTCATATGTTGTAAATGTAGAATGTAGTGGGTGTGGAGGGAACCTCACGGAATAGCCCCATACATGGTGTGGTGGTTGTAAAATATATTAAGTTTTTCTTAAGATTCAGCAAAAAGTGGGAACTATAACCCCTGCAGCCCCTCGAGCCTTACCTGCAGTCCCTGAAAGTTGATGCAAAAATAAAATGATCAAATCTTTGTTTTTCAGTATTCTCTATCAGCGTGGTGTTTACCCAGCAGAAAACTTCAAGCGTGTAGAGCAATATGGCTTGACATTGTTTGTGACAGATGAGCCCCTTTTGAAAGAATATATAACAAATGTCCTCAAACAAGTTAAAGGTAAAACACTCAACCTAATTGTCATTACATAATAAAAAAAATATTTATATAATATAATTATGTATTAATACCCCTGAAATAACCTTTGGGCTGATCAAAAACTACTGTAGGCATGACTAATTTTTATTTACAAATTGAACTGAAATTTAGTTAGTTTTGTGGAGGGATGAAAATTTTTGGATCCAGAAAGAAAATCTTGATTCATGGAAGGACCTAGGACGAACTCTACTCACATGTGATGCCGAGTGCAGGAATCAAACCCTAGACCACTTAGGTGAAAGGCGAGTGCATTACTGCTACTGTACACCACCCTATTCCCTACATAATGTACATGACTGTACACTATCAATAAATAACAATCTGATCTACCAGTCATCATTATTCCAAAAAAGCAAAAACAACTTTCCAGAGTAATTCTGCTTATAGCAACCTAGTGCATTGCATTGGTGGTCATTTAATTTTCTTTGGCACTTCAAGCGCTTGTCTTTTTTCTCACAGATTGGCTACAAAATAAGACAATTCAGAGAATTGTTCTTGTCATTAGTAATGTTGATACAGCAGAAGTCCTTGAGAGATGGCAGTTTGATATTGAATGTGACAAAGCCATGACAGAGGACAGGTGAATGTGTTGATAAAACAAATCGTTTTAGTCAAATCCAACTAGTGTTCTATAATCAATGCTGTATTCTGATTGAAAGAGCTACTACTAGGGTATAAGTTATAGCCCACTAGTAGCGAAAAGTGCTGGCTTTGAAAGCCAAAACATTAAATTTGACTTTATTTTTTAACTTGTTTATTTCTATACTGTATATTTGACCAAATATTTGGATTTGACTGAAACGATTATTCCTCTTACACTCATAGCCCATTTGGGCTGGAGGGGTTTTTGCTAATGAGTAAATAAGTAAACTCTTTATTTTACAATAACATCCAATTCTTCTTCACTGTTTGGCTATTTTTATCATTAATAAGAGGACACTAAAAAGGTGATGTCAACCAGACTGCACTCTTTCTGTTGGTTGAGTTTTGATCACTTAAAATGAAAAGTGTTTATTTTTGTTATTATAAAAAAGAAATTGACATCAGTTTTGTATATGTCTGTCCTCTTACTTACAATATATTTCATCATCATATTGTCAAAGAAGGCTATGCCTCGTTGATCCACACTACTTTGACAATGTAATTATGCAATTTATCGTCAATAAAAGGATAGACACATAAATAACTGATGATGTCTATTTGTTAATAATTTGCTGTCCTTAATACTCCAGTTTCAAATTCTCTGTTGCTCAGGATTAGCATAACCTTTATTTTGTGTAGAATATTCATACGTTCCTGTACATGTGAAGGTCCAAGGAATGGAGTGTTAACTTTGTATGTTTGAAGTTGTGCATTCTTTCCTTTACTGATGATCGATTGAGAATATTTGGCCCTGAGCAAATGGGTCTGTAATCAAGGAATGCCAGCAGTATTTTCGAATACAGAAATGGTCTATTTGTCTATCTTAGGGTTGGTTAAAAATTAGAACATTAATTGGTATGTGTTGTTTACTCCCTAGTAAACCAAGAGAGAAGTCTTTGAAAGAAGTAAAAAAAGAAATTCGTGATGTCATGCGTCAAATCACAGCCAGTGTCACCTTTCTTCCATTATTGGATGGCCCTTGTATGTACTACAATCATGTTTTGATTTCTGACTGACACACCAAATAAAAATATGGCGACTACAATAATTACAATAACTATTGCTCTGCATTGACTAGTGACTGACTAGCCTCATGTTCACATGGAAATATAAAAAGCGTTTTCACATGTATGAGGGTCTGTAGTCAGTCGCTAGTTAGAACAATAGTTATTGAAATTGGTGGGTGATATAAAAGGCAGTATAAAAGGAATTTATAGAAACACAAAGTTTCATCCCCTGGTTTTGGAGAGTTATGTTCATCACAAACGTTTTACATTGTAGTGCATTTTACATACTGTGGCCACCCAATTAACCTTAAAAATCTCATTCTATTCCCTTTTTAACTCGTGGATACGCGAAGCGTAGAAACGAGTTATTGTGAGGGGTCTGAATATGCAAATGTGTCACTCGCTCACTCGCTCACTAAGATGTTAGCAGATCGATAATTAAACGTTTAGCGATCGTCTTACGTCATTTGATTACGAATGTTACACGACACTAGCAAACACAAAGCTCTTATACCATATAGATTACTTTGTTATTTTATATGAGGAAACGAAATGCTGATGTTCCATGTGGGATCAGTTTCTAGCACTTGTAGGGCGCCGTGGGGGCCCACTGTGCATGCGCACACTCGCACATAGTTTTATCTTCGAATTATTCATATTAAAAGAATCAAGGAAAGATGCAAGTTGAAATAAAATTATACGATTAACACCTGAAATAAAATTTCAATGACTTAGACCTTTTTTCCTTATGTATTTTAAAAAGTAAACAAACACGCTTATTAGGTACAACGTGATTTTTCAGAAGACTCGTAGATCGAGCCGGTTATCGAAAAAAGCTATTTTAATTAGAACTCAAGAAGAGAGTCTGATTTCAAGCTCTGGAGGACTTTATTCTCCATACAGACAGCTCAAAGTCACGGCGGTATTCAGGAATAAAATCTCACAAACTCGATCGAGCGAAGTTTTAATATTACTGATCAACAGTTGTATTTACTAAGTGACTTCTTAAGAAAATAATCAATGTAGATGTACGTAGATAGTAGAAAAATAGTAAAAGACGAAAAAAAGAACAATTCCAATGGAGTTTTGAAGGAAGTTCGGCCAGTTTTGTCATTTAAATAAGCCGTTCTGAATAAAAAGTAGATTGATCGCCACGCATTACAAGATTACAAACAGCCGAAGCAATGCTCAGATTGTATGTTGAAATGTGCGAAGGTCTAACGAGAATTCGCTCCAATAAATAATCATTAATTTACCGACTTGGATGAAGACGAAATAAATATCATTTCTAAATGTATTTCTATAAAATATTTGCTTAGTTCACAGTGTAAATAAATAGTTTCATTTGAAGTAGGAGCCGTGACCCCTGAAGGTCAAGATAAACAGTAATGTAAATCAACACGCATAACGCAACGCTTTATGTTGATCGTCCCGATTGTATCATAAACGGTCGATTATCTTGTATATTCAGTTTTGAGCTCGTAGGTCGAATGATTCCTGGAATAAAACACACAGCCCGCTTTGAAACTGAAAACAGAGAAAGCGTTTTCAAATAGATCTTCTTCCAATTGTACTCTATACTTGACTCAGTTGACTCTATCGCGAAGTCGTAGTCGAAGTCGTCTTCAGACAATTTTCAATTCCAAACTCAACAAACTAGCGAAGAACTAGAAGCTAAAAGGAAAATAATAAGGACGATTACTCATCTTACTAGATAAATTGAGCATTCAAAATATTAAATCGAGCGAAATATTTGGAATCCGTTTAAGAATGTCAACAAGCTTAAAGAGGGCACAGGAAGACCAATCTTCGAAAAGTGCAACAAGTATCCACGAGTTCGCCTAAGGGCCTTTGATTGCTTTCCATTTCCCTTATATAGTTTATATACATTCTCAAAAAAAAAAGGATTTGATACTTTAAAAACAATTTTATTTTGATTCTGTGTGAATAGAGGCTAACCTTTTTCCTCACACTGCTGGGAAAAGTCAGTACTCTGCTAGCAGGCAATTTTTTTCAAATCAGAGTGCACAATTGCATAGCACCTTAAAACTCGCAGGAAGCATGGATTGCTTAGCAGTGAGAGAAGTACACTCTCCTGCCTCAAAGGTGACCTTGGTTTGATTCCTTGGTATGTGAGTAGAGTTGTTCGTTGGTTCTCTCCTCTGCTTCAAGTTTTTTTTCTCTGGGTTCATTGGTTTTTCCTCCCTCTAAAAAAATCAACTTCTAAATTCCAATACTCCTTTTTACAGTTCCATTCAGTCACCACGAATAATAGTTCCTAGCCAAAGCTGGAGTTTCTGTGCATAGCAAAACTACAGTTTATCATGCGGGGCAACTCCAGCCTCAGCTAGGAACTATTATTCATGGTCACTGAATGTAACTGTAAAAAGGAGTATTAGAATTTAGTCGAGGAAGACTTACTCTGTAGAAATACCACCATTAATTTATTTTTATTCATTTTTATTTATTTATATTGTCTTTCTTTTCAGGTGCTTTCGATCTTCTTGTTTATACTGACAAAGACCTCAATGTCCCAGAAATGTGGGAGGAATCTGGACCTCGTATCATTAGTAACTCCGAGGAGGTTCGCCTTCGTTCTTTCAGTACTACGATCCACAAGGTTGACACAATGGTGTCCTACAAAAGCGAAGATTAAAATGCTTGGTAAATAGCAATGATAGTGAAAGAAATAAAGAATGAATATTGCTTCTCAAATTAAGTAACAGCCCTTAAAGAACTCTGTTAAGTGGAACAGCATAAGTAATGCGTGAAAATGTTTTTTTTTTAAGGTCATATTTGAGGCAAAGTCCAATGACACATTTAGCTCTTATACTATCTCATTTCTCCCAAATCTCATGATTGGAATTGTTTAATACTAGAAGTAAATATATAATAATCTTTTCAGAAGATGAACTTTTCATGTGCAAATATATAAGTTTGAATTTTTTTTTTTTTTTTTTTTTGTTGCTCACTGTAATAAGATCACAGAAAATTGTCCAGCATATGTTCGATTCCTTTAGTACATGTACGCCTCACAACAGTAAAAAGTTAAACAGCTTTGAGGAAAATGCTTTCTAGAGTCAAAACTCATAACTGGGAATCTTTTTGTTGGTCAAATACTTATAAAATTGATAGGTGAGGGTTATGTTATGTAGATTCATGATTTATATATTTGAAAATATAACTTGTTTTGCTAGTAATGTTTTTGGTGTTTCATCTCCAAACTGCAGAGTACAATTGGCATAAATAACGAGGTTTCCACATCAAATATTACCAGATAGCAATGCATTACTGTGTAAATATAGGTTATAATTATTTTTCTTTCTTAAAATTTCAAGAAATCGTTAGAATAAAAGCAAAAAAAAAGACTGACCTATTAATATATCGGATGGCGTTTTACGTGTTTTGCTGACGGGGTTTATCGCGTTAATACAGAAAACATGAATCGTTTAATGACATCAGGGGGGGGGGGGGGGGTGTTGACTGGGGGGTCTGTGAATCCGAGGGCATTTCAATCGGCTGCTACAATTAACTTTAGAACTAGGACCGCAGACCTACAAAGCTTTGCACTAATTTGTTTAATTTTGTTAACGTTTTCACGGATATGAGGGTATGCAATCTATCAGTGTGATAAACGCTTGAATTATATACCATATCAGTGAAATATAGGATGTCACTTCACGGTGAACTGGAAACTGTGCGCTTTGTTATTGTATCGACCTTAAATGCGTAATAAACAAATCATCACATAATACTTAGAGACTAATCTTTTTATTCATTCGTTTTCCATATCATATCGCTTACTCGCCCACGGACTCGCTTGTTTGCGATATGCTATGGAAGCTCTCTTACAGTAAACTGGTTAATTTTTCACTGCTCAGTTAAATTTCAAGAAGGATGAGATTATCTTCATCCACCAACACCATTCTCTTTTATTCCGACGAAGAACTAACCTCCGCTTTGGGCTCAGTTGTACAAAGGTTGATAATGCTATCCGAACGATAAATCTTATCCAGTGGATATATTTATTGGATAATAACCGCATCGAATTATCCACTGGAAGGATTTATCCATCGGATAGCGCTATCCAGCCGGTGTAATTTATTTCGAGAGAAATTATACCGGCTACAGTGGCGGATCCAGAATTTTTCAAAGGGGGTTCCGTTTCTTAAACTGTGTATAATTCTCTTTTGTTTAGTCGATGTTTGACAAAAAATTGGCTCTAATCACCTAATTTACTATCTAGTAACAGAACTTAAAGGTAAATTAAACTTTATAACAGCACTGAATATCAAAACTACTAATATTTTTTTAATTAAAATTTATATAAGACATTTCTATTACCTAAAAGATCAAACCTTCAAGGGGGGTTCCGTGGACCCCTTCGACCCCCCCTGGATCCGCCACTGGGTTGAACGCAGGCTATATCCACCCTTCGTACCTTCGTACTCGGTAAAAACGTTAATTTTCACTTTTTTAACTTTTCCAAACAATAAGTGTTCAATAGAGATTAATGATACATTCTGATTTAATCCGATTTTCACGACTTTTTGATTAAGCAAAAAGTTTGCTTCATTTGAATTATTCAACGAACCCACGTTTTTAGAGCCGGTATGACAGAAAAAACAACTACCACCTGTTAAAAAAGGCATGTTAGAAAGTAAAACTGTGAAGCTTGAATAAGGAAATAAGTTCAAAACTCGTGAAGATATGATTCTTGAAAAGTTTGAACTTTGTACGAAAACCTTTGCAGGAGACAAGAGATGCCTCCAACAAATGTTTCCATAAAAAAATCATATTTTCGCAAGCTTTGAGCCGTTACTTCTGTCGGACCATAATTAGCCTTCTATTATCCCCTTTATTAACTTTATGTTTAAAATGCGGGCAGCTTTACTAATTTTCCAGCTATATAGTAAGTTCTTAAAACAAACCACAGTGTAATTTTTCGCATGTTGAGTCATTTGTCAGAATCACTATACAAAAAAAGCCTACGACAGTGGCGGATCCAGGGGGGTTCGAAGGGTTCCACGGAACCCCCTTGAAGGTTTGATCTTTTAGGTAATACAAATATGTCTTATATAAATTTTGCTTAAAAGTATCCACAAGGATAATGTTGAACACGAAATGACAAATATTTGCTGCTATAATGTTTAATTTACCTTTAAGTTCCGTTACTAGATAGTAAATTAGGTGATTAGAGCCAATTTTTTTGTCAAACATCGACTAAACAAAAGAGAATTATACACAGTTTAAGAAACGGAACCCCCCTTTGAAAATCCTGGATCCGCCAATGTACGACGACTTCATCCTGAATTCAGTATTGTTAAATTTATAAACATGAGATGACAGTCACAGCAGATAGTTTTTGCGAAAATGAAAATCCCCCGCCCGAAAGAAGTTTTACGTGGCTCGCCTCATATTATAAAATTCTGCGACTCATGGATTTTTTTTGTTCTCGCTATAAACTTCAAAGTAAGTATTATCAACTAATATTAAGTACAGACTTTATCGCTATTATTTGTAGGCACTATTTTTCCGATTATAGGTTGATATAGACATTTCCGCTCTGTGCAGTGACTGTCATTTATCAGCCTACGGCTTGTTATGACACTTTTAAAACAAAATAAGGTCATTTGCTGTGTAGTTTGATTTATCAAGTTATAACATGATTATCTGCCCTGTTCGTTATGTTTAAACTTCCCTTGGGGAACTTGAATTGTTAAGAAGTTTCAGATCACCTTGATCTACAAAACGAGAGGATAAAAATAACTCATTTATCACCTTGTTGTCGTAGTTCGAAGAGGATATAAATAGCTGTTATATTGTAGCCCAAGTAAGTAGCTCAGTTCATACTGCCGACGAACGCCCTGAACATTCTGAAGACTTTCCTGAAGGAATATAAGCCCGAGCAACTCTTTTTTTCTTTTTTTGCCATCAATTGTAAGTATGGTCTCTTGTTCAGTAATCCTCTTTCGTTCTTCATTTTTATTATTATTTTTGCATGCTTCCTTTTCTGGTTTTTCAGTCCTTACTTCTATTTCTTCTTCTTCTTCTTCTTCTTCTTCTTCTTCTTCTTCTTTAGTGAATATTCTCCTTTTTTTCTTGTTCCTATATATATCATTCGTTTCCTTCTTCGTGTCCTTGTTCTTTCTTCCTATTCGTGTGTGTTGCATATCTTCTGCTGCCTTTTCTCCTTCCTCTTCAGTACTGTTCCTATTTCTTCGTTCGTCTTCTTGTTTCACTTTCTTAATTCTTGATCCGACCTAGCTTCTTCTTCTGCATGGTTCCTATCTCCTTCTTTGTCTCGTTTTCTTCGTTTGTCTTCTTCTTCTTCTTAATTCACTTCTTGGTCCGACCTAGCTTCATTTTTCTTTAAAATTTTCAATTCTACGTCTTAAGTCTTCTTCAGTTGTCGTTATCATGTTCTTCTTCGATCGTCATCCTCTTTTAGTTTTGTTTTTTATCATCTTCTGCCATCTAATTCAGTCGATGTTCTTCTTCTTCTTCTTCTCTAATCTATTTTAACCCTTGGCTGTTGTATCACAGCATGAGACAATCACAACAGAGCTAGGCTCCAAAGTAGGTGAAAACCCAAAGTTCGAATTACAAATTTAGGAGTTGGTTTTTATGAAGGGAGAAAACGGCTCTATTCGCAACTTGCGCGTGTGCAACGCTTTCCTGGTTTGAGACAAAACCGGATATGTCAACTGGAATATGGAAGAGCTGCGCTCTGCCGATAGGTCATTTGCGACAGTGACTGCAGCTTGCAGGATAGATGTTACCCTGCAGCTTGCTTCGCAACGTTGCAAAAAGTAGAAGCTCGTTGAACTTTTACTAGATCTTGCAGCGTTGCATCGTTAATTGCATATGTGTTTGCTACTGTTTGCATTTAGGTCAACACCATGAATTTCAAGTTCCTGTTGCTTTTATGTCTTATCTTTGTGATCTTGATGCCTGATGCCCAGGCCTGGAGACGTCGACGACGACGCCGCCGTGTGCCATCTCCCCCACCTCCCCCATCTCGCAGTTGCCACGTGAAATGTTTCAAGTTTTGCCACCACGGAAAGCGCGATGCACCTGAAGATGAGCCAGAAATCTCATACAAAGATCTTGGGCCAAATAGAAAATGAAAGAAAATCAGTCAAGCTCAGGTGATAAACAGTTAAGCAGCACCCAAGCATCTATAATGAAAAAATGTGCAGTTTAAGATCCTATAGAATTCATTAAAGCATATTCAACAATCAATTCAGAGTAGTTGTTACCCTATTGACATGGACTCAATCTGTAAAACAAGGACTGGACTGGACTGAGAAAAATCTGTAAAACATGAACTGGACTCGAAATCTGTAAAACATGGACTCAAAATAATAAGCTTAAATAACCGGAAATGACTCAACGACTTCAGCTTATTATCTGTAAGCTTGAAGTCTTTTTTGTCACACACCCACAGGGAGCCCGGCTTAGTGATGCTAAATTGGTAAAACGATCACGTTTCATATGTTGATGGCATTACATAATAATCGTAACTCAATACACCCCTATTACAAACGGTCACTACGTAATAGAACTTCGCTACGTATTTGAATTTATCACGGTATTAAGTTACGCGTTACAAACACTGGTGTTCTATTACGTAGTGACCGTTTGTAATAGGGGTGTATTGAGTTACGATAGCATCACTAAGCTCCCTGTGACACACCATGATTATATTATAAACCACAGGCAGCCCAAACAAGGTTCCTGTGTATGGTTTATAAGGGAATGTATGGGAGTTATGATAAAGTTACGAAAATAAAATGTTTCACTCAACAATTTGCCTCAAAACTTGTTTCAGTCGTTGCTTTTACTTTGTTCAGTCTTCTGGCGAAGTTTCAGCGCGATTTGAGGCCGTTTAGTGGTTTTTTTTTCAAAATCCGCTCTTCTCTACCTAATAGAATAATTTTAATAACAATAATGTAATAATAATAATAAGTTTGTAACTCATTAAAAAAATAATAATAATAATAAAAGAATATTTACATTATGTACTTTGTGAAAATTTAAAGAGAAAAAGTTACTATTTACAAAAAACTAGAAAAAAAACAAAATGAAAAACAAGCATTATAAAAAAGTCTAAAATTATCTAATATCGGCAAGGTTAGTATTAATGCTAAAGTCCAATAGAAAGTCACTTTCGTTGTTCTTATAAAAAGGAGTGCGGGAGCCTCTAATGCATGTAATTACAGCTTTCAAAATCTCAAACGACAACTTTGTTCTAATATATGTTATTGTGTCAGAATAGCTTTGTCCAGTTTTGTTCGCCAGTTTATCCGCTAGAGTTTTTAGGAAAATTTGGCTTTCCTTGCCCATACCACCATTGGTCCCAAAGATAAGCGGTGTAAATGAACCCATTTCCACTTCCAGAACTCTCTGTTGATATTTTCTTTTCTTTTCTTGCTCTTGTTCGTTGAATATTGATGAGGTGGTTTTCTTCTGGTTGCACTTGGAGTTGACATGCGACACTCGTACGTCAAAAAATGCTGTCACTCCTCGTTGCCAGAATGCCCCCGCTTTGATATCCAGGCGTGCATCTTCGCTTGTAGTCGTGGATTTTAGGTTAAACCGTTTTCCATTCAGTGGAATCAGCCGAGGCTCGGCTTGGACGTTATGGCAGACTTTGCTCAAGAGAGTGGTTAAAAAGTCGCGAACATTGTCATGTCTTTGGGCAATGAAGCCTCCTTTCTTGCAGGATAAAGCGTGATTGACGTCGAAAGACGAGCCACATGGACAAGTCAAAGGTAGATCACTTAGGGGCATGTTATATCGTAAGCGCAAGGCATCTCTAAATTCTTGCTTGTTGAGGGTTAGGCCTTGGTTGTCATAAGGAATAGTGTTTAACCAGGAACTTGCACCTTTATCTCTTGCTTGATCGATGTAAGTTGCCATTTCTGGATTCATCATACCGTCGATGCGCTCGATTTTCGACTTTGTCATAATTGCTTTCAAACTGCGATATTGACTCTTGAGATCCTCTGAGTCCTCCAAAGGTGTTAAATTTTGATCTTTTATAGACTCGGTGTGTCTAGATGTTATTAACTTCGATGCTGCGAATTGTTGAGGCGAATCTTCTTTTAAGCAAGGAATGCCCAAACCACCCTGATTTGGAGTTAACGTGACAACTTCGTGCAGTGAATCAGTTAGGGGCTCCTCTTGACCAAAAAGGGTAGGTAGGAAAACCTCATGAAGTACCTCTTGAATAGGATTCACAAAGTCTTCAAAGGATTCAATTGCACGCATGCAGAAAGTGAACTTTGATTTGAAGCCTTTCGTAAAGGCAACAAAGGCTGCCTGTGGTTGACTTTTGGCGATTTCAGAGAGAGCCTCAAGTTCTTCCTTCCATTTTGCAACCTTTTCAGTGCAAAATTGCTCCTTGTAACTTAGAGATCCAATCACAGCTCCTAGATGACGTTTACCTTCTGTGGAAATGTTCACTCCGTCCCCGAAAGCTCGTTCAGCTGCTGAGGATAATTCGTGGTTCTTTAGAATTAGCCAGCTCTTTGATCCATTCACGTGGTATCCATATTTTATTCCTTCCTTACTAAGGTGTTTGTACCAAGCAGAGAGTGTGTCGAGATTTCCTGCTCCTGTAGAATCATCTGCAAACCAGACTTGTTTGACTGTCGGGAAGCTTGATCTTAAATTGCTTATCATCAGAGAGGTGTTGATTGCATACCAAGGCATGGCCAAAGGGTCCCCTTGTGTTGTACCTTCTTGCGATAGGATCTCACCACCTCCAGTTATGAAGAGTCTTGAGGGGCTTCTATAGGTGTTTATTATGTACAATGATATTTCTTGGCACGTGATCTGAATGTTATGCATAGCAACATTTCTATTCATCATGTTGAAAGCGTTGTTTGCATCTACCAGTAGAACCCCATCCGTTTCTTCTTCGGAAAAGATGTCACTCATGGCATGAATGGCTGCTTCCGCTCCAGCGGTGTAGCCTGCACAGACTTGCAGAGGGCCTGCTGCTTCTCTGATATCGTCTTTAAAGAACGCAGAAATTGCTTTCCCGATGATTCGTCTAAGAACTTCTCCCACTCCAATTGGTCGAATTCCAGGATTCTTATCAAGAGGTATTAGCCTGCACGATGTATATCCCTCGAGAAGAGAGGGACTATATGATAATCGTAGCAAGTTCCTGGTCATGATAGCGATTTCTTCTCGTAGATGTTTTCCTTCATTGATAAAACTCTTTGAGCAGAGAATTCTACAATACAATTGAGCATCCATCCCAGAAGGACCAGCAGAGCCTCTTGTTCGCATGGCAGAATTGTAAATCAATTGTTCATCGATTGAATCAAAAATACTTGGAGGGATAAAGTCGATCGGACCATGCAAAAGGCATTCATTCTCCACGCCAGCAGCTGGTGGATGTTTCTTTGTTAGCTCCTCTAGGACATCTGGCGTTAGAGTAAGGAGACCAGATGAACTCTCCTTATCCAGCATCTTTATAGCAGCTGTCAACTTTCCCTGCATGACTAATTTGGCGAATACTTTGGAGATATCCTCTACTGATCTGGCTTTCTTTGACTTGCTAAATCTGCTCTGAATGAATCTTATTTCTTTCATAAGGGTTGATAGATCCCCGTTTTTCCACAAGGACAGTCTCCTTTCAATTGCCGCGACATGCTCCTTGCTTTTTGACGACGCTGAGGGCTTTTGTAGAATCAGCGATGGTAGTATCATAAAGGCTTTTAAGGCAATGGAGTTTAAATCTGAGACACCGTTGAATTGCTTAATCCAGTACGTCAGCTCAGTTATAAAACTTTTGCCTGCTTTTCCTGATGGAACATTGAAAATATTTCTCTTGAAAAGCGTAATTTCATCATAGATATCAGTTACGTCCTTGCAGAATTGTTCATAGGTTAAGTTTCCCCAGTGTTTTCCTTTAATCTGAGAGGGCAGGTATTGAAATCAGGTAAATTTGGCTGGATTTTGCTTGAGGTGTTTTTTCCATTGTCATGAGGCGTCTCAAGAGATTCTGAAGCTGTAGTATGCAAATTTGTAGATGGTCTTGGTTGACTAGTCGCATATTCACCCTCATCATCTTCAATATTTTCAATGATTCCCGCAATTTCTTGTCTTTCCTGTGTTGAAGTTGTAATATTTGTGGAGTTTTGAGATTTTTCGATTCTTGATGCTTGGTCTCTCAAATTCTGGCATGTCAAACCGAGGTTTTCATAGCCCAATTCTTCCCAAAGCTCCTTCATTACCAGAGTATAGCCTTTCTTTCTGCCATTTTGGTTGAGCGGTTGATCATTCGAAATTATTTCTTTTGCTCTTATTTTGCACTGTAAAACATCGCTGTTCATCTTTTCTGTCCATTTGATTCGTTTTCCTTTCCTTGACATGGTGCATTAAGGCTAAAATTACGGCAGAAACTAACGGACACCCATCATAGTCGTCTTCTTGGTCTAGTCTTGGTGTCTTCTCTACCTAATTAGGTTCTCTCGGTCGTGAACAATCAAACCACAACCACAATTTACCGCTGTTATATATGAAACGATCATTACATTTCCAACAATTTCCGGGATTATTCTGAGACCACAACAGAATAGTACAGCGTATGCTTTTGGGATAACGTTGTTGATACGCGTACGTGATTGTCTCAGTTCGCACTGAGCGTCAATAAACTAAATCCAACAGAAAATTAACTAAAAATAATTAGTTCATATTCACTTGCTAAATCTCTATCCTCCTTCCCTAATCCTTCCTGGTCTTGAAATTCCCTGTTATTTTAAAGATCCTCTCCCCTACCCCTCCCATTACAAAATTACTTGTCATTGAATATTCTCGTCCCAGACCCTACTCATCCATATCAAAATGTTTCAAAGGGACTGGTAACCACAAGTATTTCGCAACAACATGGCGGACGCATGGTGGTGAAAGAGAAGGTTAACGTGGAAAAATATTGCAATATCTTATCCAACGGCGTATAACTTTTATTCCTGGACTTATCATAAGTCAAACAGAAAAAAAATTCTGCTAGCTGTGTCAAGTAATTCTCGGAATTTAAGGGTTTTTGTGGAGAAAATGTCTGATAAACGGTTTGCACGTGTGGCGAACGATCCACGCTTCAAGGTAAACTTTACTTATTTAGACCAAAACACTCGTTAAATTTATTACGAGATACCGTTTAATTTCATTTTTTTAAAACAAATAATACTAATAGCTAGTAGCTAATGTATTATACATCAATTAAGCCTAATTTAACTAGAGTAAAAAGCTCAACTAAAGTTAAGCTTAAATATTTTGAGAAATATTATTACGTTATCGAGTTAGAAGAACTTCGTGAACATGCAGAATATTTTTTATCACACAGAGAGTCGACCGAAAGCGAAGGAAGGTCAAAATAGATTCCAGATTTGAGCGAATGTTCAATGACAAAACTTTTACAACAAAACGTAAGTTTGTAATACCTTGGGCTGCCTGTGGTATGTCTTTTCAGTCATCAGTAGATCTGCCTCGCGTATCAAAGTAAAATATATGGTCATATAACTTATAACAGAATTAGATTTCATGTGTCTGTAATGGCATGGTCTGAAAGAGTCTAAGGGCTGATCAAAGTAAGCTGGCATAGCTAATTTTAACTTGCAGATTGACTGGTTTCACCCTCCTTGACAGCCATCATTTAGGCTGATTTTTAATACAGGACAAGCCATCATGAAAAATACAGAGTCTAAAGGTGTTAACTTGCAGACATGGCTAATTTCTTCACGGTTTACGGATGTTCAAATAGATCAAATAGGGATAAACAAGGTTGTTACTGCTTACCTTCAGTTTGGTGAAAAATATTTTTTCAAACTTTAACAATGAGATTTATGATATATGAAAAATGGTGAGAAATGTTGGTTAGCAAAAAACCAAAGTGTGCAGCTTACAGCTACTGAGTTCACATCTTTATGAAAATTAGCAGTAAGTCAAAATAACATTTATAGATATTTCCTTTTAGACTTTGTTGACAAGCGAGGTGCTATAATAGGGAAAACATCGAAAGAAGACTTACGGCAGTTTTATGATCTTTCTGATGATGACAAAGAGGAATCACAAGCCAATAAGCTTAGGTAAGAAATTTTTAGTGTAAATACATGGGCTACAGAAATTTAGAAAGAATATTATGTAAACTTGGTACAGCTGTAGTTGTTTCTCTGCTGGCAGAAGCTTCTTTTTCTCTCCTTTGTTTTGGGGAGAGAATAAAATTATTTGATCTAATGGCTGTCCATGGTTGTGTACGAAAAAACTGGTCTTGAATCCATTTTATTTATTGATCACCTCTACGCATGACAACCACAAAGTCTGCTGTAAGATTATTGAGCCCACAATACTAGTGAGCATATCTTTTTACGATAACTGCTGACTATTAGTGAGCCCACTATTTCCACTCTTATCAGTTGCCTAGTAACACTCACACATGCACAACAGAAAAGGTGATGGTTGGGGACAGAGTCTGCTTTTTCTTGTGAATGCTAATCCAGCAAAAGAAAAAGAAAAGGAGACTCTGTCGGCAGGGAAAGTTGTTGTAAGCTGCCCATGATTTTTTAAACTGGTGTCAGTCAAAAGCTGATTTTTGATAGGAGTGAAAAACAAATTTTGGCAGGCATCTTGAAAAGTTCTACCAAATTTGCATAATATAGAAAACTGTTAAAAACAGTAAAAGACCACATTCTCTTACTATCCTGGTTGAGTGTAGTCCAGCACTGGACCTACTTTTCATGATTCTGTTTATAATTTTACATGCACAATCCTAGTTTAGTACAAAATTTTGTATACTTTTATATACTTGTAAAGTTTTCCATTCATCTTTGCTCACCTGCACACTTTAATTTGGATCAGAACAAAGACGAAAAGAAATAAAATAGGGTCCAGTACTGGGCTAGGTTGAGTGGTACTGTATGTTCTACTATAACATACCTTAAGAAACAATGTAGAATCTCTTCTGTTTTTCTTTTGTCAATAGCGACCTTTAGATACGACGACAAGTATGAGATCGAGTAAGAGTTTTAAAATTGGTCTTGTGCACGTGGTTGATTTCCGATTTTTCACAATCTAAAGTTTCAATCTGCTTACACGATCACGACTACATAAAGATGGTGCCTCTCTTTAAAAGTTAAACCCTCGTACTTGTACTCATTCTCTTACTCATTGTCGCATCTAAAGGTCTCTTATGACTAAAGTACAACATTCATTTTTCAACTTTTAATGATTCCAAATGTTGTATTCCTTGATTGCTGACTTATTTATTCAGGGTTGGCCTTATTTTAACAAGACTTCAAATATTCAAAATTGTCAAATGGTAAAGCATTACAAACATTTTAAAATTCCACAGACCTTAATTAGAAAACATGAATATATTATATTAAAAAATGAGGCTTACCCTGAATAACAGAGATTGCACAACTGGAGTAATGTTGAATTATAAATTCCTTAGTTGAAATGATTTAGGGAATATACTGTAAATAGCTAGTTTAAAAATGTGTAGTTCCAGAAAATATCCGTATCCCACCCACGGAGGAAATTGGAAATTCTGGAGAGGAGGGGGTCAGAGAAAGAAAGAAAAAACAGAGTTTGTATGGAAGAAAACTGGAAGTTCCTGGGGGTAGGGGGGCCCTTTTAAGAAGGACATATCCCTCCGTGGTAGGGGTATCGATACTTTCTGGAACTACACAATGGCCTCTTTGTGTAAACATGGTATAACAATAAATTCACAGGGATTCAAAGAAGAAATTAATATCAAAAACTAAAAAACAAGGCCCAAAATTAGGAAAGAAGACAAGGACTAAAAAAGGACAATTATCATCATTGAATACTTCACTTGAAGAAGATATTGACAATAACAAAAAAATAAGCAACACTGATTTTCAAAACCAAAGAACTATGGAATCTAGTGATGATGAAGATGAGACAAGTGGGGAAGATGAAGAAAGTGGAAATAAAGCAGCAGTTGATTTAGCAAGAGGTGAAGGAAATATAGCATCATCATCATCTGATGATGAAGATGATGATGAGGATGGAAATGATATTCACAAAGCGGGAAGCAGTAACTATAAACAAGATGCTTTACAAGACAATGTTGACAAGAGTCACAGTTATGATACAGATACAGATGACGAAGATGATTTTCAGGTGAGGAACATTTCTTGAAAAAAAAGGTCAGGGCAAAAGTGGAAAAAGGCTAGGAAATAGGCAATGACACATTAAAATAAACATTGTTCATGGTTTCCATGACCTATGTCATAATTCCCTTGGGTTTTATCTGTTTTGTTTACCAGCAATTGCTTAGGAAAATATACATATAATATTATCTTGAATAAGCCCCCCATTAATAAGTGCTGCATAAGATAGCAAAAATATCGCTGTCCTTGAATTATTCATTTATTCATGATCATAATGTAACTATTTTCATGACAATTTTCAGAAGATGTATACTTTAATTGGAATTTCATTGATACAAATTAAACATGCTATGGGCTTTCGAAGGAAAGGGCCCAAATGCTTCCTGTGTATACTTAATTAAATTACCGGTAGACTGCTTTTTAACATAAAAAACAGTCTAATTTAATATTCTCACTCTAGGATGATGAATTAGAACACCAATGGGCAGAGCTTGATAGCAATATTCATAGAAGTAGTAATGTAACAAGCAGACTTGCTGTGTGTAACTTGGACTGGGATAAAATCACAGCCACAGACCTGTTTGGTAGGTGGACATCAAATATACCTTTAAATGAATATAATACATTATGCTTGCCTGCCTGCCTGCCTGCCTGCCTGCCTGCCTGCCTGCCTGCCTGCCTGCCTGCCTGCCTGCCTGCCTGCCTGCCTTATTCCTTGTATCAATTACTCTGTTACTACATAAAGTTCAAAGTCAAGTGTTGATCCTGCTATTTCTTTCTTTGATTTTGCAGTTCTCTTTAGTTCAATCAAAGGTGTAGTTAAATCAGTCAAGGTAATGGTCTTATTTTGTTTATAAATGATTGCTGATATCAGAAGGGTCTTAACTACAGTACTAACTACAGTAGCTATCTACAATAGCTAATTTGAGAAAAACCCAAACAGCCCCCCAGTTGGCTCTCAGTTGGCCGAGTAGGTTGGGCATTAGACTTCTGTGCGGGAGGTAGTGGGTTCAAGTTTTGGCTGGACCAACTCAGGGTCTTGAAATATTTGAGTTGAAGGTGATGCCTTTGTTCTAAACATATCTATGAATTGACGTGGCTCGGATAACTAAATAGTGGTCCTGTCTCATCTTGAATGTTGTTGAAAACAAATAGAGTGTGATGACAAATTTAACTTTATATAGTTTGGCACCCACAGTAAATAACTTGTATATTGATATACACTAATATGTACATGTATGTACTGTAGTTACTAGTGATTCGTTCATATTTTTGTTAGATTTACCCATCAGAATATGGTTTAGAGAGATTGAAAAATGAAGAATGCTATGGTCCAGAAGAACTAAGAGAACAAGAAGATGTTATTGATGATAATAATGTTGAGGTGAGAGATTTTTATAGCTTACCTTTAGGATTTCATCTTATATAAATAACATATTCATATTATATAAATAAAAAATAAAAAATAAACTTTTTCAGACTAGTTTGCATGGTATTATAATATTGTAATTAGTATAATTTTAGACTTGAATATAGAGTTTAGTACGCTGTGATTGGTTGAGCGAACAGTGATTCCTAGACGATAATCACTGCTTGAGAGTTGATTATGAAATTTCCCAAAGTTTGCCATAGTGGAAGTAAGGCTAAGACATTTTTATCCTGAATTTTGTCTTTTCTCTGATATTCAAGTCTAAAATTAGACTAAAAGAATTATTCACATTAGACTCAGTGGCTTGGTAAATATTCCCCAATATTCACTTAGCAGTCAGCAAATGATTGTTATATATATTCATGTTCTCTGTTGCAATTACTTCGTAGGGATCAAGTTTTTCAAGGGAAAAGCTACGTCAATATCAGATCAATCGCCTCAAGTATTACTATGCAGTAGTGGAATGCGACTCTGCAGGTAATAGGAAAACTGTAATATTAGACAATTTAGAAGTTCTTCATATTTCTTCCATATTTTTGTTTTGTCATTCATCTCTCCTCTCTTTTTCTTTTTTTCCTTTCCTTCCTCTATTATAGTGTTATGAATGTTGCAGGGATCTTCATAAAAACCTGTCTGCCATTCTTAGTGTTCATCTGATGCCCCATACTGTGTGGTGGCCTGGTTCACACAAACAACCCAATTACAAACACAAATGCAGGCACAAATGCAAACAATATTACGTGTAAACTACAGCAATGCAAAGAATGGAAACTTTTTTATTTTCTTGTGCTTTCATTTGAGTTTTTAACGTTTGAACATTTTTATGTTTGTGCAAATGAAAACACACATCCAAAACGGTTTTTGATGTAAACAAGCACTGCACATGCATACCTTTTGCTTACATTTGCATTACTCAGGCTTTATTATAGGCATGCCCTGTCTTTAAAAATGATGAATTCTAATTTCCCCCCAGAAACAAGTAACCATGTATATGAAGAGTTTGATGGTGCAGAGTTTGAATTGAGTGGTAATCTTATGGACCTCAGGTTCATACCTGATGACATGGAGTTTGAACATGAACCAACATCTGTTGCAACTGAAATGCCAACACTGGCAACTTACAAACCACCAGAGTGAGTACACAGGGTATTAGTATTACCAGAGACTTGAATAGTACCTTTTCTCATTTGGTAAATCCCACTGTTTTATTACTGAAGACTCATCTGCACAGGCTTTGTCTCGCTTAAGAGAAATTCAGAGTGTGCAGCTTGATCAATACCAATGTTTTGCATCCCAAGGCTTTCAATGTTATCTGTAAATAGCTGACTTATAAACGAGGCTGAGCCTGTGCAAATGAGTGTATGGTCTTCAAAAGTAGCAGTATGCATCGAATGTGAAACAGGCGTATTCTCTGTTGCTCAGTGGTAACCTTGATTTTGTATAGGATATTATTGTGTTCCAATTATCAAAGTGTTTGTGTTGTAGAATTTTTGCATTCTTTATTTAACCATTGTGTTCTGAAGCTGGAATGAGGCTAACTCTGAGTAGAGAGAATAAGAAAAAAATATCAAATGCCCTTGACGGGAATCGAACCCACGTCTTCGGTATTCCAGTCTGACAGTCGCACCCGTGGAGTACCGAAGACGTGGGTTTGATTCCTGCCGAGGGCATTTGATATTTTTCTCTTATTCTCATTATTTCATTACACACACGGAATGCATAATTTATCACTACTAACTCTGAGTAAATAAGTCTATAATCAAGGAACACAGGCGTATTTTATAAATTAGGAAAAAAATTTCATAATTAGTGCAACCATTTTTAGCGCCACCATTGGAGATAAAGGCAATACATATTGCAACCCAGAATTGGTTGCCAAAGATCATCAATCAAAGTAAAGCAAGTGTTTTCCCATCATCAATATGGGGCACCACCTCCCAACCCCCAAGGGCAGATCCAGGGGTTGGATTGAGTTACTAGTCACCTCCTTTGGAGTTGAAAAATAATGAGAATAAATGATAAGGTTAAACCGATAAGGATGCCATGTGATGCCTTTCTAGGTAATGGCCACCCCCCTGAAGTCGTTCTGGATCTGCCACTGCCTCTCCACCACCCCCCCCCCCCCCCCCAAGAAAGCAACTACTGTACCAACCTGTAACAGTTTGATCCTGTTACAGGGGTTAGATTGGGTTACTAGTCACTCCCATTGAAGTTGAAAAATAGTGAGAATAGAGGTGAAGGTTAAACCAATAAGGATGCCATGTGATGCCTTTCTAGGTAAGGCCATCCCCTGAAATCGTTCTGGATCTGTCTCTGCCTCCCCCCAAAGAAAACAACTACAGTGTACTGTACCAACCTGTATGGTTTGATCCTGAATAAGCCTGAAGCGAGATGACGTTTTACCCCCCTCTCTAGACCATAATTCTTTTCACTCTGCTTTTGTTCTTTAATTATGTCTATTGTTCCTGTATTCTCTTAGGAATCATATGAAAGAATTTTAAAAACTATTATGGTATAGAGTCGGGGGTAAAACGTCATCTCGATTCAGGCTCATTACATATTTAGCCACAATTAAAAAGCAAATGCAATTTTTTTACTATAAACATCCATTGCTTCATCCAAAGATTTGAGACAACAGCACTGCACCAAACCAATGTGAAACTGACATGGGATGAGACTGACTCGAATAGACTTAAGGCCACCATGAAGTCGTTTAGTAAAGATGATATTCAAGAGATGGACTTCCAGGCTTATTTGGCTTCCTCTGACGACGAGGGGGAAGAATTTCCGGGTGTTGTTGGTGACGAAGATGAAGATAGCCATTCTGAAGATGAAGAAGAAAAGATTGCAAAATACAAGGTAGAGAAAGTGGATGGATGAAAGGATGGAAGAATGGTTGGGTAGATTGATGGATGGATGGAAGGAAGGGTGGGTGGATGAATGGGTTGGGTAAATGGGAGGATGCATAAATGAATGGATGGTTAAGTGAAAGGGTGGATGGATGAATGGGTGTGACTGAATGGATGGATGGATGGAGTAATGGATGGACAGAGGGATAGGAAAAAGGAGAGAGGGATGATGTATGTATTGTGTAATTTTATAATTTTGGATTAGTTCGAAGTAAGTTCAAAAAAAAAAAAAACCAGTCACGATGCTTTTTGATTTATTTTTTTACGAAATTGGCTTTTACGATAAAACCTGATTTAACTCGCTGACTTTTCTTATTTCTTTACCCACCATTGTCTTTACTTTTCTTATTGTCCCTGCTTTCACTTTTCAGTGCATTTTAAATTAATGAGAAAGTATTTTTTTGGATCACAGAAACTTGTCCAAGAGATTGATTCCAAAGAACACGAAGATGATCATGATAATGAAATGGAGATCACGTGGGAGCCAGGCTTGAAGGAATCTGCTTTGGACCTCGTGGCGAAGAAAAGAGCGGAGAAAGAGGAGAAAAATCTAACAGCATGGGAAAAATACCTCAACAATAAGAAGGAGAAAAGAAAAGAGAGACGCAAGAAGGAACTACTGAAGTAAGACACAGATTATTGAATTTTTTTGTCTTTTTTCCCTAAAGAATTGCTCTTTTTTCGACGTGAATATTTTTCTGCAGTTCAATATTTTCATATTTTATTTTTACTGGATAAAGAGACAAGTGAAAGTCCTATGAAAAAAAAGAAGAGGAAAAAAATAAAATAAAATAAAACGAGAACAAACTCACAAATAAAAGATTTAAAAAACAAAAAAATTCTCAGCCGTCTTTCATTAATGCTAGGAATGAAGTCTCGCAAGAAGAAGATGAAGACGACACTCCAGAAGGTGTGGATATGTCAGACCCGTTCTTTAACCAGGACTTTGGACCAGACTTCCCTATTAATAACAATGAACGAGTCAAAACTAAAGCTGGGGCAAAAAGGAAAAGAAAGAAACAAACCACAGAAACTGAGGAAGATAAGAAACGAAAGGTATTTCATCTGTTTAACTTAGATTTTTTGATTTCATGTGAGTGTGAAAAGCATG
The DNA here is from genome assembly GCA_011057435.1 of Actinia equina. Taxonomy (NCBI): domain Eukaryota; kingdom Metazoa; phylum Cnidaria; class Anthozoa; order Actiniaria; family Actiniidae; genus Actinia; species Actinia equina. The sequence continues at coordinate 149,301 of WHPX01000030.1, forward strand.
TAGCGTGACCGTGCAAACGAAGACGATGGGAACTTTTGCCCATGAACGTCCTTAATTAACTTTCTATGTTGCTGATAATCTACCTATGTAGTAGTTATAGTGTGAGTGGACAAAGAGTACAAGGTTTGTCTTGTGTTATCTCTCCAGGAGGAGCTCGAGTTGCTACTGATGGACGGGAAGGAAGAACCACAGCATTTTAGCTTGAAAGGAATCTTAGAAAACGAGAAAAAGAAAAAGAAACGAAAGAAAAGACGAAAAGAACAACAGACCGCAGAAGATCATTTCAAAGTCAATGTTGAAGATCCTCGTTTTTCTGCTCTTTTCTCGTCTCATCTTTATGCAATCGATCCTTCAGATCCACAGTTCAAGTAAGTTGCTGTGTCTTGTATCGTATTAATTATTGTTCTCCTTTTACGAAGGAAGCACCTCATAGCTCCATAGCTAACTAACCTGTTGACCTCATTCAGTGACAGCTTAATTTAGACTGTTAACAGAAAAACTCGACTCGTCTGAGTAAACAGGGAAAAGAGGGACTCTTAACAGTCTAACTTGGAAGTGTCGATATCCAAAGATAGTTTTTTAAAATAATTTTTGTTTTGATGGGAGTAACACCCCCCCCCCCCCCCCCCCCCCCCCCCCCCCCCCCCCCCCCGGCTTAAGATAGACGTTTGTTCAATATCACACCGTTTATGAATGTCTTCGTCATTAACAACTTGGGATTTGTTCATCGTACAGAAAAACCAAGGCTATGGATACCATTTTTGACGAGCGACAACGAAGAAGACAAGAGAAAAAACAAGTTACTGAAGAATTAACTCAGAATAATAAGGCATCCAAATACACCGAAGGTAACTCTATTCTTTCCTTCCCTTCCCTTCCCACTCCGTCTGTTTTTCATTCATTCATTTCAAGTTTTTCCCTTTCGTTTGATTTTAGCCCCATTCCACACAGGCGTTTCCATTTCAGACCCCGAATCACGAATCTTGGGAATGAGATTCTTTGAGCCTCAACCAAGTTAATGTTAACCTGAGTTTCAGGCCCAAGGGTCCTCTCCTCTCCTCTCCTTCCCTTGGGCATAAAGCTTAGGTCATATTAATCACATTATTTTTTCTATCCTATTAAATTCCCAAAATATTCTGCTCCACAGGTGAAAAAACTAATATCGATCCAAGGTAAGCCTTACTCATACCTCTCTCTACGGCTTGTGGTACCGTGTACGTGCTGTAAGTCAGTACCGTATGTTTCCCACTCTTACGTATACCAAAACCGCTGTACGCATGTCGTACCGTGTACGTGCTGTAAGTCAGTACCGTATGTTTTCCACTCATACCAAAACCGCATGTCGTACTATGTACGTGCTGTTAATCAGTACTGTATGTTATATGTTTCCCTTATAGTACTTGAGGTTCTGGAAAAAAGAATAATATGAATTTTGTTGTTTCCTGTTTCAGTTTGTCTCTGCTCGTTAAGTCAGTCAAGTCGAAGACAGGAGAATTCAACCAGCGAAGAAAGAAACAAAAAACTGTATAACTAAATAGTTCACGTTTTTATTACTTAAACATAACTTAGGATATTTCTTAAATATCTACATTGCAATTAAAAAAAAAATTATATTATTATGAATTTTGACCTCCAGGTTTTTTTTGTTGCGATAACTTTTAAAATGCTGGGAAGCATTTATGAAATCCCTCAGAAAAATCCTCGAATCAAGGGAAAGACCCAACAAACTCAGCCCACACGTGATGCCGAGTCCAGGAATAAAATACGAGACCCAGAGGTGAGAGGCGGAGGAACACCACCACACCCTTGTCGCTTCTTGATGATAAAAGAGATAAGCGAAGGGTGTAGAATTAACGAGTTTAATAAATAGAATTTATTGGTCAGATTTGCCCATCCGAATATCCACAACGGGACCCCACTCACTTAAATTTTTTTTTTTTTTTTTTGGAAGTTCTAGAACTCAGATCCATCTTTAAGATAGATTCTCCCGAATAGTCTCCTTCTCAGTTCCTTGCGCCATCTTGACAAGTAGCCGTGCCTTTGCATCGAAGGGAGACGAACGATGAGCTTGCAATGATAGAGACCTGTGAATAATTGCCCAAGGTGTTAAAAAAGGTTTCTATCATTGCAAGCTCACCGTTCGTCTCCCTTCGATGCAAAGGCATGGCTACCTTTCAAGATGGCGCAGGCAACTGTGAAGGAGACTATTCGCTTAGATGGCCCAAGAAACTGCGGGTTGAAGTTGAGACTAAACTTGATTGTTTAATTCATCAAGTTCAACCTCGACGCGAATTCGGGAAAGGTCTAATTGGCTAATTTTCTGACCATTTTACGAGGTATTAAAGTCTGGAGATAAGTCAGATGTAAGCCAATCTTCCTTTGAAAAATTCAATATTCTCCATATTTAACAATTCTATATTTCAGTGTATATTGAGTTTATTCTCAATTTCTTTCTCATTTGATTGATACACTTCTATTGTCGGTGGTTTGATGGTAGATCATTAAACCCACCACCAAATAGCTTCCAAGCGAAGCTTTTCGTTGTCGTCATACGACACGCCTACTTTCTTTGTGGTCATTGAGATAGACAAGTGTAATTGTCTATAGTCGGTGATTGGCTGGCACCAAATATCTTACAAACAAGACTTGTTCCTGTCGTCTTCAGATGACACGCCCACTTTCTTTGTGGCCAATGAGATTGACAAGTGTAATTGTCTCTAGCCGGTGATTGGCTAGCTGGTAGATCATTAAGCCCACCACCAAATGGCTTCCAAACAAGACTTGTCACTGTCGTCATCAGAGGACACGCCTACTTTCTTAGTGGCCAATGAGAGATAAGAACACAGACCTGCGCCCAATACCAATGCTGCCACAGCTGCAGCGGCAAATATGAATGGAAGAAGAACAACACAGAGGACGATGTAGAAGATTGCCATCGGTAAAATAAGACACATGCCTAGGATCAAACAATGATGGCTCTTTAGGATCGTACAACACAGCAAATTCGTTGGTATGAGAAACATCTTGGAGCACTAAAAGCTAGTGCAATGCATTAAGGCTTCTGAATCAATCATAGCAGGTGAAAACGCAAATTATTTGATAAAACAGGCTGTAAGAAAAAGCATGGCGGATGATGGGATTTGGTACTTCATGTAAAGGCTGGTTTTCACTAGCGACATAAGCGACGGAAGCATAAGCATGAGCATAAGTATAAGATCATTATGTTCTTCTGAAAATGAATGTGACGGAAGCTATAAGAAAAACAATAGGAAGCCATTGTTTATGCAAGAATCCAATGTGTGCAGGGGACTGTGTACGAGAATTTGATTGGCTTACCACCTTGTGCTTCTGTATGTTGGCGACGGAAGCATAAGAATCTGGTTTTCACTAGCGACGTAAGGACGTACGGAAGCAGAAGCATAAGAAAAAGGAAACCTTCCGCTTATAGTTCCGTCGATGTTCTGCTTCTGCTTACGTCTCCGTTTTTTGATTTTCACAGGAACATAAGACGTCTTACGCTTCTGCTTCTGCTTCCGTTTCTGCTTCCGTCGCTAGTGAAAACCAGGCTTTTAAGACTTCATGAAGTGGCACTATTAGATTATTATTGATTATAATGTTCTGAAGTAGTAAGGTGGGATTGAAATGATTAAGGCGGCGAAAACACACGGTACTAGCTTTGCGCCCGAGCGTCACTTACAGCGGCTGGGAATATATAGGAACCCTGCACAAGGAAGAATGGCAATGTTTTGAATTTTCAAACTCTTATAGATAAGAGAGTTTTAAATTGGAAGGAATCACCTACCTTTTCCTTTCAAACTGTACCATTTGAATTCCTGATTTACACCACAAAAAAACTTCAAGACCCAAGACCACTTGGTCCTGTTGTCTCTATTGTAATGATCCTTCTTCTCGCTTCTTCCATAATCCCTCCAAGCATTCTTCTCGAGGTGTGACACCTTGGACGTTGTACTGGCTCTTAATTGCTTCCGTTTCACGTCGGTCAAGTCGATGGAGTCGTTTTTCTCTCTTCGAACTTTTTTGCTATCTTCAGATTTGTTCTTCGATGGACTCTGGTGCTTTTCATTCGACTTGTCACTGGTTTAAAAGGAATTTATGTACTGTTTGTATAACCCTTTTCGCATGTACGTGATTATTTTCCCATTTCAGACCACGTGCAGTTATTCTCTAGAGTATTATTTCTTTGTTTAACTGTTGTGCCCGAAAAGACATACAGACATAGATACAACTCCAAGAATTTTACTCGTAAGAGAATGACATGTGGTCTCAAATGGGAAAGAGTAGAGTATTATTTCTTTGTTTAACTGTTTTGCACGAGAAGACATACGGATATAGATACAATTCAAAGATTTTTTTCTCTCAAGAGAATGACGTGGTCTGAAATGGGAAAACATCAAACCTATGCAAAAAGAGTCTATTTACTCATCGAGATCAGTCGATCAATAGAGTTTACTCCATTAATAGGTATCGCTGACCTAAGTAATACCGCAAACGCCGGTGCTTTTGTTAAGCATACCCAACAGGTATTAAAATGTTTGAATAAGAATATAAGGGCTTTTAGAAATTTCAAATTCAAATTAAAGGCTTAATTGACTTCCGACGTCTTGTAGAGAGAAATTTCTCGTCGCTTCGGAATTTGACCACAGGCTGAACCCAAGCTCGCAGTATTATGTATGGAGAGAGAAATGATTGTAAAAATTGTTAAAAAGGGCTGACATTTAGTCCACACACGAAGGACAAATATCAAGACCTTGTAAAGCCCCGTTTACACTGGACATTTTTGTGGCAATTTTCGGAAATATGAAATCTTTTGTCTCATTCTTCAAAAGAGATACTTCGTCTAGGAAAATCTTGGTATCCTGAAAAAAACTTTACAAGTAAATTTTTTACCATTATTTATTATGGACAAAATCGCAAAAAAAATAAATAATCGCAGCAAAAATCGCCGCAAAAATCGCTAGTGTAAACGGGGCTTAAAAGTCGTTTGAAAATATCTTGAAAAGTTAAAAAAAAACAAAAAAAAAAAAACTGTGCGCTCGCTGTCTAGGCGGCGATTCCCATACATTTTTAATTAGATTACATTTTAGAAGGTAGTTTTCTTTAAATTTGCTCCTAAGTAGAATGTAAAAATAAATAATAAAAAAATAAATAAAATTTCACCAACAACGTCACAAAATTCCAGTCTTTTATGGAGCGACGTAAATCAAGCTAGTTTTCTATTGTTTTCAGTTTTTTCTTGCTATCTACTAACCCTAAACCTAACATTTTACAAGTTAAAACTAATTCAATTTTCATGAATACGTTTTTTCTCTACTGCTACTATAGAGAGATCTTTACTTCGCCCGTGAAACAAAGTTGTTCTGTACTTGGGGGCTGACAGAAGTCCAAGTAAAAAAAAGAAAACAATGGAATTCATGTACTGTGAATTACGTTGACCATTCTTTCACGAGCGAAGGAAAATCACTCAAGTGTACCTACTTGGATCGTTGGATGCAGATTTTCGTGTACGACTCAATGGTTATTCGTCGAGGAGGAGGCGGCGTTGCCCTGCTCAAAAATCATCGTAAGAAAAAGATGTTAACAATACTGAACCAATTTTTGAATGAAAATCTCCTGTGATATGAATACTTTCAGAGAAAAAAACTATATTTTAAAAATAGGCTAGGTGTGTGTGTGTGTGTGTGTGTGTGTGTGTGTGTGTGTGTGTGTGTGTGTGTGTGTGTGTGTGTGTGTGTGTGTGTGTGTGTGTGTGTATGTGCGTGTGTGTGTGTGTGTGAGGAGTTACATTATTTTATTGATTGATTGGTGGGAACACCTAAAATAGCTCTTAAAGCCCACAGGACCCCAGGGGTACTCCGTTTATGTTGTACGAGAAACCTCCTTTAGGATCGTATCCCGTTGTGGCTTTGCAACATTGATGGAAAATACTGATGAAATATGGCTGGCCATAAACACACTAGTCTGATTCCTCTAAGAGGAAGTTTATGTTTCAACTAACAATAATATAATAAAAAGGCATACATGTACATTTTTAGTAATTTTACGTGATGAAACTGGGAGTCGTTGCAGAGTCTGCTACAGCATACGGCACATTCATACTAGTATGTCGACGTTTTGAAATATCTGATCATAAAGTAGCTTAAACTTTATATTTCTACACTAAGTGTCGAGTTTTTCTCAGACCTGTTGCTTTTCCCGTACAGGAGAACAGAAAATAAGAACTTAACATTCGATCAGTAAGTACTATCTGACCCATGTCACCAGCGAAACTGGATGACTTAAAATGATATAGAAACACGAATAATAGATTTCAAATCGGATATGAGTAAGATAATAAAGTAAAAAGTTTGATTCACATGTCTTTTCAAATGCACGTCTTATGCACGCAACTTACATATCTGGTAAAGAACAATCCTTGTCCAGAGGCAAGGTATCAAAACCGTCTTCATCATGGCTTTGTGTTGAAGTCGTCTCGAGTAAATATTCATCAAAATACCCCTCCAAGTTCTCCAAGTCTATAAGCTCCGTCATACGCCGAACAGCGCTGTGCACGGGGCCAGCATTGAATGATGTCATTGTTCCAACATCCTAAAATGTACAGTGAGGAAAAAATTCTATCTGCAAGTTGGAAAACTATTACGTGTAATGGCACGTTTGTGGGGACAATCGAAAACTGCCAATGAGTTCATAAATGGAATTAGGTCTAGACAAATCATTTAGTTATTCTGAGTATAATGTTATGACAGCTTCAACAAACAGTGTCAAAGGAATCCATTAAATTAATAATACTTTTTCTTCGTCCTCGCTAGCTCAATATCATTCTCAAAGTTATTGCCAAATTGGATTCGCGTAAAACGTAATTCGTTAACGTTTGATTGTGCATCAATATTTTAGATTAGTCAATCAAAGTCCATTAACTCTTATGGGCTTTTTACCGTTGTATATCGTGCAACAAGGTGACGATATGGTATTAGCTCCTACTCTACAGCAAGCTTTTAAGCTTTTGAGCTTTTTTGAGAGATAAAATCTGTCTGAATCGTTTCAGTGACCTCAACACTTAAGAAACGTTAACGTTAATTCAGTATAAATATGGTTTCATTCAAATCCTAGACCGACTTTTCGCTTGACGTTTCAGACCCTTTCAGACTTGAAACTCTTAGGTGTTGACTTAGTAATTGACTAATTCATGCAAAGTTTGAACTAACAAACCGTAGATTTTCATCATTAAATTCGAAATTACACTGAATAAAAACTGTTGAAAGATTCGCTTACCTTCGCATTTTGGTCATTGTAGTACGTCAAGTCAATATAAGAGCTTTTGTTGGACATGTAAGAACGTTAACGGACAAAAAATACTATAAGTTCTTACTAGTAGCCTCAGAATTGTGCCTCATGATATGACGTTTTCAATGTTTTCAACCGACAAAAAAATGTCCAAAAGCTTATCTTCGATTCATTCAGAGCTCCTCTCAATCCCCATTCACTATGCAGCTTCTATCTTTAATTAACTTAACAGGTGCTTACGGTTCTTATCTTGATTCATGTTGATTCATCAGTATTGCAACAGTATTGCAGAATTCCAGTAGCTCTAATAACCGTTTCTATGACAACTAAGGTGACATTATCTCGAAGGTGGCAGGGGCAGGCCGAAGTGGGGGAATGTGTTCGCAGCGGCCTTTACGTTATTTACCTTTTATAGTGTCGAAGTTTGCTCCATTTGATGGTCTTGCTTGGTAGCACACTCCATGATATCTCACAAGCAGCCACAATGTGTGTGAACTTGTAAAATACTAAGTGGATACGTATACGTCATTGGCTCAATAAATCATCCTTATTGGCCTACTTTTCGGTTGAATATTGAGCTTAATATCGACGTGTCCACCACTTGCCCACAAACAAAGTTTGTTTGATAACTGTGTTTCTCAAAAAATGTCAACATTTTCACGGGGTATATGTTGACTGAGACTAACTGAGGTCTCGTTGAATCAAGGGTGCAGGCGCAGCGGTCCACTACTGGCCGGTGTGGGGTTCGATTTCTGCGGGGCTTAGCATCACATGCGTATCGGATTAGAGCATGTTACTGGTCTCTCCCTTGAGTCGAGAGTGTTTCTCCACGTTACACCGCGGTTCTCCTTCCTCCGTAAAACCTAACCAGCTAAAATTATGATTTCAGCCTTTGACGGAGTTAGCCGTCCTTTGATCAGGAGCAGTCTGGATAAAAGTTGTTGGTTTCAGTGTATCGATTAGTATAATTTTTTTTGAAACTGCTCAATTTGAGCTTATTTTGAATTCATGTTATACAAGCCTATATATATAACACTGTTCAGTCAATCCATTGAAGGTAAAACAGTTAATCAATGTCAGACAATCATTTATTGAAAGCTAGAAAACAGATATATTGCATGCTGTATATAAAAGCTGTGCACAAATTATTTATTCACATCGGTCCCATGGAACTCATATATGAGAAATTGGAGGGGCTCCGCAACCAACCACACATACGATGACCATGATCTGAGACACTACATACAGTCAATTCAAAAAATGTTGTCGTCGACCAACTCAAGCCTACGCGACTGGACCGAAAGGAACTGTGGGTAGTAATCATTGAAGCCGAATTGACTCCATAATTTTATCTGACTAGTTATGCTTGGTTTACAGCACGAACCTTCGTAGGCGAGCGGGAAGTGTTGAAGGAGACGTTCATTAATGCCTTCATATTTTCGAAATTGTGAACTGAATCATAACTACTTTGTTTTTCTTTCACTAAACCCAAAGACATGCATTTGATGGATTGTTTCTCGCCATTATTATCTTATAACTAGCGGGAACAATTAATTCAGAACGAATATTTAACCGCTTCATTGATTTTTACCCATATTTCTTTCGGTCCAGTCGCGTAGGCTTGAGCCGGTCGACGACAACGTTTTTTGAATTGACTGTATTCAAAACAACCTCTCAAAAAAACACCATAAAAAAATTAAAACTTCGATTGGTCTGCCTGTGGCTAACACCACGTGACATTAAATGTCAAACTACGAAATACATCCAGGTGGTCTGACGGAAATCCATTAGCCAATCAGATTGCGAATTGCGTTTGCTGAAAAAGAATCAATCCCAATAGACCTTTGCGCGCCTCGAGTTGCAGAAAAACAAGATGTGTGGATCGTAATGATCAAGAATATAGCACATATAAGAATAGCACGTAAATACAACACATTTTTAAATCATAAAAAGGTTTATTGTTATCAAAAATATTAATATATGTTCATACACGTTACTACTAAATAGCAATTTGAGCATATCAAATTTTCAATCATTTTCGAAACAAAAAACTTCGTAAGGTTAACTTTGTTGGCTATACGAATTACAAAATCGTTTAAACACTTACTTAAAATAAGCTTTTCTCGTAAAATTGTACTTGTACATAACTTGAAACATTACTATAGACTTCAAATGTGCAGCTATGACTTCTTTTCACCAATATTTCGCACTACATTTCAAGAGAGTACATATTCAAATCCAACTCAAAACAAAAAGACGTCCTTCACGGCAGTGTTTCGTGCAGGACTCGGTCATGTTAGGGATTGATCCTTTTTCAAGTCAGAAAATCATGCATTGCGCGCTTTCCGAAATCACCTGGATGACGATCACGCCCAGTTCCAAACATTCCACGTGTATGTGATCCCTTGAGCCCCACCCCCTCCCCACAAAAAAGAAAATATACTTGAAGACTACACGTGGAATGTTTGGAATTTGTTTATGTGGACCAATCATACGAGAGTGGGCGTGTATGTCATGAGAAAACTCGGGCCCATTCCATAGCCTGGTGATTTTATTTGTAGTTTTTCAGAAATACACACACAGCTAGTTGTAGAAATCGGCCAGATATCAACATGGGAAGTTGTCCTGAGGATCTCAAAAAAGATGTAAATTGTTCCTTGTGTAATGATAGGCTTACTGAACCCAAGATCTTGAAATGTTTTCACACATTTTGTAAGCCTTGCATTAAGAGACACGCCGAGCTGATCGAAGATTTCAACGTCTTCAAGTGTCCTAAATGTAATTCACTAACTCCTCTGCCAGAACTAGACAGCGTGGATAATCTAAAACCAAGTTTACTGCACTCAAGAATGATGAAGGTATTGGAGTTTGTAGAAAGTGAGAAGGTTTGTTCTGTTTCTGGGAGTCACCGATCAGTATCTTGGCATTGCTTCGACTGTAATCGCTCGTTGTGTGACGAATGTGAGAAGAACCATTCAGAGTTTATCAGAGATCACAAACTTGTATCTCTCGTAGAGATCAAAGAAGAAGACATCGAACTGATGCTGAGCAGAGAAACCAATTGCGTAAAACATGTTGATAACATTGTAGAATTATTCTGCAAAGACTGCCAACAGAATATCTGCATGAAATGTTTGAAATATAATCATGATGAACATTCAACAGTCAACTTGAGTAAGTATACAGCGAAGAATAAAGCTCAGCTTTCTAAACAACTGGAGGAGTTAAAAGAGCTTGAACAAGAAATGAAAAAGCAGGTTGAAGTAATAGAAGAGGAGACAAACGAATCCAAGGCAAATTGTGAAAAAGCTAAGAATTTGGTGAAGGAAAGAGTACGAGAAATGATAGATATGCTGCAAAAGAATGTACAGAAATTGTTCAAACAAATCGATGAGTGTGTTGAGAGAGCCGAGAGAAGACAAGTCAAAGGTCACTCTGTGCTTGATGAAACACGAGGAGCCATTGAATACATGAATCAACTGATAGAAAAAGGCGTTGCAAGTGAAGTGATTGAGAATAAAGACATGAAGAAAACCTGTCACACCTCTGTCGATCGTGTCGTTGGAGTTCAGTCGGACGTGCTGTTCCTTGCTAATGAAGAGCTTACAAAACAAGTGAAATCGGGGCTCGGAGTCTTGAGAAAAGTGGAAAAAACAGATCCCAGAATGTGCAGTATTAATATATATTCTCATCCTATACAGGGAAAGAAAGGGAAACTTATTGTGACAACAAAAACTAAATCTGGAAATCTCAATGATAATCCAAGCGATGTTATCGATGTTAAAATAACCCCCTTGTACAAATTGAAAACTTTCGAGAAGAGTGTTAGAATGGGTAAAGCAGAGGTTGAATTTGTACCTAAATCAGCTGGTCAACTGACAGTAGAGGTTCAAGTCAATGGGAATCATGTACCTAACAGCCCTCTAACGATTACTGTTAAAGCCGCACAACCGCCATTGGTTTCATCGGAGTCGGAAAGGCGAAGGTTTCTTCTTCTTCAAGAACAAATGAAGATATAGAAAACGCACGTACGTGTTCGCTGTTTGCAACTGTAAAAAGTGGGTATTGGCAGAATACGAGACTGACCTGTGAGAAACACGAAGAGTGCTTCTTAACACTTCTCGAGTGTTATGCTAATTCCCAAGCTAGTTAAATTGTTTTAGATACTGATTACTATTGAAGATATTAAACATCCTTTTGAAATATTGTTTGGGCTCCACGTCAGTAAGATGGGGAAGATGTTAGAGTGCACGCACTAAAACCCTGAACATTAAATAGTACTAATTAGTACTATTTCATACAGAATCCTTTGTTTTCTATTGTTTAATTATCACTATTTAGTGCTAAAAATTAGTATTTGTTTCACGGATTTAGTGTGAGCACTCTACATTGAAAGCCAGTATATAACTACACAAAAAGCTACACAGTTTGGTAGGATAACTAGAATTACACAGAGTAATTTTCTTCTAGGCCCTTCTAGATCGAATTAGAATTTAGAAGTAAAATTTTTTTTTTAGCATGCGTTCAGCCGATATGATAAATGCAGGCTAGTTTTTGGAGGGAGGAAAACCAGGGAACCCGGAGAAAAACCTTCGGTGAGCACAGGAGAGAACCAACAAACTTTCCCTGCTAGCAGAGTCTCTCTTCTCTTTCTCTCCCTTCTTTCAGGCGGGGAGGAAGGAGACTCTGCCGATGTAGAGCGTTTCCTTCGTTAAACGGCCATCCACGATCGTGGATGACCAAAACCAGTTTTTTTAAACCGGTTTTTAACCGATTACATGTAGTGCGCATGAGCAAATGTAACACACCTTGGCGCCAAACATTGTTTGACGAGAGCGGCTGTCAAAATCATGAAAGCGTTGCTAAGTTACGTCACGCATGCGCGACAGAAATAACGTCCTACATCGGAAGTCTATTTTTCTTTCTTAACAGGGGCGGATCCAGGATGTTTTCAAAGTGGGGGGGGGGGGAGGGGGGGGGGGGGGGTTGTAGCATTGATTGAGGTACTTGTTTGGCGGAAAAGTAGCACAGGGTTCCCAAACGGAAGCAGGTCTTATGATAATGATTATTTGCTGCAGGCGAGCATGGTTGTTTCAGGTCCCACACACGGTGTATAAAATAAAATAAAAAAGCGAGCGAAACGTGTTCGACACCCTTGTTTTAATAAAACTCGCGATGCTGTTGGTGTTGTCATGAAAAAAAAAATCACGATGGCTCTCATAGGGGGGTTGCAACCCCCAAAACCCCCACCTAGATCCACCACTGCGCAACCAAAACAAAAGGAAAGTAGCCGGCTCTGCTAGCAGAGAACAAACAAACTCTACCAAGAGTTCAGACCATGGGAACCAGTAGGTCACGAAATGGTGTAGTAATAGATCTTGGACGTAAGGTTTTCCTATTTCAAACCAAGTGTCACAATCGCTTGAGTATCATTGGCAGTCTTTGTTTAACGGTTGCGATTAAGAAGACACATGAATATGGATGCCACTCAAACAAAGAAATACAAGGAAATGACAAGTGGGAACAAAATGGAAATCATTATGCCCAAGCTAAAACGGTCTATATCAATTATTAATTTATTATTAATTGAGATCTTTATTAATATTAATATTGCTCAACTGCCTGCAAACAAAACGGATTTTTGAGAACTGCTGAAAATCCCCCGTCTCCTCCCTGGTTAGGGCTCGTTTTAACTTTCCTCATCTTTAATTGAACGAGTCAAGTAATAAAAGCATATACCTACTATGACGCCATTCCAGGAACTTTCTCGTTTTAAATCTTGAACTCATCAGCGAACTCATCACTTCTTGTGAAGATGGGTTCCGACGCCACACTCTCTCTCGTGCGGATTTTTTTAAATGTCTTATTGATTTTGAAAAAATTAATCCCTGTGAGGAATACTATACACTTAAGGACGGGCCTACTAATTGTGAACCATTTTTATTTTTTTCAAATTGTGCTAGTCATTTAAATCACCCAAGAGGCCAAGAGGTTTTTTTTGACAGCGTTCCATGTATTCGTTCAGTTCGCTCGTTTTTACCGTAAAATAGACGAACTTCGACGCATTCTGACGGCTTAACGAAGTCGGGGACACCCATTTTTTATTAGCTTGTTTTACTTCTAGTATTATTTAGTTTCACCGTGCAAAATAAAAAATAAAAAAATCTGTTAATGCATGGGAACGTTTGCCCATGAACGTCCTTGAAAATGTCTGGTCGCGAGGGAAATAGTTTTGTTTTCCCCATTCTGTCAGATATTTCCCAAGGCGAAGGAGGCCGAGGGAAACATCATTCAGACTCGAAGGAAAAGAAAACTAACTAATTTCCTGAGGGACCAAACATTAAATCTATATTAATTTATTTGACTCGGTTGATTAAGAGATACACTCGGCATGAAAAAAGAGTTGTAGCGTCATGGATATTTTTTGTAAAATACATTAGGCTAATCGTCACAAATAAAAAGCACGACGAAGCTAAGTGCTTCGAAATTAATCACGTATGCTTTATCCCTTAATCGTGGTTGTTTTAATTAACGGTCAGCATGTGGTCAGATATATTCCATGGCCCTCAGCGCTTCCTTAAAAAGCAGACGGAAAGACCGGCGGCTGAGAAAAAGAGCTAGACAGAGTTTTCGAGAAAATAAGAGATGAAAAAGACATAGTAGACAGAGGGTTTATCAAATATAGAAGCAAAAGTTCGTGGATAAAAAGGATGAGACATAAAAGACGTATTCCCTTTATTCACCATTTTCCATACATCGGTTCACTGGTCAAACACAAAGCATTCGGTCAAGGTTGCACCTTCGCGCCTCGCTTGAGCGCTTTGTGTTTGACCAGTGAACCAATGTATAGAAAATGGTGAATTAAAATGAGAGTTAGAAAGAGCCTCACCAAGACAAAGATATAACGCTGGAAAGAAAAAAGAAAAAAAACCCGCAAAACTCGGAGATGGTATTCTTTCTATTCCTAACGGGGTAAGTCTTTGTGCACACTATACCGGATAGCAATCGTTTCGGCTCAAAAAGTATACCGGATGGGCCTTCTGTTACACATGGAGCGCTTGTTTTTGGAGTGATTTTCGTATTGGATAGATGTTGCTCCGCAGCTCCGGTTTCAAAAGTGATAGGTTTTTGTGCCGATTAAAGTGCAGTATGAACAGCACGATCCGGTTCGTAGCCTGAAGTTTAAGTGGTTTGAGTAAAGAGAGGGAGTTGAAAAATATCCGCTGTCGACAAAATGCTGGCTCATGCTCCGTTTCACGCCTGTTCACATTAGGACCGGGAATACCATGTGCCGTCTTAAAAAGCTATTTCGAAGAATTACTAAAAGTCACTTGCGTGGGCATTTACATAATGACAGTGATTTAATACCACGAGCGAGTAACACAAGCTAAGAACCTCTGGGCTAGTACCTCTGTGATTGAGAAGCGTGTTGCAAATCAATAAGTCAATAAGATACTCGAAAAAAATAATTACACATATACGTTTACATTGGATACGTAGTTAGCGTACGTCATTTCGATTCTGCTGTAAAATATGCATGTTACATTAAGTTACGTACCTTCATAGGGGGTCGAAGAAGGTCCCGTGCGCACTATATTCGAGAAATCAGCTTTAGGTGTCGTTTCATGATCGAAAAATACTATGAACAAATTTCAAAATTTTAGCCTTCGCACATAGAGCGATATCTTTCCACAGTTTAAAGACCTCTTTCCTTATTTCCCGGTGTCTTATTCCATATAATAGACAATTAGCAATGGACTGTGCTCCGGCCATTGTTCGAAAAACGGGAAACGAAGCTCTTGGCGGTTCTGAGCCTAAGGAATCAGAAAAAGCAAACCAAGACCAAATGATATACGTCGGCCCGCAAAATGCAATATAAACGCAAAACAAGAGAATCAAAATGGAAAACGCCTTTTTGGAATTTTCACGGAGTTTTTTCGAGTTTTCGAAAGCAAGTTTAACATGTTGGCTGAGTATCTGGTTAGTGCCATCAGTATCATTTGTATAGCTTTGCAATTCGAATACGTTTTCCCTTGATTCTGGTTCGCCATTGCCTGCTTTTTCAATGTCAAATGTTTGTTTGGATTTTCTTGCAAGAAAGGATGACTTTCTAACGACAAACGCTGATGGCGTTGAAGTCATAACTGGCTCAATGATTTGTTGAATGTTAGGCAAAACATCTAGGATGGAAACATGTACAGGCTTCTCACTATCAACATTGCCTTGGTGTCTTTTCAAACACCTGTCTAAATTGACTTTGGCTTTGCATGAATTCGATTTCTCTTCTTCCAAGTTTTCCGGGGATTGTGGTTGGCCTGGTTGTTGTTTCTCTGTCTCTGCCACTGCCACTGCCTCTGCCTCTGCCGGTTCCAGGTTTACATTTACGACTTCACCTTTTGCTTGATTTGACTTTTGGCTGACTGTTTTTCGAGAATTTCGCATTGCAACCACGATTCCTACAAGAAAATAGCAGCAAAGAGCCGTGGGAAGGCAAAAGGCCAAGACCAACACTGTTGTATAATTAAGCTTATGCTTGGCAGGGTTGAGAGCGCACCAACACTGACCTTTGATCTGTTCATATTCTCCCCATCCCAGAAAAGGAGTTACCGAAAGTACCAGACTCAAAAACCACAAAAAACCGCAAGCGACATTGATTGTTGATGATTTGACGTGGACACGATAGCTAAAAGGCTTTGTGATGCTGTAAAATCTGCAACCTGACATCGCTGTTAAGATAAAGATTGAAGAGATTGTAGTAAACCGGTTGGAAAAAGCCGTTCCTTTACAAACTGCTGTGGTAAATGCATGTTGTTGGTATTCCGCTGACATCGACAAGAAAGGCGCAGCGGTAATAAAAACCATCAAATCTGCAGATGCCAAATGAACCACCAGTAGTTGAAACCCGCTCAGGCTTGCGACTTTACGTCGAAGAAGTGCAGCAACTACTGAAACGTTCAAAACAATTCCCGAAATTATGAGAGTTAGGGAAATTGATAGCTTAGCTGCTTGAAGGTTGGCTTGGCAGGATTCAGTCGATGTGATATTCATCTTTGGTTTATACTCTGTTACTCAGGAAAATCTCA
The DNA here is from genome assembly GCA_011057435.1 of Actinia equina. Taxonomy (NCBI): domain Eukaryota; kingdom Metazoa; phylum Cnidaria; class Anthozoa; order Actiniaria; family Actiniidae; genus Actinia; species Actinia equina. The sequence goes on from WHPX01000030.1 coordinate 165,686, forward strand.
GGAGAGTTAGGGAAGTTGCTATAGGTTAGCTGTTTTAAGCCTTGGCTTAGCAGGATTCAGTCGATGTTGCTTGGTTAGCATATTCTCATCCTTGTTTTAAGGTTGGCTTAGCAGGATTCAATTCGTAAGACACATTCAACTTTGGTTTATGCTATATTACTAAGACAATCTAGACGACTTTTTAGATACAAATGAAGAAACCGCACGGACGCCAACTGAGTTTTAAAAGGTTTTTCGTTTCCGTATCGGTTCTCTTGTGCATCGCAACGTGAAGTCATGCACAGATTGGCCGAGAAAGAATACTCCGTTCATTCATTTGCGTTTGAGAAATCCGAAATCTTTGCTCGATCCTTCCGGTAATTCTATTCTCTGCGCAAAAAATAATATTGTTTCAAATGCAGCCCCACCGTATGGAAGTATCAGAGTTAGGTCCAACTTACGTCACTACGACCAGGGGCCGAGGGGGGGGGGGGGGGGGGGGGGAGGGGGAGGTGGGGGATGAGGGGACCTCAATCGAATAGCTCAGGTTTACGAGGAGCAAGATATGGGATAGCCATAGTGTCTGCGGAAAAAAATGAATAAGAAAACGGCAATGAATCACAAGATATTATTTTATGTTTTGAAATTTTTTAATTTTTCCTAAAGCAGAAGTTTCTCGTGCACCACTTAAACACAGTTACTAGCGGCGCAAGGTGTTTTTAAACGGTTTTCTTTTCTTATTTTATTTATCAACTTAAGAGCACAATTTAAAACTTGAATTTTAAATTTCCTAATTAAGTAAACACAAAAGGTCTTTATGCTTTCTTGAGAAAATATCATTAAGAGTGAGTTATATTAAGATAAACTATATATTATAAACAATATGGTCGTTTGACAAATCGATCGCCTGAAGACATAATGTCTGAGGCCAAACGGACAAAACGCGGGACAACAAAATGTGAAAAGCTAAAGCGATTTATGTGACAAAAACGCTTGAAACAAAATGCATTGCGACAAAATGACTTGAGACAAAGAACAAACGAGAAAAATCGATTCCAACAAAAGCCAAATGCGGTGACGACAGGGGAAATTGATCAAAAAGACAAACTCACTTTGTATTATGGCCCTAAATCACTAACTTTTGAACTTTTGACTTTTTTTACTCGGCCACCGAATATAACAGAAGTTAGAGATGAGAATATGTGGACCGCGTAGCACTTATGAAATACATGAAGATATAGAAATATAGATAAGTTATTGTGCTTGGGAACGAGGTTATTCCGGGCGAAACACCCTTGGAATTAAATTCAGAAAAATTAATTTCCGACCTCTCTGGGAAAACCTTCGACCTTCCCAGCGAGGTCGGAAATTAATTTTTCTGAATTTAATTCCAAGGGTGTTTCGCCCGGAATAACCTCGTATCCAAGCACTATAACAGAAGTTAGTATAATTTTAAACTTGAATATAGATGTGTATGAGAACATATATATGAAATATATATTTGTACTGCGGTTGTAAATGTATCAAATTGAGCTGATCCTCGCAGTATATGAAGCAACTTATGCAGCTGCAAATTGAACGGGATTTGAACGGGATTTGAACGGGATTTGAACCCGTTCCCTGTCGATTCCGGTGCCATGCTCTAACAACTGAGCTACCAAGTCTTATATGAGACTCACAGTTTATACGAATACCAATTTGTTTCTTTTTCGTTTGCGCGTTTATTCGTTTATTTGTTTTGTGGGGGGAGGAGTAAATTTTTTTTGGCTCATTGCCGGCCCCCAGCTCCTAGGTCCTCGCTACGCCCCTGGTTTAACTAGCACTATTTTGAGCAATTTAGTAATTAGTGTTTCACGGATATATTGTTTGCACTTCATTTATACGTATAAATATGAATATATAGAAGAGAAGAGAAGAGAAGAGAAGAGAAGAGAAGAGAAGAGAGGGAGGCTTGGGTAAGATATTGACTCGTGATGCATTGTGGGAGGGAGGATGGCGCGAAGATCAAGAATCCAAGATGGCGGACGTGGCTAGTTCGAAAAAAACCATTCAATCGAGCTTAGTTACTGATGTACTACAGAAAGCAGGACACTTAGAACAGGAAGACTTTCATGTCTGTGTCAAGCAGATGCTCCAGAAGGCAGAAGAAATAAAGGTAATGTGGTATTACTAATTTATATGAAACCCTTCGACTTTTACAGTTTGTTATAAAATATTTTCATATGATCGTTTCTTCTCTGACTTTTTCCATTTTGCTCTCAGTTTCTTGCCCTTATCCCTCATTATTTTAATTTTTCATCCTTTCTTTTAAGATGATGCATCAAAAGCTTATTTTTCGTATAATTTCAACATGCATTTAATCTTAAAAATTTAAAAATTGGTTAACTTTTCATTTAATTAACTTACTATTGATTCTAATATTTACTCGATGGAGTTTAAGCTTATTCGAGAGTTTTTATGAGAGAGTCCTTTAAAATGTTCCAAAATGCATCTTTAGACGACAGCCATATCTAAATTTCTGAAATATTTTTAGGTCGATGTATTCCAAGCCATTTACAAGGAGTATTCATTTGGTGCTTTCCAAGACTTGAATTCATCTACTTATGAACTGGATTGGAGGGTGAAAATCTTCTGACAGACATTGAGAATGCTTCTAAGAGGATCAAAGTGAGTGGTAAAGCTATAAAATAGCCAATGTTGTAGTGATAAAGAATAAATCGTATTCTTGCACTAGTCAATTGAAACCCCAACCCCAAGGACAGGGCAGGGAATTTAACATTTATGCACATGTAGTGTTAAATTTAACACTTTCCCTTAGTCCCTGGAGAAAGATTTGCTCTTAATCGATAAGTTATTGATTAAGTTTTTGCTGTGAAAATTGTGAAATTGTTGAAGTATGCATTAAATTCACCAATATAATATACATTTATCCTGTGATATTTAAATTGCCTCTTACAGTGCGACTACTGTAACCAGGGCCACTTATACCAGTTAGACAAGCTAATAGACAAGAGAACCAATTAAAATGTAGAATTAAAACAATACATTCCAACTTTGGGTAGTAGTTACATTACATTAAGATCTCAATGCTCTTGCATTATTACATGTTATGTTATTTAACAATTATTTGCCAAAGGCGTTGTGAATATCGGGGAATATTTACCGAGACGCGAGTCTTCGAGCAGCAAGGTAAAATTCTCCGATATTCACTGAGGCTGAGGCAAATAATTGTTTTAGTATAAATACACAGGTGATTCTTTCAAAAAAAAAAAAGAAAAAAAGAAGATAAAGACATTTTTTTCAAGTAACAGGAACAAAGCAGCTGGCCGCCATTTTGGATTATCGCTGGAGGTGATTATTGTGTGATAGTGAGTTTCTCGACCAATCAGCGCGCAAGATTTTCAAAATTCACCTGTGTATTTTTACTAATATTAATTATTATTTTAATATTATATATTTATTATTTATTAAAACTACAGTTTTGTAGTGTAGTTTTCTATTAATTTAAGTGGGCGCCTTTAGAACTTTGCCTACATACATGTTGTCCACTTAATAAAGGCTGTCAGCTGAATAAAGATTGTTTTCTGCCAATCCCTGCATGGTTTACACTTCACACTGCTCAGGAATGTGTTTTTTTAGTAGCTAAGGTTTTCATAATGTTTGCCAGGGGTCAATACATCCACAGCTGGATCTTGCAGCAACAGAGCATTCAAAATTGACCCAAGAGTTTCATGAAACAGAAGCCATTGCAGATGTTTTAACCAGACTGTGTAAGGTATGTTAGTATGTTACTTGTAGCATGCTGAAATACATATTATAAAAATTGGGTGAGTTAGTGCATTAGGTACCACTGGGGATTGGAGGGAGGGAGGGGGGCTGTGTGGATAATTTTTAGTGGCCTATTAGTTTTTTAAGTGCTCCACCGGTCAACTTTGGCTGGCCATATCTCTTTTATGCAAGCACCCACAATTTTGAAATTTCACACACTTATTACTGTACAAAGATTAAAGTTTGTAATGATGTACATTTCATTAGAATTGGAGTTACCATAGCAATGAAACAATGACATCAATGTTTTGAATTAGCAGCAATTTAACATCTTATTTGATCTAAACTTTTAAATTGACACGCTGAACGCTAATCTTGCGGCATTTGCCTAGACTTATACAAAGTTTAGAGAAAATTATAAAGGCCAAATGTTTTAGGGATATACTGTATCAAGCTTCTTCTCTGCAAAATTTCACATCATAAAGTGGTTTCTTAACCTTTCCACCCTTGGGTCCAAAACGCAATCTTTTCTGATTGGTTAAAAGAGCTAGGTTACTTGAAAGTTTAACCAATACACAGAATTGATATATATATATGGGGACCAAAGTAAATATTGTTCAGGACTGACTAGCTTCTCTTATGCTTTGGTGTTTCCAAATGAAAACTATACTAGTCAGTACAGAATAATAGTTATTGAATTGTTTGCCATATTTTGATTCAGTGTATAAACTTAGTTTAATGTTGATGATGAAATGCAACTGAACTGCTTTAATCAGGTACAGAATGATGTAATTAGTATATGCAATAGGACTCCATGCTGTCTAATTAAGAAATAATTGGACGAGGAAAATTCCGAGGACTGACAAAATTGGATGAGGCCGTAGGCCAAGTCCAATTTGGCAGTCAGAGGAATTTTTCAAGTCTAATTATTTCTTGATTGGGGCGGAGCATGAAATCCCATTACCTATTAATTATATAGCTGCCTAATTAATCCCATATCAACAAGACCTGTCCAATTGAGAAAATAATTGGACAGTTACCTATATGGGATTAATGAGAAGCTGTATAATTATTTGTTGAACTGGTCTTGTAGATTCACACTGCTCTAGATAGGTTTCCAACTGAAATGGACACTGAAGAATATTGCAAGGCAGCAGAAATTTTTGACACAGTGGTAAGTCATTATTTTTCCTTCTTTTTTTTTTCAAGTTTAAGAACAGCTGTTATTTAAAAGGGGGGAAGAAGTATTAACCACAAAGTCCTTTTTACATTACATCCCTTTGATTCTGTGATCAAATTGGAATTTAGAATTTGGAATTTTGTTGTTGATATTTACTGAGGTAATGTGAGGTAGGGAAACCAAAGGGTCAAAAACCTCTCTTAACATTATAGAAGAGAACAACACATGGAGTAAACTTTTAAAAAGATTGACAATGTGATGACGCAATTTATCGTCAATTAGGGGACAGACACATAGAAGACTGATGTCTATTTGTTTTTTACAATAACAAAAAACGATAAAAACTTCTCATTTTTAGTGATCAAAACAACCAACAAAAAGAGCGCAGCTTTATCAGCTTTATCTGTCTGTCCTCTTATTGATGATAAAAAATAACCAATCAGCTCACGCGAAATTTGTAAGTTATTGAAAAATCAACTCTTGCTCAAGGCTCTGCACCCAGGGCTTCAACCATGGACCACTAATGCAACAAAGCCTTTAGTTGGTGAGAGAATGACATCTTAGCAGTGTAGACTGTGCTACATCTCTATGCTACCCACGTACTATCCATGGTTTTATTATTAATGTACACGTAATCTATAAATTCGACATGCTAACTTTGTAAATGTTCATAATTTAGAATGAAGATCTTTCACAACTTCCAAAGGCTGGTCAGGAAAGCAAGATTTTCACTGCGCTTAGGGTGAGTTATAGTACAGTACATGTAATTTTGAATTTATTTTGAAAGTCTATTCACCAGATCTCCTCAATTAGCTTTGCTTTCGAGTTATATGTTTTGTCTTGTTTGTGATACTAAATGAAAAAGTGACATATGCCAGGGGCAGATCAAGGGGGAGGGTTGCAGAGGGTGCGCACCCCTCCCTGGTTCGCCTTCCTTTGTGCCCCTACATCGAAGATAACCAATACAAAATAATGCACCCCTCCCTGAGTTAACTTTGTGCGCAGCACCCCTCCCTGAACGAAATCCTGGATCTGCCCCTGTGTGCAGTAGGTGTTAATTAATGAACTTCTTCGACGTTATTGCAGCCATCTTGCCAGGGGGCAAAACAAACAAAGTTGACAGAAAATATATAGAGTTTTGTGTGTTTGTCTTTCTTTTACGGGTGGTGGTGATCGATGTGTCATCTTAATTCATCTTTTGTTGTACTCTCTTGTGGTGAGCTGTTAATATCAATTGACATCATTACTGTAACAAAGCTTTATTTTTTCCCCTGGATGCCCCATGATGCCTTGCGATCCAAGATGGTCGTCGTATCGTCGAAGTACTGTAGTCCATTGTTATTAAGTTTCGTTGTTGCTTAACTCTACTTTACCACGATAAAAGACTTTTTTACTGATTCTGTACATCGTAGCTATCGTGAATTATGGCATGCTAAAGGAGGGGGGGGGGGGGGGGGGGAGGGGGAGCATAGAAACTTTATGAAGCAGAGTAGTGGGTTATATTTTCTAATTTTATTTGAAGTTTCTTTGTTTCACATATTATTCCAATTACTGGCAGCCGAAAATGTTTGGTTGATTATCAATGTCTTGTCAGTTTTTACTAGCCCAAAAAGTAATAACCATCTCTAGATTGCTGTAATATTTTTTTTTCTTGTGTCTTTACATTAACAGGAAGAATTGAGAAGACAGCATTCTGAATTGATTAATAAATTAGAGTCAGTGTGGTCTAAGAGTATAACCTGGAACACTCCTACAACAGCATCTCTAGATAGCATTCATGCTCATCTTAAGACAAAACTAACTTTTACAACAGGTAAGAAAATCATAAATAGGCCATTCACTCCCGAGGATGGCAGAGAACCATCGAAAGTGGTAGGCTTTGCAAATCTACAAGTAAGGCGCACTGACTGATTTGGAGAAAATGGAAACTATCACTTGATTCAATTTGACTTGATTTGCTTTATTTTGACATGACTTGGTTTAACGTGACATGACTTTGCTTAACATGACATGACTTGGTCTGACATGACATGACTTTGTTTAACATGACATGACTTGGTCTGACATGACATGACTTGGTTTAACATGACTTACTTGGTTCGACATGGCATGACTTGGTTTGACATGGCTTGGTTTAACGTGACTTGACTTGGTTAAACTTGACTTAAGGTTTGACATGACATGACTTGGTTTGACATGACATGACTTGGTTTGACATGACATGACTTGGTTTGACATGACATGACTTGGTTTGACATGACATGACTTGGTTTGACATGACATGACTTGGTTTGACATGACTTGACTCAAGTTGACATTATCAAAAAATCTAATTGTGAACATAAAAAGTTGGAGTATTATTGCTGTATACATGTATAATCCTGATGCTACAAGTCTTGACATCTTTACCTTCTTCTTTGCTTATAGTTGAATCTGGTATGGAAAATGTAATAAATGCAATGCAGGTGAGATGCAGGATTGCAATGCTGCTAACACATTTTGTTCAGTACAGTACAATGCCTGTTTCACAAAAAAGGTGTTTTTTGCAATAACTTTAAAATTTTTCGCACGCTGATTGGTTATTTTTTATCAGTAATAAGAGGACAGACAATAAAGCTGACGTCAACGAGCATGCTCTCTTTCCATTGGTTGTTTTGATCACCTAAAAATATTAGAAGTTTTTGTTATTCTAAAAACACGAGATAGACAATCAGTTTTTTATGTGTCTGTCCTCTTATTGCGATAAATTTCGTCACCACATTGTCAAAGTAGTATGCGGATCCACTCGGCTTCACACTACTTTGACAATGTGATGATGCAGTTTATCTTCAATAAGAGGACAGACACATAAAAAAACTGATGTCTATTTGTTAAATAATTGATGCCAGTCACAAGTAATCATTAAAAGTACATGAGCACATGTTTTGTTTCATTGACAAGTGACTATAATTATTGATCATAGGCACTAAATGTGTTGGACAAGAGAATCAAGATATTTGGTAAGTTGTTTATTGCAGGGCTTGTAGTAAGTTGTGCTATTAGTTTCTGAATCAGTTTTCCCATTTCAAATGTCATTCCCTAGGGTATCATTTTTTTGTTTATGGTTGAAAAATGAGAATACACTATATACCATTATGATAGAGCTTTCAAGTACTTGACATGACAAATATTTCTTTATCCATTGATTATTCATAACTGTGATTTTCCATATTCCACATTTCAATGGCTTGTTGTGAAATTGGTTTTTACTGTCACAGTAAAGCCTCCAAAATAAGAGCAAAGCAAGGGGCTGAATCTAACTACACATAGTATAAATCGAAAAATTGTAATTCATTATTTTGATAAGGCAGTGTCTTAGGCCCCGTCCACACGTATCTGCAAATTTTTGTATCCGCAAATTTTTATCCGCAAATTTTTATCCGCAAATTTTTGAAAACGATCTCCAGAGTGGAAATTTTAAAATATGCTCCGAATACGGATACGTGTGGACGGTTGTATCCACAAATTTTTGAATATGCTGACGTAAACACAATTTTGTGCATGCTCAATAAGAAAAACTACATTGTATCCGTCAAGGGGACTAGGCACTAGCGTGCATCATGGCGGATGAAAACGATTCAAAAACGATTTGAATACGCTGCATGTGGACGCAAACATTTTCGTATCCGCAAAAAAATTTTGCAGATACAAAAATTTCCAGATACATGTACATGTGGACGGGGCCTTAGTGTTGCATTTAATGGAAAATCTGCATAATCATGGTATTTATATTTATACAATGTACATACCAAAAATGTACATTGTATAAATATAAATAAATAGATATTAGTAGTTGATATATATTAGGATTAGTATTTTATATTATTAGTATTAACATAAACTATAATTACTACTAATTTCTGATATTATTAAAATTATATCAGGGCTCCTATTGATAACAGTCACCCTTTGTTGTAACTGAAAGAGTTACCCTGTTGAAATAAAGCTGTTCTCAACTTAATTCTATTCTATTCTATTCGCAGGAAAGAAGCTCTTACAGTTTTTCTTCAGACCCATGATAGTGTTTCCAAAGTAAGGGGATACAATAAACTGTAATATTATTATATTGAAATGATTATGATTGAATAATGATAATAAATTATTTATTTAATAAAATAAATCATATAATAAACCACCTTTATTCCATCCATCATCATCTATTATTTTTTATCAGAATGATGTAAAGATTTTCCTCAAGCATTAGAAATTATAATGAATTGTGGTTTTCAAAATGCCAAATACATTAATTTTATTTGAATAGAATTGCTTATAATTAGTATTGACATTGCTTATTTATTTCCAGTCTAAAGCCATCCATAGAGAAAACAAAACAGGTTAGTCAAGTTTGAATTGTTTTTTAGGCTTTCTTCAATCTAATACTATTTCATATATAGAGGATATTACATGGACGTGCAGAGATACAAATTTTATCTTCAAGTGTTGAAAAGATCTCTCAAGAGTGAGTGTAGCAAACAAGTGAGAGATTTTCAACACGAGAAGATAAAATTCGTATCTCCAAGCGGCCATGTAATATTCTATTTATCAATATATAATTATCAATGAAGTATGTTTTGGCTTCTTCAGGCAATTCTTTCCGTGAATTTTTGAATAGCCATCGCAATGGTGTTATTTTCACGTGTGAAGATATCAATTTTTTGAAATAGAGAAAAATAGATATTTCATTGGTAATTATATAATAAAATATTATCTTATATACTATTTTATAATATTCTTTATTTAGCTTTGCCTGTTTAATATCTACAAATGAATAAATTAAGCAATTAAATGAAATAGAAATGAGGTGGAGGCGTACATGACAATTTCAGTTTGGCACCAATAATAATAATATTGTGGGCCCTGTATGTCTTTTACATGGAAATTTTAATAAAGTAAGTCACCCAAAAAATCTATAAATGGCTGAGTTCATTAAGGATACTATTATGGTTAGATTTTTTCTAAATACATATCCATTTCCTGCATTTATTTAATATCCATTTGATATACAGGACTTGTACATGTATCTTGATTGATTTTGTTTTTCCTTTTTTATATAAGAATCTTTTACCAGTAAGTTATAGTTTCATGTACCTCCTGGTCGCATCCTCAAGTTGCAGTTTGCACATTTGCTTGAAAACTTTGCTTTTCCTTTACTGTACACATACTTCCTGGCATTTTTTTAAAGACCCTTCCCTACTCCCAGAAATTCCAATTTTCTTCCATACAAACTCTGTAATTTTATTCTTTCTCTTCTTTTAGTCTGTAGTTGTCTCACTTGTGAAGGATCCTACCAGGCAGAAGGTCTTAGATCCAGGTACAAAACAGATTGTTTAAACCTTGTCTATCAAACTATAAAGGCTCATAGTTGTTACCCAATTGCTGGGTTTCACTTGACGTCATTTACTGTCTTGTGCAGAAGCTTGCCTGATTTTTTTCTGTGAGTTACTGTAGCTTGCTCAGACTTATGACAGCCCAGAGGTTGTTTCATGGTGTCGATAAAATTTAAGGTTAAAGCTATCTAATAAACTTGCCAATCAACTGCTTTTTAAGATCAAAAGCTAATTGGCTATGTCTCTTGGCTTTTGACCTAGTATTATTAAACACTCTGTCATCCTGCTCATTTATGACACAGCTGAATTATTATTATTATTATTTTTTTTCAAATTGTCTCAGGAAAAGTTTATATTAAGATAACCGAGGTGTTGGATGTAATCAAGAACCACTTCCATCCAAACGAAGAAGAGAAATCTGAAAAACCTGGAGATAATAATGAGAAAAATGTACAGCTGTTCAGTTTGTTAGGTAATGTTTGACAAACATTAGATAATTAGAATTTGGAGACAGTTATCTTATGTACACCTATAATTTATTATGCAAACAACACAGGGTGCTGCAAATCAAGGCGGATCCGGGGGGGGCAAAGGGGGGCTGAAGCCCCCACCTTCAGCAGAAAAATAATGATGCTTTTTTATGTTGTTTTTCGTTGTGTTGACGGAAGAAACTCAATTCCCCCCCCCCCCCCCCCTAAAATTTTGGCTGGATCCGCCCTTGCAAATGTCCAGGGATGTGGCTTATAACATTCAAAAAATGCTCTCTCTGACCTTGAAATTTTGATTGAGGGAAGGCAAACAACAAGTTGTGAGCTACATTGTTTAGATAATCAAGGGAATTAAGGGTGACATACAGTACTAGTACTGCATTCCCAGCTCACCTCTGGGGTCTCTGGTTCAATTCCTTGACTCTGCTTCACATGGTTGGAGTAGAATTTGTTAGGTCTTTTCCTAAATGCAAGTGTTTTGGATTCTCTTATTTTTCTCCTTCTACAAAACCTAGCATGCTAAATTCCAATTCCATCTGTGAGTTAGCTGTGCCCTGACTTAGATTGGCCAAGAGGTTTTTTTCAGGGTGTGATCTGTGAGTTAATCATGTTTTTTTCTATTCCAGGGTCAGTTCTTTGGCCTGTGTTATCAGAAGATATTATAAAAGATTGTCTTGCAAAATCTATTCCAAATACAAGTGCACAGGTATGCTAGCGAATGAATAGGCAGATTAAGATTCCCGTTTTTCCTTCTCGCAAACGGCAAACGTGACCACGTTTTCATCGTGTTTTCCCTACATTCCACTTTACCTTTTACAAAACTTCTCGACAAAGAGAAGTATTCTTTTGTTTATCTACTACTTGGAGATTTTTACGATTCGTTTTCACTAATTTTAAAGAATTTTTTAATGGTCAACTGATGTTTCACGTTTGCCGTAAACGAGAATCTTAAACTCTCTAATGAATGAATGAATGAATGTGCAAATGAATGACAGTGAATGAATGAAAAAATAAAAAGATGAAAAATGAATAATAAAAAAAATCACACTATTTCTAGATGGAATTTGCATCTTATCTTGCATCCAAGATAATCTTGAAAGGGAGCCGTAGGAGATGTTTTTTTTATACTTTATTTGTAGCTTCATATTCATTGACATATGATCTGTTATTTGCAGCTTGAAAAATACCAAGAAGTCATTGCAAATACCGAGGATTTTGAATCTAAGCTGAAATTATTAGGTATGAATGATGTGCATGTAATCAATGAGGTGTGTAATGGTTTAGTGCACGAAAAAAAGGGGAAAAAAAAACTTTGTCCAATTCTGCCCTGCAATAACACAGTACAGCAAAAGATTGCATTTCATTAGCTGAGACCACAACTGCCAACATGCATTGATATGAACATCTAATGCATGCAATTCAGTTCTGTAAATCTTGATTCTGCTTTGCCAGTATACTGTAGTTGGCAATATTAGCTAGAACAGATGCACTGTGCAGGCTGCCGTTGCATGCTGCAGACATTTTCATATGTGTTACATTCAGCCCTGTGACTCTATATTCTACTTTGCCAGTATAGCAGAGCTTTCAGAATAAGCCAGCAGCCGCTGGAGCTCTGGTGATTTTATCCGAATTCAACTGCCGGCTACTTTTTCTTTTCTATAAGATACCTTCTGTTCCTTGTATCAGATCACAGTCAGCTACTTCAGACTTATGAGCACCTACTTCAAAACATGAAAGTCATAATAGTGTCCCTCTGGGGGAAAGGGGGAGGAAGAGGGGAAGGGAGAGGGGAGGGGTAGCTCCCACTCTCTCTCTCTTTCCCTCCCCCCTCCCCCAAATCCCTAGAGCACCACTACACAGGCTAAAAAGCCATGGTAAATAGTTAATAATCTTAGTTACAACAGGTTGCCATTGCATGTTGTAAACATTGAAATGATGTTATTTGTTGCATGCCATGCTACATACTATAGTACATTGTATAATGTTGTTAGATGCCTCACTGCATTGCATATTGCAGACATTTAATCACGCAATGAAATATAGTGTGAGTGGCATTGTGAGATGCAACAGATGCATTGTGCAGTTATATTGTTGGTGCATTGTGTGTTTTATCTAATGCTTTTCATACTTTTACTATAACAGGATTTCTCCAAGAAACCCCTTCTGCTCTAACTAAGTATATCAAGGACATAAGTGTTCATGTTGGAAATAAAAAGGTTTGTTAGTTGTTAGTGATCACTTACGTTTGCATCCTGTTGATTTTTTAGTCCGACACACTTTTATTCATGTTTTGTGCCCAAGTGAAGATGCTGCTTGCAATATCACACATTTGGTTATACAAACTTTCCCAAAGTGCTGGTGATTCGGGACAAAAAGTGGACTTTTTTTATACCATTTAAAAACCCTTTTGGCTCGAATGTAATGTTTGACATCTTGGATCATGTGTGAGATGTAAAATATCTATGTATATTCTAATACTCAATACTGAATAAAAAAGTCTGTGTCTGTCTGTTATTGACATCAATGTTTCTAGCAATAAAGCCTCCCTGCTATAAGTAAAGACACAGTGCTCAAGGGAATGCCTTGTTGTATGAGATAAGAAAACGTCGTGCCCAAATGAATATATGAATATTTATATTTAATGACAGAGGAACTATGTGCAAGATGCTTGCTGATTCCTTACATGTACATACTGTACACCTATTTCAACAAAACGTCGGTAGGAGATCTAAAACGGGCGATCTGAGACCAACCGGATTTTTTGTACCTTTTTGGGACTAAAACTAGAAAAATCACACCCCTAACGCAAAGCTCATGCTTCATATTCCAATCTAGAGTTTTCGATAAATATTGTAAATGATACTGGAAAAAGGCAAAATAAATAAAAGTCTAGGGTGTGTCACCTCGATGTATTTCCTATTCATTCTTTTATTTTTTCTTAGTGCCAAGAACGTCTAGTAGCAGCTCGTGACCTGATGAAAGATAACATCCATAACACAATAGCTATTGACAAGTATTCTGATACTGCAGTTCTACGTAGCCTGGGAGAAATAGAGAATGCTGTCAATGGCAAAAACGGGAAAAAGGTGAGTAAGCAGGGGGATTTCGTGGTAAATTTGTATCATCGCGTCATTTACAACCTCTATCTACACTTTCTTTCGTCCAGTTCGTGAGCTCCTGTTCTCATGAGGGAATAAAAAATTATTTGATAACAGTCGACAAAATGATATGATGATGTAGGAACAAATTTATGGGTCCTCAAATTGAAATTTCTCACATTTTTGCATATTTTATTCCAACAATTCCAAAAGCGTTCTCTGCTGATTGGCATTAAGCCTCCCGCTTTGGGCAATTGGGTAAAAAAATACTGCAAAATCTCAAACCCCTGCCTGTCAATAACTTATAAATTGTAATACATGTCTTCCCTAAAGTGAATCGCAAACGTTACACTTCTCCTATTCTTACCTATCTTCCCACCCCACACCATCCATACATTTTGAACTCCCTAACCTTTATTAAATATATGACATTTAATTATGACATTTAATTTGCTCCAATGTTTATACGTGTCTAGGCTGCTAATCGAGAATGAAATTCACAGGGAACTAAGCCCATTTATAATACCTGTCATCATCCCCCCCCTCTCCCACGTTAAAAACCTAGAATCAGCCGTTAATGGGGACAAAACATTTGATGAATTTTTATAGGAATCTAGTCTGTCAATCAAGAATGAAGCCAACAACCAACTGAGCCCATTCACGTTTCAACTACCCTCATGTCGCATTAGTGAGAGCACCAAAGAGTTGATGAACCTTGCTTACAAAACTCTGTTAGAGGCTACTAAATCTACTCCACAGAGGTAAGACCTTCTGCTTGCATTACATGTCGAGGAAAAGTTGAGCCAGCAAGAAATATTGAAATACCATTCTCTTCCCGTCTGTCTTTCCTCCCAGCCTTTTATCCAACCTCCATATAGGGCTTTTAAGTTGTGACGCATTTCCGGGTCCAATCACACAGAAGATCGCTAAAATCTTGCCGCAACTTATTCGCAGGATTTATTCTCTACCTTCAACGATTAGATGTATGAACAGAAAAGCCCGCTATGAAGAAAAAAATCAGAAAAATGTCGGCGGGAGTAAGTTTTAATACTCCATTTTACAGTTCCGTTCCAAGCCGAGGTTGGAGTTGCCGCGCATGATAAAAAGTATAGTTTTGCTATGCGCGGAAACTGCAGCCTCGGCTAGGAACTATTATTCGTGGTCACTCGAACGCAACTGTAAAAGGGAGTATTTGGACCCGGAAGTCACTTTTCGTTCGAGTAACATCACACTTAACAGCTTTTTAGGGGTTTTGCATCATCACGTGCCCACACACATAATACAGCTTGGGCTGCCTGTGGTTAGATGACAGGCCAACAGAATCCCTTTGCTCTTGGGATTTGAATTCTTTCTTATGTGGAATTTGCATGGATCATGAAATGTCCTTTTATGATCCATGGTGATTCCTATTCAGTTGAATGAATGTCGAATGAATTTCAATGAAAAAATGTATTTTTTCCTTTCCTTCTTCTTTTCATTCTATTCCCATTTATCTTTCTTTGTGTCTCATTCACTCCCTCAAACGTTCATAGAGCGGTTTTGTTACGAGTGGTTGAAAACTATGGAACTAAAATAAAGCACATAAGCGGTACGACAATGGACTTGATGCCGTAACATTGAAATGGCTTTTCTATTGAATGGCAGACATGACAGAAGGAGGGAACAATTGTTTGTTACCATAAGAAAAAAAAACAACGTTTGTTTAACCACTCATAACCTCGAAATATTGATTTAATAACAAGTTGTTTGATTTGTAAGGTCAAAGTATCTCGACTGAAACGTCTAGAAAGAATACTTTACAAATCAGAGAAAACTTCATCCTAAAGTGCTTGAATGCGAAGCCACGTGGGGAAAATCCATGGTTCCAGTCATTATGGTTGCCGCGTGAGAAAGGTCTATTAATTCACTAAGTGTAATGCGTTTGTCTTGTTTTAGTGCCATCCAGCTCTTCTACACTGTCCGTAATATGTTCGAGTTATTTTGTAATGTTGTCCCAACATACCACAAAGAAAGCCTGGTAGGTTACAATACTAATAATAGCAATCCTTAGTACTACGTACTTGCTAGATACCGCTAACTTTCTAACTTTCGACAGTCAGCAAAGCGTCATATCGAAGTTTTCCAGTGCTTTAAGAGCTGCCATATTGAATTTCATTGATCCTGAGTATTTCTCCGTATTTGCTGGCGCGTTTCTGGGCCTGATCCCTAGCGGTTAGCGGTAAACCTGATGCTAAAGGTCTTTAATAATACCACACCTCCATACTTCCAGTTGAATAAATATAATTTCAATCCCAATTTATTAGCCGAAAAAAACCCAGAGATTCCTTGTTCCAGTGCATGTTACGTCATCGCCGCCATATTGGTGGTATTTGACAAAAGATTCCTCAGCTGTGTTAATACCACCAACATGGCCGCCATGTCTTTGTCATTTGACTCTCTTGAGAAAGGCTGCACGTTACGTCATCGCCGCCATATTGGTGGTATTTGACAAAAGATTCCTTCATAGCTGTGTTAATACCAACAACATAGTTGCCCTGTCTTTGTCATTAAACTCTATCAGCGGGGATGTGGGGATGGTTGCAAAGACCATCAATATGCTCAAGGGCTAGATATTTGCGAACAAAAGATCTCTCATAAGTGCCCTTCTTTCCACCAACATGGCCGCCATATCTTTTTCATTTAACACTTTCAGCTATGATAGTTGCAAAAACCATATATACACTTAGGTTTAGATATTTTCTAATCTCCAACCGTTGTGATATCCTTAGACAAACTTACCTCAGTTGGCTGCTCTACACCATAACAACTGCATGTACATATCGCATCTGCTTCTCACCATGGGACATCAGTTCAAGTCTCAGCTACCCGAACCCTTGAACCAAGGTGCTGCTACATTCATGGACCTGGTGCCTACTATCAGAAGCCTTGGAGAAAACTGTCTTCTGGAACAGCTCGTAGGTTTTATTTGCATTCATTAAATGACATTATTACATTTCGTTTTCTGATTTGTCGGGGCGCGTGCATTTTTATGAAATTAAAAAGGGCGGTACGCTTTTTCAAGTTTTCTATTTCTTCACGTACGGAGGGACGGACGGACATTTCGTTTTCTGATTTATCGGGGCGCGTTCATTTTTATCAAAATAAAGAGGGCGGTTCACGTTTTCAAGCTTCCTATTTCTTCAAGGACTGACGGATGGATACACGGACGGACGGACGGATTTTTATTAAAACTTTTTTATTGATTATTGATTTCCTTCTATAGAGAAGGCAACGCTCTCAGCTGTTGAACATCATACGAGATGTTGGTGGATTAGCTGATGCTCACGAGGATGCTAGAGGAGAAAAAATAGAGAGAGCCATCAAACAGGTACTAATAACTTGTTATGAGTGCTTAACAAATAATGATCTGGTACCCATTTTGGAGGACATGAAGGGTTTAAAATAATAATCAAACTGACATGTTAGAGGACATGGATGGGTTGCAATAATTTTAACAGACTTGTGTTTTGGCGGCCATGGTGAATGATATTAATGGGCTTA
This sequence comes from Actinia equina, assembly GCA_011057435.1. Taxonomy (NCBI): domain Eukaryota; kingdom Metazoa; phylum Cnidaria; class Anthozoa; order Actiniaria; family Actiniidae; genus Actinia; species Actinia equina. The sequence goes on from WHPX01000030.1 coordinate 183,105, forward strand.
AGCAAATAGCTTTATTTGTATAGCGACAATTCCAATGTTCAACACCGCTTTAAAAAGTATTTTAATATAAAAACTATGTACATAAACGCTGAAAAATATGTTACTTGTAAATAGAGTACAAACACTATAAGTGTGTAACATAAATACCACTTAATACTGCTAAACTAAGCTAATCCTATTGTTTTCTATTGTTTAATTAGCACTATTTACTACTAAATAGTGCAACGTGTTGCACACTTTTAGTGTTTGTACTCTAATATATTCTATATACAATGTAGTGTATATTATATAAATTCTATATACAATGTATAGGCAGTATAAACTCTAGGATAAAAATATTTACAAAATTAAATTATACCATTTTCGAATTCTGTTTTCCCAATAGGAACCGCGTGTTCACCACGGGTTTTGAGTGGTGTTTGTAACTGTTCTTATTTCTTGTCAGGTGTTACATCAACTTCTTCATCTCAAGAAGATGTGGCTTGGTATTTTACCATTAAATCTATTCCACCAGTCACTGGGTGCTTTGTTAGATGCAGTCCTGATAGATATCATTGACAAGGTCTTACAGCTCGAGGTACGCCTATTCTTTGCCAACCTCCCCCCGGTATTTTTGATCTTCAAGCTGCAAAACCAGAGCTTCTGGAGGTTGTTGAAATATCCTTGATTTTCGTGTGCATTTTTCGGCTTCCCATTTCAGACAACGTGTCATTCTCAGTAATATAATTTTTTTTGTTTAATGGTTGCACATGAGAAGACATAGATCTCCTAGGCTTGGGCGTAATGTTTTCCATATCAGACCACGTGTCATTCTCTTGAGAATGATTTTCTTTGTATTATTTGTATCCATAATTATCTGCCTTCTCATGCGTATCCGCTAAATAAAGTAATTATACAGTTTCTCATTAATCCCATATAGGTAACTGTCCAATTATTTTCTTAATTGAACAGGTCTTGTTGATATGGGATTAATTAGGCAGCTATATAATTAATAGGTAATGGATTTCATGCTCCCCAATCAAGAAATAATTAGACTCGGAAAATTCCTCTGACTGTCCTCGGAATTTCCCTCATCCAATTATTTCTTAATTGGACAGCATGGAGTCCTATTGCATATACAAATTATTCTCCAGGGATTGATGCTTTGTCTGAAATGGGAAAACATTAAACCCAATCCGAGGAGGTTTTAATGGATACAACTCAAACAAAAAATCTGATGCTCAAGATAATGAAACGTGGTCTGAAATGGTAAAACATACGTAAGCCGAATGGGTCTATCATATCTGCGACGCAAGCGTTTCAAATGTTGCTTTTGAATAGGCAGATTAAGATTCCCGTTTTTCCTTCCCGCAAACGGCAAACGTGACCAAGTTTTCATCGTTTCCCAACACTCCACTTTACCTATTGCAAACCTTCTCGACAAAGACAAGTATTCTTTGTTTATCTACTACTTGGAGATTTTTGCGATTCCTTTTCACCAATTTAAAAGAATTTTTTAATGGTCAACTGACGTTTCACGTTTGCCGTAAACGAGGATCTTAAACTCTCTAATGTCAGCGTTTTAACGAGCGTATTATTTTGTTTTTACGTAAAGCCTACTGTGCGTGTTAAAACGCAAACACAGTAGTGTGGAAGGGGTCGACCTTAGAAATCTTAACTTTCTTTCATTCCAGGATATATCCTCAGATGAAGCTACTCGTCTTCATTCTATACTGTCCATACTCATAAACCGAGGTCCTGAGTTATTCATGGAACCTACAAAAGACAAGGACCAATCACAGGTCGACCCTCTTATGGTGGTTCCTCATTGGTCCAAATATAAACAGGTGGTCGGTGCGCTGGAAGCCAGTCTCCAGGATTTAGCAGACGGATGGTCAGACGGGAAAGGGCCGTTGGCACTTGATCTTACAGCCAATGAAGTTCGAGGTCTGATAAGGGCGTTGTTCCAGAATACAGATCGAAGAGCTGCGGTGTTGGCGAAAATTAAAGCTGTGCAATAAATTATGAGTTATTTAATGAAGAACAGCTAAAATATGGATCGTGCCTAATAGAGGTTTTGCACCACCACGTGACGACAGCCATGTTAGATGGCAGGAACAATACAGTCGTTTTACATGAGAAAGAATTCAATATTCCCGACATCAAAGGGATTTTATTGTTCTGCCATCTAGTCACAGGAAGCCCAAGCAGTATTATGGGATGACCACGTGATGGTGCATAACCTCTGTAGACCAGTTCCAAACAACCGCTGTATTTCTTGATTACAGACCCATTTACGCAGAGTTAACCTCGCGTTCCATTCAAGTTCCGTCGAATTTCAAAGTGTTCGTATTGTTGAAGTTGTGCATTCTTTACTTTACCTTTGGTATTTGTGAATATTTAAACACTGATACAAGGCTAACCCTGTGTAAATGAGTCTGTAATCAAGAAACACAGCGGTAATTTGGAACTCGAAACTGGTCTGTTGTCTATTGTTCGAGCTTTTAAAAATTGTGTTGATCAGTTTGTAGAGGGTTTGATCAGATGTAAGTATTTAAATGTAAAATATTACGCAAGAATTAAAGAGAAGACATGAAAATGGATGCAACTAAAAAAATCTTATTCTCAAGGGAATGACACGTGGTCTGCATTAGACAGTTTTTACTTCGCGCAAAAATGCAATTTGTTGCACGCGGAATGGCAATACGAGCAAAATTTGCTCTGGCAACTTGCTACGTCAACGTTGCGCGCTTTTACCACACCTTTAAAGTAACCATTTTAGAAGATTCAAAATCTTTATTATTTATAAATATGGTTGATTAGATATGATATATAAATAGCTCAAAGTTAGAAAATGGAGAATCCCTTGGGGTTATTCTAAAGCTATGCATTCGATTGGACGATTTCCATTAAATCGTAAGGTGCTCTCAGTCATAAGTACTTGTGGTAAGAACTGGTAGAAAATACTTTCTTGCTTTTAATTTCGTCATCTGAAAAAGAAAATGGGGAAATTGTATATCGAGGGCAAATTGGGGTAGCACTGTATGAATAATTAGTCTAAACCTACTAATTCTGCTCTCTGATTGGCTGAGCTACTAGTGGTAGACCGAAAAGTGACGGTTTTAATAACCAAAACAGTAAAAATAAATTATTGAACCTTATTCCAAAATGTTTTATCCCTTTATTTGACCAATTAGTAGGTTTAGACCAAGTCAACATTGACACCTCTCGCCCTCATGGTCTACGAGTCAATAGCCCATTTGGCCTCATGGGCTTTTGACTCTAATAGAGGTATTGCATCATCAAGTGGAGGCGCCCATAATCCAGCTTGGGCTGCCTGTGGTTATATGGCAGAACAATAAAATCCCTTGGCTCTCGGGAAATCTTTCTAATGTAAAACGATTGTATTGTTCTTGCCATCTTAACATCGTCACGTGAAGGTGCAAAACCGCTTGTTAAATTTTTAGAAAGAGAGGGTAAATGGATGGATGGATTGACGAGAGAAAGAGAGTAGAGAGGATGTATTACTTACGGGGAGCGATAGGGTCAAATGATGATGGCAGGCTACTAGTATACTGGACTATCTGTTGGGTGATGTGTGGATCACTAACACCGTACCTAAAGTAAAAGAAAACGTGGTGAAACATGAATGCACTTCAATTTCAAGTTTACGCAAAGCTGAGGGAATTCTTGGTTTTCATGTGACGTCATGGCAGGCGGTACCGTCACGGCAGGGAATACGGACGATATCCCTTGAACCAATCATTGCAAGGGATATTTCTGCTCATCCAATCAGGATGTTTGGACACGGCACTGCCAAGAAGAACGTCCGTACCGTGAAAATCTCAAATCATATAGAAACTCCTCTACAATAACTATTTGGAGGCGTTCAATCGAGCATAGTAGTTTATATTATTCTCACTGGGATCTCTACGCACGATGCCTCAAATATTACACGTTTTATATTCCCCGAGAGGAATGCATCCCAGGGGATTTCATCTCACACCCCCCACGTGTGTGGGGTAGTATAAATATCCTGCCGTGCCCCAACAAGGCCCCATTAAACAAAGTTCATAATTCGAGCTGGTGCCACTTCGTCGACCCACCCACCTCCCCACGGCGATGAACCCAAGAGCTCCCACTGCGAGCTATCCGCTCGCTACCGCCTCGTAGGTCATCTCCCCATAACTTAGCGACACTCCAGGCATTGTGTGTGGGAGTTCACAGTGGGAATATATTACTATTTACCAGAAGATTATCCACTCGCCATTTTGCCAGCTTCCACTCGATCTCACAAAATACCTGAATAACAATACGTACGTTTAGTTTAACATCGTGACTTTTCTAAGATTATTTCTTTTTCAAAAGCATTTGGAATACACACATTATGTAATGGGGATATGCCAAATTCTAGACGCGTCTTGCGCATGCGCAGAAAAATAGCAAGCGACAAGCATTAAATGCTTGTACACGATGAAATGCCCCCAAAAATATCTTTAAGGCTACGTACAAGTGGAATGGTATGGATCGCCTTGACTAGCGTTTACAAAAACGATTTTTCCCCGATGACGACGTCAAATTGTAAGATTCCGCGCGTGTTAATGAAAAACGATCGTAACGATCCTTTGGTTTGAAGGGGTTAACAGCTAAGAAAGATGAGTGAAAATTTCCGTGCTTCAAAAATACGAAAACAGTACCAAGGATTGATGCGATTGGTTGCTCTTGATCTCCAGCAAAGTCGAGGACAATCATTCTTGATTTGTTTCCATAAATTATCGCTAGTTCCCAGGCCTTGACTCTCTTTACTGATGGTGAATTTATCCAAGTACGGGATTCCACACGTTTCTGGAGGTGTCGTCAGTATTGCAGCAGCAGTATAGCTGAGACAAGAAGAAAGAAAGAAAAATAAAATAACAAGCTACACCATAGAGTGCAAACAATATAACCGTGAAACTTTAGTAATACTAAATAGTACAATTTCATGCAAATTCCATTGTTCTCTGTTGTTTAATTAGCACTTTTCTGTACTATTTAGTAATTAGTGTTTCACGGATTAATTGTTTGCACTCTACCTGACCTTTTTTTTAATAAAAAGGGAATTAAGGGTGGCATTGTTGTAGTGCACTCGGCATTCATCTCGGTTCGATTCCTGGACTTGTCCGGCATCACGTGTGGGTAGAGTGTGTTTTTCTTCAGCTGGTTACTCGGTTTCATCCCTACGCATAACCTAACAAGCGTTCCAATTGGATCTGTAAGTTAGCATTGCCCTGACTTTGTTCGGCTGTTTCAAAGGATTGATAAAATTTGAAGGTTTTGCCATCTTTTCCTTTCATTTTAATTTCAATTGTTCTTAATAATTAAGAAATAATCATCCTTACCTTTCTGTGACATATAATGTATGCAGTCTTTCTTTTAGTGTTAAAAAATAATCCTTATTTAGTGTCTTGTCAAACGATCTAAAGCACCAAAAGAAATACAAATCGGTTGATGCAGTTTCTAGCTTGCCTCCGACGTTCTCAGGGTAGTTACGCAACGTTTCTCTCATAGAGAAACGTTGCATGACAACGTGACGACCCAGGGAACGTCTGCATAGCCACATGTTTGTGCAATACCTATGGTTGTTAAATAACACAGACGTTCTCAGGACGTTACGAAACGTTTCTCTCGTGGAGAAACGTTGCATGACAACGTGACGACCCTGAGAACGTCTGCATAGTCACATGTTTTTGCAATACCTATGGTGATTAAATAACACAGACGTTCTCAGAACGTTACGAAACGTTTCTCTCGAGGAGAAACGTTGCATGACAACGTGACGACCCTGAGAACGTCTGCATAGTCACGTTTGCGCAATACCTCTATTATTTTGGTTCAGTCATGGTTGTTAAAAAAACACAGACGTTCTCAGGGTTGTCACACAACGTTTCTATCATTAGGAAACGTTGTGTGAAGACGTGACAACCCTTAGAACTTCTGCGTAGGATGCCGGGGGGGGGGGGGGGGGGGGGGGGGCTGTTTATGACAAAAGATATAATTAATTGCACTGAGTTCGTGATTCTATTATCATGTCAGCTTGCGTATTGTTTTTTTGACGACCATAATAACCAGTTTTGGTCAACACAAAAGTAGAAACCCTGAATGTGACAGAAAACTCAGGACAGAAGAACTTGGAACTTGAGTGAAATTGCATACCCTGTTTATGATAAGAAGCTCGAAAAACCATACCCTGTTCAGCGGATCATCCCCATATAGTCCATATATGGGAGTACCCCCCCCCCCCCAGTACCCCACCCCCCCCCCCTCCCCACCTCCTCCCTGCCGGGTAGGATGGCAGGCTTTTTCTGGTCCATACCTTACTAAGAGTTGTGTCAACTTGTCCACATCAACCCCTTCTAGAGAATGGTAGGTGTTGATTGGTTCTGAGGTTTGAAACAATGTACCTGACCCTAGGGAAACAGAGGAATTCAAATCAGCTAATCAATACCACTAAATACCATAATCGACTGTCTTTGGTTTCCTCACTCAGGACTCTGAAGATGACTTCCTCTCAGGTTGTAGAAACGTCAGTCACCACCAACAACAGTCTTTCTCAAGACTGCACTCGCCCGGATGAACGCAATTCACAATAAAGCAACTAATTTACTCAATACGAAATGGAATGGTGAGGGGATGGTGAGTAGACCTCTTTACTCTTTACCTTTTACGGCAGCCATCTTTAATTCACCTTTTCGGCGCTAGCTTGGATTGTGTTACGGTCACCAAAAAGTTAGGACATTGTTCTCGGATTTCCATACAAATTCACTGACTTTAAAGAGAAAATTTAGGTAGACTTCTTTAGTTAGCTATCTTAACAGCAGTAAGAAAAGCTTCAATCAAGCTAGAAAATGATTATTTACTTGTATTTAGAGAACTAACTAAACATCAACCAAGTAAATAGTTCATTTAGAGTCGGTACATTTGTACGGAAAATCGAGAACAATGTCCGAACTTTTTGGTGACTGTAACACAATCTAAAACAATTTATACCCCGTGACGGCTAGTGCCAAAAGGGTGAATTATGGGATGTCGAGGGGGCAAACAGAGAAAATATATAAAGCATAGAGTGGTGGGGTTACATTTTCTAATAAGTTGAAGTCTTGGTGTTTTGCAAGATTGTCCCACCTACCAGCAAATTCAATTGCTTTTTAGATGTGCTTCTCATTGAAAAGTGGACTGTTGCTACACCACCCTTGATTTCCTACAACACTTACCACAGTGTGTAAAAAGCTCTTTTATCAGGCTATCAGCACTTGTTATTACTGCTGAGGTAGCTCGTGGCATCTTCAGGAGCAGCTGTGATATCTCCATTATCTTTGAAATGAAACAAATGTACACATAGATAAGACTTTGTAATAATTGTGTAATGATATGCATGCTATGATGCTTACTACAGTCTAAAAATCTTACTAAATTCGAAGAGGACTTGTCCATCCAGGGTTGCTGTAGAACAGGGTTTAGTCCTCCAGGGACATTAATGCAGTCTATCACCTATTATGTGTGGATTGAAGAAAAAATAATCGTCATTTATCATTCATTGTTTGTTTGTTCATTTGTTTGTTCGTTCATTTGTTTGTTCGTTCATTTGTTTGTTCGTTCATTTGTTTGTTTGTTCATTCGTTCATTCATTCAATCTTTCTTCATTTATGGTCATTCATTCATTGTCTTGAATTCATTTACTGCCATTCATGCATTCATTAATTCATTTATTCCCTGTCATTCATTCATTAATGCATTAGTTCTTCATTCAAGTCTTGCATTCATTTTTTCATTCATTCATTCATTCATTTTTTCATTCATTCATTGTCGTGCACATTTATTCATTAATTCACTGTTATTCATGATGCATTCATTCTTCATTCATTGTCATGCATTCATTTATTCATTCATTCATTGTCGTGCACATTCATTCATCAATTCAATGTCATCCATGATGGATTCATTCTTCATTCATTGTCATGCATTCATTTTTTCATTCACTTTCATTCATTTATTCATTGTTGTGCATATTCATTCATTATTTCACTGCTATTCATTCAATTACTGTCATTTATTTTTTTATTCATTCATTCACTTTGTCACTATCTTTGACACTCACTCGGTTTCCTTAGTCCACAAGCAAATTATGAATTATAAATTAAACTTATATAAAGTTATGACAATTAAAAAACAATACTCAAAGATTAAGCATGAATCAACAAACCTCTCCATTTTCATTGACAAGTCCTCCACTAGTGTTTAGAAATATGACCTTAGTAGGTTTGAGTATACTGGCTATCTTGATAGTCGTATGTGTGGGGTCAGTGTAAACAACTTGACCTTCTTGAGTTTCTCCTACAGCTGTTAGTACTGGTATGTGGCCAGAACTGAGTACCAAAATAATCCAGACCAGGGTGAGTATATCGTTAGATAATATATTATATATATTAATATAATATATATATATAGGAACCTTAAGCTGCAGAACTGCAATGCGAGCAACAACATTGGCGAAATTGGGGCCCTTCAACATTCTATTGCACTGAAATGAAATGATGTCTTTTGGTAGTGCTTTTCTTAAAACAAAAATCAGCAAATATAAGCTTTTGGAGTAGCTGTTCTCTTTACTAAAGTAAAACAAGGGCATTAATTTTTCATGTCTTACTTTCAGCATAAGACTGAAATGAACCATGTTTTGTACATTCCAACAATTGTCAATAGAATATTGATCAATGTCATTATCATTGCTGCCCCACACCTTAAGGTCCCTAATGGTTACCTATAGAGGGGTGAAAGCATCATACTTTTATTCCACAGAGGCAGAAACTGGAATTTCCCAGTGGTGAGGGAGTGTATGAGGAGGGGAGGCAGAGGGGACTGTGATGTTGAGGGAAGGGAGACACAACTCCAAAATAGTCTGATTGTTACATATAAACAAATCCAAATACCTTAGACACCACCTCAGATGTTTGGTATCAACGTCCTCAATTATCCCCACTTCATTCCTGAAATCAAAAGATACACTGTCTCATTTCTAGTTATTACTGTGATTGAGACTTGCGCCATCAGGTTTTATTTAAGAAATAAGACACCTATACATCATTTTAAAAGTGAAAAAAGCTGAAAGAATGAATCATAGGGGAGGTTGGCCACATTTTTTGAGAATTATCCTATCAGTGTTTCCCAAGTGCTGTACGTCTTACTGAAACATGGAGTTATTGTCGGAAAAAAGCTGTTTAATTTTTGCATTTTGCAAATCAGGCTGATAAGGCACTGATGGTGTCAGTGCCATGCTCCGTTCAGTTGTACAGCACAGTTCTTAACCAATCTTCACAGTGGCATGTGTAAAGCGATACAAAAAATAAATCATATTCATTTACTTACACATTACTAGAGAGTTTAGCTGAAATCATATGACTTGAGCATAAAAAAGGTCGTGCTTTGACTCCATTACTTTCCAACATGTCTACAAGTTTGATATTGTCATCTATCAGTTTTTGTTGTTTTTGCTTGTCTAAGATGCCAACTTTTGTCTCTCCTGCAGATTGCGCAATACCATGAACCAGGACTGAATCCATTCCATTACGATGTAAAAATGCCAGACAAGAGACAAGTCTTTCAAGCTGAACAATATTATAAGAGACATGTTAATAAGAGAGAAGTAAGTTACCATCAAAGCATCAGATTTCATGCGGGAGGTCGTACTTCTAGTCATAGCTGGACCAACACTCAGGGTCTTAAAATAACTGAGGAGGAAGTGCTGCCTTTGTAAAAGTTATAGATCCTGTTTAAGACAATTTCTGGTAAAATGTATACCCTATGTAAGACAGCAAGCCCAAAACCCATACCCTATCTACTGGCACAAACCCACGACCTGTTAGACCTCCTTGGATCTGAATCTAAATGAATCTGAATCCAATCCAATTTGATGCTAACTTCCCTTTGTTATTCAAAAAAGGGATTAAAATAGCAGTAATGTGGTTCTGAAATGTTGATAACTCTGCCTATTGTTTTATGCAAAATGTTTGAGTTACTAATTTTTGCTCACCCCCTCTCCAGTCCCATGCACTCTAAGCCTTATTGCCCGACATAGCTTACACAAAAAATGTTGGCACCCTTTTTTGCTCTGCATTTACACTGCTTGCTATGATGTTTGTGTGTCAGCCCCTATCCTTTATCCCCTTCCTTGTAAATAATGACTGGTTCCAATCAATTACCATATTTTGATCATCAAAAACAGCTGGTGCTACCTCCACCACAGCAAAAGGTTCATCAGGTGTCATCTCCAACTCTTGAAAATGCCTGAGCCAAAAGCGAGCTTCTTTAGGATCAGTTCCAACCTATTAAGATGTAGGAACTGTGATTTACATTATTGGAGGGGCAAATGACATTGATCGAGGTACTCTTTCCATTTCTAGGGGTCATTTTGACACAACTGTTTTGCTGAAGAGGAGTTAATTGGGTTACATGACCTCTTGTTTATGACCACTCAGCTCATTTAATCTTCTCTAATTAGCCATTATGTATCATATCTCCATCCTTCTTTGAGGATTCTGAAGGGGGATCCTAATACCATTTTCCAGCCCAAATTTTGCAAAATCCCGGTTCTGCCATGTTGTCAATGAACCCTTTTTAGCAAAAAAAAAAAAAGGGGGGGGGGGGGGTGAGAAAATATCAAAAATGCCTTATTTTCAAAGCAAAGCTCACAGCCTACCACAGTTTGTGGTTTTTCTTTTTGTTTAAAGCGCCTAGAACAGATTAGATAGGCGCTTTATAAATATTTATTATTATTATTATTTCTACAACCCTCTATTGGTATGCCCAATTCTTTACGGAAATCCCTGTTTATTTCCGACATTTTAAAGTCTCTCCTATATAAGTCTCATCAATTATTTCTAACCCCCCTTAAAAAGGTCACTAAAATTTCAAGCCCCAATAAATAATGAATAGTCCCTCATAAAGGGATTTCAATGATCACATCAAACTTTGATCAATGCTTTCTTTTATTGTGGGCCAAAAATCAAATAACCTTGGCATCGTGGACTTTGGACTTGCTGTTGTGCTATAGAACTGAAGTTTTACTGCTAAACTCCTATAAGAGAACTTTTAAAGTGAAACCTTTTCCTTCAAATTTGCTTAAATAATAAACTTACCTCTTCGAGAAATCGTTTTAAATCTCTTGAAGGTTGGTTTGTGAAGAAGCCACGCGATTGTGTTGTACAAGAAGACTGTCGTATTTGTGTGCTACCAGCAGGAATACCGTCCCCTTTAGATGTCTTACCTATGCTTGAATCATTACAAACCAAACGTTTTGCGTTATTCACTAGTACCTTTATACGTTCACCACTGTTATTAAGTCGTGCTGGTCGGCAAGAATGCATTTTTTGCTTGTCTTTTGGACGTGATTGATAAACCTTTTCTTCACTTGTTCTTCATTCAACGACCTGCCCCAAATGTACAAACATGTCACGAACGATTGTGATAAAACTGTTCGGAGATCACAGTAAGAATGTATTTATCATTGTAGATAACCTTATCATGTTTCTGTTCACTAAAAAACTGAAAATATTTCGGTCTGAATATAAGTTAAGTGCCTCTCCACAAGACACAAAATATCAATCAATGGAGTAAACTCAACACTTTATGCTTTATGTATCCTAAGGGGGGAGGGGTAGTAAGGACATTGAAAAATAGAAAAATAGTCAACTTCTTTGATCCAATAAACCTTGATCTTTAGTTCCCTTCAGTTATACTAAAACAATTACTGTAAAGAAGGAGCTGTTTTTAATTTTGTCCTGTATTTTTTTTCATTTCTGTTAATTAAAGCTTCCCACCAGTACCCCCTCCTCATGGAGCAATGAGCCATCCTACCAAACCTAAACAAAACTATAAAATTTGAATATAACGTCACGTGGCTTTTCCCTTTTTGATCCAGCAATGTTTTGGATGATGAAATAGTTAGCCTAAGGTCTTGGCGAAAGATGAGAAAACTACTTCCGCCTTACAAAGAGCGAAACTCTTGGGTTTAAGCCTTTATTCTTTCCAGCCAAAAAAAAGTGTGAGAGGCTGCTTTTAATACCGTAGAGTTAAGTTCATTTTTGTTTTTGTCTTTTTGGTCTTTTTTGTAAAGAAAATTTTGCTGTCTTTAATTGACGTGTCACGTAGTATATCGGACTTTGCTAATCATTTAATCAACACTATTGTACAAATAGTAAAACAAATGAGAATTATTTAGATTTTGGTCCTCAAAAACTATCAAAGCGATCAAAAATGGCACAGCTTTTGAAAGCCTCTGGTTTTCTCGGCCGATCAATTGTTCGTACGTTACGCCAAAACGACCTCCTCGTTTACAAAAGGCCGTGTTTGGCTTTCTTCCACACAACACCAAGGGATTCTGCTCACAGTATCGAGCCGAGAAAGGTATTTTTAAACACATCTAAAGCTTATGCTGTTTACTTTACTTATTGATGTTTAAAGAACTGTAAATTCCTTGTTCAAATACCTTTCAGCAAACAGAGGTTATGATAATTTGGTTTGTTTTGCTTTATATGCGTTATTAAGTGCCGGTTTATTATTTGCATAACAAACGTAAAGTCCTTAATGACCTTGAAAATAAACCCTAGAAATAAATTAAATAGCCTTTTTATTGATTATTTCAAAAACTCTTTTTTCAACCCAGCTGTTCAGCTGTCAAATACATGCCTTCCAAAAAAATATAAGAAATCTAAAAATGAAATGATGTTGCTTCGATTTTGCCCACGTAGAGCCAGTAGGTTCACATGTACGGCTTGTCGACGGCTTGTGAAGTCATTGAACCGATCAACGCGAAAATAGTCTGCTAGGAGGGTGAGGGGGGGAAGATAAGAGGTTATATATTGTATCTGTATTTGTTGGTTTTTTAGACCCTCAGGGCCTCACTTGTACTAGAGGATGGAACGAATCTTTCAGGTTTTTCATTTGGTCACAGCACTTCTTCTACTGGAGAACTTGTCTTTAATACTGGGTTAGTTGGGTAAGTAGAATGATATATTGTCTGTTTTGTTTTCCCCCATTTTTTTGTTTGGCCTTTTTTGGCATATATCATCATCCTCATCCTCATCCTCATTATTATTATTACTACTATTATTGTTATTATTATTATTGTTATTATTATTATTGGAGATTTGGCCTTTTTTAATCATGGGTGATCCCCATATTACTGTATGGGAGTGAAGTTTGGGGGTAGAAGTATTAAAGAAAGAGCGAGGTCCAATTGAAGCATTCCATGTAAAAGTTTGTAAATTAGTCCTCGGAGTTGGTAAGAATGCATCAAATAATGCATGTATAGGGCCGAGCTGCGAAGATATCCTCTATCTATCGATGCCAAATGTAGGACATTCAATTTTCTAAACAATCTGAGAGAACCCAGAAGTGGCTTCCTCTCTCATGATCTATTCTTAGATTGCTTAGAAAACGAAAATAAGACAGTCTGGTTAAAGAAAATTAAAGATACGATATACAAAGTGGGCCTCGGTGAGGTCTGGATAAATACGTTGGGGACTGGGTCAGGAACCCAAGTCCAGACAAAATTAGAATACTGCAAGACTGTAAAACAAAGGTTAAAAGATATTGAGTTCCAGACATGGCTCAGGGAGGTGTGTGATGATGAAAAGAAAAACGGTCAAAAAAAAAAAAACTCTGGACATATCTCATCTTTAAATGTAATTATTCCCCTGAAACATATCTCTTCCGCATTCCTAACATCAAGCATAGAAACGCTCTCACACGCCTGAGAATTAGCTGTCATTATCTAGAGATAGAAGTGGGGCATTATAAAAGGCCGTATAGAAACCATATAGACCATAGACGAGGGAGAAATAATGACTCAAAAAAATATTATAATACAAATATTGTGATTTCATTTTCATAGCTACCCTGAAGCACTTACAGACCCAAGCTACAAGGGTCAGATTCTAATGCTGACATACCCTATTATTGGGAATTATGGAGTACCTAATACCACTGAGCTGGATGTGTATGGTTTATTAAAAAATGTCGAGTCTTCGAATATTCAGGTATTTGAAATATTTACAATCATCCGCTCACTGAGGGAAGGGGAAGGGGGGATTCGGTGTACGACCTCAGATACCCTCCTTTTAAGCTACTCTATATATGTCTATCTACCTGCCTGTCTATCTTTCTGTCTGTCTGTCTGTCCGGGTTATATCTGTCTATCTGTATAGAGTTAACTCTGGTCTTTCTGCCTATCTATCTATGTGTTTCAGTGCATTGCTAATTAAATCATTCAACCTTTGGCTCATAAGCTTTTTAAGTATCAAACTTTGTAAAAAAAATTCTGACATTTTTTAGGTTGCTGGTCTTATAGTACAGGATTATACTCATGGATACAGCCATTGGAATGCTGTAAAATCTCTCTCGCAATGGCTCAAAGAGGACCAGGTTTGTCGTCTAACATCGTTTATTTGCACATGAATGACTGTGCATTGTCACGTGGCTAATCTAGGAAAAGGGTGGCTTTACCCGCCAAATCAGAATTGAGGTTATTAAGCTGAATGATTTAAATGATTTATCAAGCATGTAATGTGAATCTTTTTAAAACGAGAATAAGGTATTTTATTTTACTTCGAGATTGGAGGGCGTGGTCGCCCAATTCTTCCGAGCCAGAGACTCGTGTTAGACGTATTCGAAGTTGCACCCTTTATCCCCTCAAACTATCAATGTTACTTATAAGGGTAGTTAAAGCTACAGCTACAAAGAATAGAAAGGAGTCGAAACAGACGAGAGGAATTGAACCGGGATTGAACCGTGGACCGCCAGCTCCAAACTGCGCACTCACCAACTGAGCTACGCCTGCTCTTTGCAAACATGCAACATACACAATGATTAAGGAATTATATGCTGCTTTCATTGGTATTTCAACAGGTACCAGCGCTATACGGCATTGATACAAGAAGATTAACAAAGATAGTGAGAGAAAAGGTCAGTATAAGAAAGCAAGATATTTGATCGAGCATATGAGTGGGATACTACGATACCGAAGGCAAATTCGTAGTCGTACTGTAATCGTACCGTATCTTATCGTATCCCTAACTACATATTGTGATTGGATGAATTAGAGCAGTTTTCGCATGACTGTGAAAAGCTCAGTGCCGTAATCGTGCCGTGCCGTGCAGTGACCGTGATGGTTTCTAGAATTCTAATTGGCTGAATTTTTTCTCGCACAATGTGTTTGGTCTGACAGTGCCGTGACCTTGGCGTGTCCGTGTCCGCGCAGTGTTTATGCCGTGTTCCGAGTATTTGATTGGATACAGAGTAATGTGATTGGTCTGGCGTATCGCTTGCTGTGTCACGACCGTGTTCGTGCTGTGAACTTTTCACTGTCATACGAAAACTGCTCTGCTGGAAGACAATTGGGAGGTATTTCATTGTCATGCCGCAGCGTGTACGTGCTGTAGGTCAGTACCGTTGTTTTCCACTCTTACCAAAACCGCTCTGCGGCATGTCGTACCGTGTACGTGCTGTAGGTCAGTACCGTATGTTTCCTACTCTTACTACTCTTCCCAGTAGACCGAGGTAGTTGTGATTTTTTAATCGCCTTCGTAGCGTCTGTTATGTTATCCGCAAGTACATTTCAAATCGACCACGTGATGCCAATGTAAGTTGTACCACGTGGACAAGTTTTTTACACTACGTAATCAAAATTCAGTCAAGTTTAATCACGTGGTGTAAAAACTTGTCTTCGTGTTACAACATTGGCATCACGTGGGGGATTTGAAATGTACTTGCGGATATCATAACAGACGCTACGAAGGCGATTAAAAAATCACGACTACCTCGGTCTACTGGGAAGAGTAGTACCAACTAAAACCGCTCTGCGGCATGTCGTAGCGTGTACGTGCTGTAAGCCAGTACCGTTGTTTTCCACTCTTAACGAAACCGCTCTTACGGCATGTTGTACCGTGTACGTGCTGTAAGTCAATACTTAGATCTTATTAACCGAGCGAGGGTCTGTACGGGATAATCTTGACCGAGGTCGGAATGTACAGACCGAGGTCAAGATTATCCCGTACAGACCGACCAGGCTCGGTTGATAAGAGTTTTATTATATGACCACTTTTCATTGAAAAGGACAAAATGTTTTCGCCGTAAGATTAATATGCGATCGGACCGGTTAATACCGGAGAATCTTGACCAGTCCGCGATGCGATCTATCCAATCAGATTGCTCGATTTGCTAGTGTCCAGGCTCTAAGATTCACGGTCATATGATAATACCGCCTATACTATCGTACGCATGCGCTCATATATCAAAACCTCTCTACGGCACCAGTTAAATCAACCCAGGCCCATAGGCTGGTTTTTGAGGCGCGTTGGATGCAAAATCCAAAAAAAATTTTGGTTTCCACTAACAGAATCTGAGTTTTTAATGATCCTTTTTGAGTCATCTTAGTCGAGTATATCCTGCTTCTTGTTTTAACACAGGGAACCCATTTGGCGAAAATTGAGTTTGAGGACCAGCCTGTTGAATTTACAGATCCTAACAAAAGAAATTTGATGGCTGAAGTATCAACAAAGGTATGAAGGGGAGAGGGGAGGGGAGGGTTTGGTTGAAACCACTAAAATGTATGATACTAACTGTGTAAACTGGGCTAACGCCTTTCCAGAAGTGGGAATTTTAAAGATTTTCCGGGAGGCATTGTTACGAACCCAAAAATTGAAGTCACAACTATTAGAGTTAAAGCCAAAACTATGTATCTTAAAGTGTATATGACACGAAAACATTCCATCATTTAAAATGTATAGTTTGTTAGTAATAATAAATATATCGTAACAAAATTTGTTTCAAAAGCTTATTTCTTGAGATATTTGCGAAAGTTAATCCCAATTTGTGACGTCATTTTGTTGACACGTACTCTAGATTCAGTAGTAATGTACTAAATATAAATTGTAATTCATATAAATTAACAACAAAAGACATATTTTAGTCAGCTTCATTTGATAGCTTACGTAGTACTCTTCCAATGTTGGGAAATTGAAAAGTGTACTACTTGAAATTAAGATTCTATATTCAAACATATTTCGTGTATTTGCAACTAAATCTGGAGACTTGTAAACAAAATGACGTCACAACTCGTGCTAAAATTTTTTGAATTTCTAGAGAAATACGTTTTTGGAACAAATTTAACCGTGATATTCTTATTAATGCCAATAAACTACACATTCTTAACATTAAAATTTTTTCGTGTCATATACACTTTAACTATATCTATATCTTAATAATGCCTTATAATCTTTATCTATATCTTTTACTTATTCAGTATTAACGTAACTTTTGTAGAATACCGTGGGAAATTCCCACGGGTTTATAATATATAAAGGGTAGATCTGAAACATGTAAAGTAGATGAAGTAGATGAAAAGCTGATGAGTAATAAAACAGTTCACCCGGTACCTCTCTCTTGGGCGAATACCGTGTACCGCCGAACTACACGCCTACAGACCTCCCTCCCTCCCTCCCTCCGATCTAGAAAAGTAGATCTACTCTTGTTCTCAAATATCTCTAAAACGGATGTAAGCAAGGGCGGTTCCAGGGGGAAAAAGAGGGGCTGAAGCCCCCTTCCCCTTAACTCAATTAGCCCCCCTCCCCTAAACTCAATTAGCCCCCCCCCCCTAAAATTTTGGCTGGATCCGCCCTTGGTAAGTGTACTTGCGTCTGTTTGCATGTATGTTAAACAACAGTATTTGTGAATTGAAATATAGTCACTGCGAACACCCACTATCGAGCATTTCAACAGGTCCCTTTTTGGACCACTTTTATGACCTTACCCTATACGAAGTATTATAACAGATCCTTGGTCGTTATGTTATTGTTTGATTTATTATACTGTTTGTTGTTCAACAGGAAGTCTTGGTGTATGGAAAAGGAAATCCTCACAAAGTCGTGGTAGTTGACTGTGGAATCAAACAGAATATCATAAGAAATCTAGTGACGGTAATGATTGATTGAAACTTTTTAGAGGTGCCGGCGAGGGACTCTGCTTGATTGACTTATGACTAGGGAACAAAAAGGAGTAACCACTAGTCATTCTTATTCACTTGTTGTATTCAACACACCAACACAGTCCCAACCAGTAACCACTAGTCATTCTTATTCACTTGTTGTATTCAACGCACCAACACATCCCCGACTAGTAACCACTAGTCATTCTTATACACTTGTTGTATTCAACACACTAACACAGTCCCAACTAGTAACCACTAGTCATTCCTATTCACTTGTTGTATTCAACACACCAACACAGTCCCGACTAGTAACCACTAGTCATTCTTATTCACTTATTGTATTCAACACGCCAACGCTGTCCCAACTAGTAACCACTAGTCATCAGTATTATGACTATAGTGTGTTCATCTACATACAGATTTGTTATTCTTTTTCCTCATTTAATCCGTCATCATCCTGATTTTCTTTGCATTTCTTTTCTCTGATGCTGAAAAAATATATGCAATGTAACTGAAAGGAAAAAAACTGACTTCCTTTTTGAACTGGGAAAACATTTATTCGAAATGAAGTTAAAGGGTCGATTGGCCTTAACCGGATTTTGTTTTTCATAAAATAACTGTTATAAATCTCGCATTCTGATTGCACACAGCACGCACGCGCCCTTTGCATTTTATAAAAGAAATAAGAAACTTGCTTGCTGTGCTGTGGGCAGTTATAAAGCACTTGGGGATTGGCACAACACTCGAGAGGTGTCGAGAAGCCCTCCTCTACACGTCGTGCTTCTCCTAACACTTCTCTCGTGTTCTATCAACCCCCGCGTGCTTTATAACTGTACACAGCACGTGCGCGTTTTCTATTTCTTCCTTTTCGGGATGCGCAGTGCTTACCAAAACTGTGATGAAAGGGTGCCCACAGCTTTTGATGGGCGGGGATTCAATAGATCTTTTTAACTTGGCTCTTTTCCCATTTTAGAATAAGATTCTTTCTTTGATGGGTATACATATGCATGTCAATAATAGTTCTCATATGCAACCGTTAAACAATTAAATGATACTCTTGGGTTGACACATGCCGGGCAAAGGGACAAAGATCCATTAACGTACATTACTGAGCGTTTAATTTTTGGTTTATCGTCCCGTTAATGATTTTTCTTTTTTTCCCGCAAACCAGAAACAATTTTTTCTAAAAAATTGCATGTTTTTTTACTGACTGGATTAATATTATCGTACTCCCATCCAGCGAGGTGCAGAGGTTCATCTTGTACCATGGAATTACGACTACAGCCAGTTGGAATACGATGGATTGTTTGTGTCTAACGGCCCTGGTGATCCCGCACTAGCCACGGATGCTATCAACAGCTTAAAAAAGGCATTTATCTATTGTAATGATTTTGATTTGTTATTTATATAGCCCCCTTTTCTACGTACATATTCATGAGGTGGTTAGTATGAAGTGTAGGCACTGAGGGTGGTAACTGCTAGGGTTTCTTTACGTCCTCAGTGGTTCTTTTACGTCCTTTATAAAGTGTGGAGAGATGGGACCGCCATTTAAAGTGGTCATCCAAGCCACTTGAAAGTCTAACCATTTGTAGATGTAATTACGAAGGCAGCACTTTCTCCTCAGTTATTTTAAGACCCTGAGTGTTGATCCGTCTGGTCAAGGCTTGAACCCACGACCTCCCGTACAACATTCCGATGCTCAACCAACTGAGCCAACTGGGTGGCAGCTTAGGTTACATTTAGCTCACACAGCAGATAGTTATTTTAAGACCCTGAGTGCTGGTCCGTCTGGCCAAGGCTTGAACCCACGACCTCCCGCACAACATTCCGATGCTCAACCAACTGAGCCAATTGGGTGGCAGCTTAGGTTACAATTTAGCTCACACAGCAGATAGTTTATGAGTTGAAGGTCATAAAATACAAAAACTAGCAAGTAACTCTAACAGAGCCAATGGTCTCATATTCATATAGGTATTAGACAATGATCGTCCAGAGCCAATATTTGGTATTTGTATGGGAAATCAGTTGGTAGGACTGGCTGCAGGAGCTTCAACATTCAGGTTATCACTAGGACACAGGTCAGTACTTATTATTGGTAAAATGGAAGAGACTCAGGCTGCCGGACGAATTTGTAACTGGTCAAAAATTTGACCTGTACATACCGTTTACACTTAACCGTCTCTTTAAATGTAAAAAAGATACGTTCCGTTTACACTCAACCGGTTCCAAATTTGCACGGCTAGATAGGCTTACGAATTATTTTTCGGATAGCTGAGTCCTGTGTGAATAGAACCCCTAAACGTACAACTTGGTGACCAGTTAAAAATTCGTCCAGTACCGTGTAAACTCAGCCTTATAGGGTGTAGCTATAGCCTGTGTAGAGGCTCTCTGTTTTATTTTGCGAGGAGTTGGGATTGGGGAATAGGAGGGGAGGGGAGGGGAAATGCATCGGAGACATTATCTGTAAGATGGGCGAGTAGACGAATTATAGGTGGACATACGACGATGACATAATATTGTGTTGGTTAATTATCATCTACATTGCCAACCAGAAATCTATTGGACAATCAGCAAAACAAAGTGACAAAACCTATCGTTAAAAACAATCGTTATTATTGTATATCACGCACGGAATCATACAATTTGACGACCAAGAGTAGGTTTTTGGTGAACGTCGTTCAAAGTGTTAACAAGACTGTCAGAAAACAAAAAGGTTTTGAGAGCGCATGGAATGTCATGGAAACGCGCGCTAAACACCAATCCAGCATTCATTGTTCTTCCTCCCAGGGTCCCTAGTTACGTCGGACAAGCTGAAATATGTTTTTGAGTACAGCATGAAACAAACACCGATTGCTGAAAATTGTTAATGTCTGTGTTAGAATCAATGTATTCTAAGGTACATTAAGAAAAAAATCGATAAGCACTAATAAATTTTATGAATTCGAGTTTGTTGGCCGGACATTCTGTATTCCATTGGAAAAACTACCCATTGTTTGAGAATCGCCGGAATTGGTCTATTGAGAAAGACCGTAAACTGCTATGTGCTACATTAACATCACAAGGCAATTTTTTATAAACATTTTGTCGATCTATAGCGATTCTAACTAATTTTTGTTGTTTGACGTTTTGTTGTTAGAGGTCACAACCAGCCAGTTATCAATAATCTTAATGGCGAAGCCTTCATCACATCACAGAACCACGGCTATGCTGTAGATGATACGACTCTTCCATCTGATTGGAAGACTTTGTTTTATAATCCCAACGATCTGAGCAATGAGGTACGTCATACATATTTTTAGATGTTTGTGGTACTTTCTTACTTTGATTCCATAGATCTCCATCATATGCGGGTACAATTGTTTGTTGGCAACAAAATCGCGAAAATGTGGCTCGTAATACTACTGACCGTATTATTACTCCGCGCGCATAAAATTTGCCTCATTGCAAAGAGTAGAGAGTTTGTACTTCGCGCAACAATGCAAATTATCCGAAGTATCTCTTCAACTTGCAACGCAACGATATTTTGTGCTACAAGTTGCGCAATTTTGTTGCTGCTCGTATTACCGCAGCTTTAAAAAGTTTTTCCTGCGTCTTTTGGTTTTCGATCATTTTCGCGAAAATCCAGTTCTAATTTCTAACTCTATCTGTCGTTAAGAATGTTTTACCCATGAGCCTCGGACTTGAGAGAACTAATCCCCGCATGATCGATTAACAAAAAACTAAGCACGATATTCCACGCAGCAGAGGAATGTGCAATATTTTTCTTTCCCTTTTTCTTTTATTTGTCAGGGAATCGTACACAGGAAAAAACCTATCTTTACAGCACAGTTTCACCCAGAACATTGTGGAGGACCAACAGATACTGAGGTATCGGGGTTGATAGAACATAGCTATAGTCTTGAATCAAATGCAGAAACAAATAAAAGAAAGCGAAAGATATGGATTGAAAATAAATGGATAGATGGTGCGCTGGACAAAAGGAAAATGGAGGGAGAAAAGATCAAGGGGGACTTGAAAGAAGGGTGGGTGGACGGACGGACGGATGGAAACAAGTTACTCATCCAATCCCTATCTGATATTTATTTCCTCGTAGTATTTATTCGATGCCTTCATGAAAATGGTCAAGGATGAAAAATCTTCCATTGAGGTGTTACATCGACCTGTTCATGTCCTTGAAAAAAAGAAGGTATTGCATTTCACTCATATCCTTTAGTATGATACGATAATGAAAACACGTAAGAACACAGGTCTAAAGCAGATTCATGGTTTCCATCCTTGTGAAACTTAAGAGTTTTATCAATATGTTTATCGCTTAGTATGTTTTTGACTTACACTCACTCATTTGTCATTTAGATGTCTTCTTCGGAATAAAAGAGGGTTTAATTGGTGAAAATAAAAAATATCAAGATATTTCCATGTCATTTTGGGGCAACGAGGACATGAGTCTATTAACGGAATGTCATGGAAACGCCTTGATTGACTTCCACCAAAACCTCACTTTATCTTGACGACGGACAATTCCGCGCGTGTTGATGAGAACCAGTGTAATTCTAGCATTCGTTCAGGCTACTAACTTTTTTTGGTCATTTTTCTTTTCAGTTTTCCAAGGTTCTTGTGCTCGGCTCTGGTGGTCTGTCGATTGGTCAGGCAGGAGAGTTTGATTATTCAGGTTCACAAGCTGTCAAAGCTTTGAAGGTGATTTAAGGAACCACAGGGTCGGATCTAGTGAAGGAGTGCAGGGAGAGCACACCCCTCCCCCCAGATAAGCTGATATCTACTTCATTATCGGGGTTTGCGTTTGTAAGCAAAGGGGGCACCCCCTCCTAAAAAAGTCCTTGATGGTGCCCCCACCCCTAGACATAATCCTCCATCCGCCCTTGAGCCCTTTTCCTGAACCACAAGCCAGTTGTTTACCTTGTCGCTTCTAATCGTCCACACAGAAAACTGCCTTCCCCTCCTTAGAGTAGCAGATCACGGCCTTAAAATTTAACACGATACCAAGGCTCTTCAGAATAAGATGTTCACAATTGCATTAAACCTCAAAAGGATCAGGAAATATATCGCTGTAGATTCCGTTATAACGTTTTTGAGCAGAGATTTGACTAGCATTTCTACTAGAATCTTATTATCATTGCCCAAAGGAACTTTGTATATGGTACATTAATTTGTCCTACATAAATGTATTTGGTGATCCTGCACGGGCTTGTAACAAATAGGAAGTAGCATAGACTAAAACATCGCAATCAAGTCTGAATTTTAAGAGCAATTGTCTGTAAGCGTCGGCTGGGCCATGAAGGATAGAAAAAATCGAAAATTTTCAAAACTCATTCGAAGAATACCCTCAAAGCCCTTATCACAAAAATATAACTTTTAGTTTCATCCGATCTTTTTTTGGCGAGTTATCGAGCATTTTATGATTTGACGTTCATCGACCGATTTTAACGGCTCGAGAAGGCCGATTTTAAACAGCTCTATACGACAACTAAACAAATACGAAACTTAGTCAGTGCTTGTTTTCTCAATAAAGAATTATGTCTTCGAAGTATTCCAGTCGCTTTATCAAGTATTTCGAAAACTGGAATTTTTTCGGGTTTTTTTTACTTACCCCTCTTTCGACCAACTTTGCCGTAGTCAAAAATTCACATAATTCAAACCCCAAAAAACCCAATTGGTACATGGACTAGCCGGTTGGTTTTATACTCGACAGATAGACTGATATTTCGGCTACAAATTTGTGAAATAAAATTCTTGGGCACTTGAAATTGGAATTTTTAAGAGCGTCGAACGTTTACCCTACTTTCGTAAATATCGTGACCCTTTAACCTTATACATTAACAACATGAAGTCAACAACTTGTCTTTCAAAAATTGCGAACTTAAAAATTTACCGAACAATTTATTGCTTGTAATAAAAAACTAATACAATAGATCATATCTCAAAGTTTTGAAGGGTTTTCGAAGCCAAAAAATTCTGTTATTTTTTTAGGCCAATTCAAACACGATGACATGAACTTCAATCCGGTAAATAAACAAGCATAACAGAAAATAAACTAGCAAAAGCTTTTTACCAAGTTAAAAATGGCCTAAAAGGAGTTGTTAATCAGAAGTCAATAACTAAATCCAGTTAGAAATACCAGATCGCATCAGCGGCTGAAGAATAAGGATTACATCGAATTAATATGAGCAATCTCTGTCTCACTTCTCGAGCTCTATTGTCGGGAAGTCGGACGATCGCAGACGTCGATTACTTTATAATTAATGTCAAAGTGATTCCGACCAAGGGTAAAAGGTTTTTTTTGTAAAAAGAAAAACCAATAAGTTCAAGAATAATGTATAAATTAATGACTGGATATTTGAAAACTACAAATAGCCGAGAGTATTGGAAAGTTCGGGTAAAGTTTAAACTCATTTTGAAACAAAAAACTCGCAAGATATCAGCTTAACTGGTTCGGACGGGGCGGCACAACGCAACCGCCTGTCATTCATAACCACAAAAGTTCTCCAATGAGGGTTCATTGCATTTGGTTGTTTTATTGAACTTTGGGGGCTGCGCAACCCCCACCCCCACTCCACACACACAATTCCCATTTTGTTCTTGTCTTCTGTCCTTACTTATTTTCCGAAGATGCTCAGATAAAAATTGTATAAGGGAGATAGTACGTCGTTCAAGTGCCGAAAGGAATGTGCTGAATGCAAGAACTGACTGGAAGAACAATTTTGACCATCAAGAGAGACCATCGCATTTTTCTCATTTAGGGGCCGTTGCATCTCGGTAGACTCGGCACCTCTAGATCCGTCCCTGGCATGCACAAGACTCTACCAGTTCCTTGATCAGATTGATATAAGGCGCTTTACGACGAACTTGGATATGGTCGACCGCAAGATCAAAATGCCCACAGACAGAACGCAACACTGAGACACCTAGGTGTGTAAGCTTTTTCGTTGAATATAAAGAGCAAATATTCAAGGTGTCGTAGACGATCGGGTGGTTTAGCTGGACTTCTTGCAGGATATGTTCACGTGTTTTGTGATAACTGTCTTCATCTTCTGCTGCTAACTCATCATCATCGTCATCAGCTTGATCTGGTGTATCCATTCCGCCTTGGCGCGCTTTTTTTCGACATTCTTGAAAAATATGATTTAATCTGCTGAGCAGTTAGGAACTCATCAATGTTGAAAAGGCGCTTGCCTTCGGAATCCCGAGTAAAGCGCATATCTTTTGCTACTGCTGCAGGATCGGCCTTGTTTCCTGTTTCCTCGCCGATTTTAAACTTGTCATCTAAATAACGTGTTTGTTTTTCATTGAAACGGTTGGCCTTTTTTGAGGTCTTCAGGGCCCAACCAAGTGCTAGCACAGCTCCACCCTCGCTTTCTTTTTGTAATACTGTGGGGTTGATATTGAGGTTTGCACTGGTGCCTTCGATAAGTTTTGACGTATACAGGACTTTAGCCTTGTCCATCAGTGTTTCCCTTTCAGGAGCTAGATGGCATTTTCCATAGCTCATATGTTTTTCAAGACCAAAATAGCGCTGATATTCGCTGGTACAGCCTGCGTTGGGACATGTGAAGAGATTATTTCCATGATCTTCAGGCTCAGAATCTTGGGAGTTCACAGTCTGGGAAGGCTTTTCTGCTTTTTTCTTTGTACTAATATCAACAAAATCTCCTGGTGAAAACTTCTCGGTAAACTGGCAATCATTTAGCTTCAAGGCTAAAACAAAGCAAATATGTTTAATTGTAATGATGAACGAATATATGAGAAGATATTTCATTGTTTATGGTTTTGACATTTCGGCCATCAAGCTATGGCCATGCATCATCAGAATTCGACTGATCGTAATATTGCAGCAACAACTTACTACTTTGATCAATCATAGATATCACGGTTATTACATTACCTTCACAAAACTTTTTACTTGAAATCTGCTTCCCTATTCCGATATCGTATGCTCTCCATGCCGTTATACCCTTCTTTGTATATTCGAAATTGTTCAAGAAACTCACTCCATCCCATTTGGGTCCAACGCCGTCAATATCCGGTGGAACTTTCGCGTCGATAACCGCTACCCTGACACCACGTATGCCGCCATTAGAAAGGATGGCCTCTCGGAACTCTTCTGGCGTGTTAACATCATGACCCTCATTCATGTATCTTCGAACGTGTGCTTTAATTACTGCCGCCTTCCTATCACACGCTCCTTTACCGCCTTGCGGGTCA
The DNA here is from genome assembly GCA_011057435.1 of Actinia equina. Classification (NCBI taxonomy): domain Eukaryota; kingdom Metazoa; phylum Cnidaria; class Anthozoa; order Actiniaria; family Actiniidae; genus Actinia; species Actinia equina. The sequence continues at coordinate 209,317 of WHPX01000030.1, forward strand.
CTAAAATCAACTCTTGCAACACCTATTCCTGTATGAGCTTTCATTTGTTGGCAGCTGGACAGCATGAGGGAGCTGTGATAACATGCACCATTGTCTTGGCGCAAAAAGACTTTGGATAATTCAGGATGCTCAGTTTTCAATGTTCTTAGAGTATGATCAAGCATGCGCACAACAGAAACACTGTCTTGGGAGCAGCTTTTGGCGATGTGGATGAATGCTTGTTGTTTTATAATCCCTCCTACTTTGGTGACAACTACGCTAATATGCCACGAGATTCCTCGTTTTCCATACCAATCTGCCTGGGTTTCCCTGTATCGTTGAGGAAGAAATTTCATCGCCCAGTCTTGAGTTAAAAAGATAGAGTTTTCATCAAGGCTCGTGTCTAGGATAAAAGTACGACTCATATCTTGCCTGATACTTCTGAGCTGATGGCATTTCCAGGCCTGGATGGCTTGCGTAGCTTGACCATACAGATACATCAAATCATCACGCTCATCATTTGACAACTCAATTTCCTTCAAGACTTTCTTTGTTTCTTCTAGGGCACTTTGTATTGCTTCGCACTGCTGACAGAATTCATCATGGACATGTGAGCAAGTCGACTCTAAATTGTTATTCTTACTGTCAACTAGGGCGTATACCATGCAGTGATCGGCGACTCGGGAGTCCTTTGAAATGTGAACCTAAAAGAAGACATTAAATTCATTAAACATCATTTTTACAATCAAGAACATAAAAAGGACTAGCCACATCATTGATATCATACAAATCAGGGGCGGATCCAGGAATTTGTTCAGGGAGGGGTGCTGCGCACAAAGTTAACCCAGGGAGTGGTGCACCCCTTAAAATCAAAGGGAAAAAACATTATTTTGTATTGGTTATCTTCGAAGTATAGGGGCACAAAGTCGAACCAGGGAGGGGTGCGCACCCCCTGCACCCTTCCCCTGGATCCGCCACTGCAAATACAAACTGTTTGCATCTCATTAGATATTATATATTTTATATGGTTTATAACCAAACGACAGGATGCATTTTTCGCGTGCTGTCATTGGTTCAAAGCGCAACATTTACACAAGACGGAATCAGAAGGTATCCCAGAACGGGTTTATTTACAATTTTGTTTTATTAAAGGATTACCTTATAGTCCGTCTTCAGGTACTGTTTACCTTCTTTCAGATCCTTCTTTAACAACATCAGTTTTTTCCTATCAACACCACTCTTCGCCTCTACTCTGTCAAGCAAGCCATAGAGATCATCAAAGGCTTTAGCCCCTTCAGCTGAAAAATAATCAAGACCTTGCAATGACCTCCGGACTGTTGCACTGCAGCATGACAATATGCGTAGCATGGTAGATGATCCAAACGGTTTGAAATTCGACTCCTGACAATACTGTTGATATTGTTGTACGATTCTTTGAGGGATGATTGTACGAATGACATTTGGAGTCTCGAGGATCTCTCCGGACGAAAGGTGTAAGTATCTCTGTCCAAATGGAAGGTCTTGAATTACGTGTGAGCTGGTAATAAAGGATAGAAAATGATCGAGTTGATCCATGTTGACACGCATTCTTGGACTTTTGTCTAAAGGTAAGGGAACGCCCCGTCCATATTTTAGTCTATGCATTCTTGCTATTTTGAACCTGTACTCAGTGAGTCCTGGTATGTACTGTCGAAGTCCTTCTAGGGTCGTTAAATCCGCCATGATTGACAAGATTTGTCTCCTTGTATCACATGTGGAGGCGTTTCTGTATGTTTCAGCAAGGGCGTCTAGGTATTTGTTGTCATCACTCTCTATGTTGAGAAGTTGTTCAACAGCTCGAGACGCTTTGAGTGCGTCCCACAGCAAACCAGGTTCTCCAGGAGCAATGACATTGAGGACAGCCACAACTGCATCTTTTGTCTTGATGATGCGATCTTGTTTGGCTCTTGAAGTGATATTACCAAAATTATTTTTAGAAGGCCCAACTGATGGTAGATCGCAAGAAGACAGGAATTCATTTAGTTTCCTTCTTCGGACAGCAAGGGATGCTGTGTTCAAACAAGCATCACTTGATGTACTAGACGCTAGCGATTCATGACTGCTACCAGCAAAACTAGAGGAAGGGCTTGATGTAGGTTCGTCCAACAAATTCGCCAATGACATGTTCTTGAAGACTGCGCATAATTCTTTAAAATCATTTTCCTAGTTAAAAAGAAAAAATGACGTCATCTACAATGTAAGACAAATCTTATTGGAAATGCAGGTTATAATTATTGCACTATTCAGTTGAAACCCCCATTCCTGACATGTGAGGAATTCAACATTCAGCTAGTTTAAATTTCCAGCCCTATCCCAGATACAAGCGGGAAAAGAATTTTGTTTGACATTTTTAAAGTTGATGCTGTTAAAGTGGCAAAACTGTTGCAGTACGCTTTTAGTGTCCCTTGTCTCCGTGCATTCACGTTGTTAAATGCGAGTCAAGGCCCTGGTAACGCCGGGTTAATCCCCCGCCCTGTCCGGGGACCGGAGGTTTTAATCTATCGACCAGTGAATCAACGAAGTCTGTACCTCCTTGTTTTCCATTTCTGATATTTGATCACTTTGAGATTCTTCCTCCTGAAAGGTAGTGTCTTGTTCTTGACGCTCAGATTGTTCTTCCAGTTTCTTGCATTGGTACGACAACCTCATATCCTCAACCTTACGCAATCTTTCTCTACATCTTCGGCAAATTGCTAAGAACAGTGTGCAAGAAAATAATTAGATTTGTGTTTTTGTGTTTTTGTGTTTTTGTGTTTTTTTGTTTCTGTGTGTGAGTGTGTGGGGGGAGGGGGGGAGTAGCATCAAAAACTGTGTACTATTTCTTGGTTTATCTTCGTCATCATGTACGTCCACAACTCAGATTGGGTGGGTGGGGGGGGGGGGGGGGTGGGAGATTGTTTACTCCACGTTTGTAGACCCACCAAAAATGTGTAATAAATAAAGACTTACGTGAGCCAACTGGTATCAGTATTTTTGTAAACTTGAAAAGGCGTTTGGAGTGTTCCACGGTAATGCCTCGATCACCTTTTGGGGGTTGAGTTCCATGACCCGACCAGTCAATGGGACATGCGCAACTTTTCTTGTTACAGCGCCATCTTACACCAAATTGGTCACGATGCCTTGGACATACATTGTATCCAATAGAGAGTTCTTCCGTTTTGTCAAAAACACCTTGAGATCGATCAAATGCACGAAACATTAATTCTAGTAGGAAATATCTATGAGAAATCGCTTCTCATGCAAGCGCTCGATGTTTTGAGTTCTTACCTGCTCGAGCTAATAGAAGTTTTGATTCAGTGTCCAAAGCCGAATCTGACACGGCAAACAACTTCAGATGGTTCCTGATGTCTCTAGTACATTGGCTTACTATCACACATTCTGCATTGCCAGGATTAAAAGTACTCGAACCACAATCACCACCAACGAGTGTCGAATAGCTACAAGCTGCCATGTTTCTGGAGAGCGCTGGCCGGTCTGCACGATTATCACAAATGACAGGTTGCGTTGTGCCGTCCCGTCGGAACCAGTTTTAAAGCTGATGTCTTGCGAGTTTTTTGTTTCAAAATGAGTTTAAACTTTGCCCGAACTTTCCAATACTCTCGGCTATTTGTGGTTTTCAAATATCCAGTCATTAATTTATACATTATTCTTGAATTTATGGGTTTTTCTTTTTACAAAAAAAACCTTTTACCCTTGGTCGGAATCACTTTGACATTAATTAAAAAATTAAACGAGGCTTACCTGTAAGGTGAAGTTTGATTGGGATTCTACCTCCTCATTCTTGCATAGAGAGATCACGTGAGATAGCGCATGCGTAGTGAAGTTCATCCTTTAAAGCGGGCCCATGTTATCCCAAGAAATGGGTGGGTATACACCAGACAATGGGGTGGGCACGTGATCTCTCTATGCAAGAATGAGGAGGTAGAATCCCAATCAAACTTCACCTTACAGGTAAGCCTCGTTTAATTTTTTAATTCTACCTCCTCATTTGCATATTCGAGATCCCGTGAGACTTCAAAGCTACGTGGGCCCGTGTCAATGTACCCTTCAGTAGGGAAACACACAATAACCTCAAATGGAAACATTTTAATATGAAATTAATTGAACATTTTTGTCATCTTCATAAAGCACAGCTTAAAACTGAGCTTCCATAACAATTGTCTGGTTTAATGTCTTTCTTGTAAAAAATAGCAAATGTACATTGTGATGACCATCCTGCAGCTTCCATAATTGTTTCTAATGGCACTCCACTGCGATAAGCAGCCGAGGTTGATGCTGACCTGGTGCTATGTGGTAGGAATGTTTTAACATCTATGCCTGATTGTGCCATTACTGTTTTGACCCATCTAGAAATAGTGTTTCTGGTAACAGGCTGAAAAGGCTTGTTATAACTGAGAAAGAGCCTTGTGTTCTGTGGCCTTCGGATAGTTTCTGTTTTAGCTATGTAAGCTTTTAGGTAAGTCACTACACAAAGTCTCCTGTCTGCAGGGAAAGCAGGAAGCACCAGTATTGGTGGTTGCTTTCCAGGTTTGGATTGTTTTATAAGTCCATCTAGAAAAAACTTGTAGGAAGACTTCCCTTTTGAAACATGTTGAAGGTCCATCATGTGCACTGATTGGCATCTTTGACCAGTAACTAACATACATAACATAACTAGCTTGAGAGTGAGTAACTTTAAATCCAACTTTGAGGCAGGACTCCATGTTTTTAATAAATCTAGCACCTTGCAGACATCCCAAGTTGAGTGATATCTTGGACGAGGTGGTCTGGTCTGAAAAGTTCCTTTGACAAATCTTCTAATTAGAGGATGTTCTCCAACACTCGAAGTACTATCGGCAAGCTCAACAGTTGCCGACAATGCTGATTTGGCAGTGTTAATTGCTGAGTAACTGCTTCCAGAGTCATATAGGTGTGTTAAGAACTCAATTATATTAGCTACAGTTGGATAAATGGGATCTTGATTTCTTTCTGCTGTGTATCTCCTCCATTTATCCAAATAAACTCTGTACTGTTTTGTTGTTCCTGTTCGCCATGACGAGAGGATAATTTCACAAGCTCTTTCTGAAATGTTCTGTTGTTGGAGTCGTCCCCTGATAAAAGGCATGCCATCAGTTTCAATTTTGGCCACAATGGGTGAATCAGTTTTCTGTTGTGTGGTAATTGTAGCACAAATTTGTCTCTTGGAAGCAACACTGGTCGCTGGATTAACATGTGTAACATCTTTGGAAACCAGACTTGGGTCCGCCACAATGGTGCTATCAGCAAGGCTTGAGCTCGGTCTTCCTGGAGCTTTTGAAGAACTTTGGTCAACATGCTGAATGGTGGAAATAAATAAACATACTTATTTTTCCAACTTAAACAAAATGCATCTATTGCCATGGCTTCAGGATCAGCACGCCATGATACAAAAGGCTTGAATTGATAATTGTTTCGGGAGGCAAATAAGTCTATTTCTGGCCTCCCCCAGAGTTCTATTAGCTGTTTGAAAACAGTGGGATGAAGTTGCCATTCTGTTCTATCTGTAAATTTTCTGCTCAACCGATCAGCTATTTCATTTTGTATTCCGGGAATGTGTGTCGCACTGAGCCATATATTTTTTGAAATACACCACAACCAGATTTCACGAGCTACTTTGTTGCAAGCCAAAGAGTGAGTTCCACCCATATTATTAATAAATGTTACTGCTGTGACATTATCTAGTTGTAAATGTATGTGTACATTTTTCTCATTGCTACACAGAGACTGTAGTCCTAATTTAGCAGCTTCAAGTTCAAGACAATTTATATGTTTGGTTTGTTCATGTGCAAGCCATCTACCTCCTGCACAGTCCTTTCCTTGGCGGTGTGCACCCCACCCTTCCAGGGAGGCATCAGTGGTAAGGGTGAAGTCTGGGTTGTTGTGGGAAATTTTCTTAGTAAATTTGTAATGGTTTCCTAACCACCATTTAATGTCTTCTCTAGCTGAGTTAGAGAATTGTATTAAGGCCTCAAAATCACCTCTGCTATTTTTGAGTTCCTCAATTTTTTCAATTTCAAGTTGTTTGTAGAAAAGTGGTCCAAATTCCACTCCAACAGAACAAGAAACTAAAGTTCCAATAAGTTTAGCTGCTTCTCTTATTGTACATGTTTTATTATCCAAAATGGTTTTACCAAGGACTCTAATATTTTTAATTTTTTCCTGTGTGAGACTGACTGTCATGTCAATAGAGTTTAATATGAACCCCAAATGCTCTAAAATTTGGGTTGGTCGGGTTACCGATTTTTCCTCTGAGACCTGAAACCCCAGGTCTCTAAACAGATCATAAGTTTCATTTATATTATTCATGCACTGATCATATGACGTTCCCAATAAAAAACTATCGTCTAGGTAACCACTTGAGATATGTCCTCTGCTCCGCAAAGTGGAATACACTGGCTTCATGAGTTTTGTAAATATTCTCGGTGCAGAGCTAAGACCATTTGGTAGTGTGATATATTTGTATAATTGGTTTCCCACCTGAAATTTTAGGTATTTCTGGGATTTTTGGTGGATAGAAACTGAATAATAAGCATCAGTTAAGTCCAGAGATGCCATGAAACAATTCCGTTCCATTACATTTATACAGGACTGTATTGTGTCCATTTTAAAATGAACTGGTAAAATATTTTTATTCAGTTTTTTGAGATTTAATATCAATCTGAATTTTCCATTCTTTTTTGTTCGTAAAAACACTGGTGAAATAAACTCTTCTCTTTCGTGTTCACATTTTTCTATGACTTGTTTGTCTAATAGCTCATCTACTAGTGTATGAAGAGCTTTCTCTTCAACTGATTGAAGTTTTGGTTGTCTCAAAGGAGTTGTTTGTACTGGTGGTGAAATGAAATCAACTTCGTACCCTGTTACAATATTTAGGATTGTTTTGTCAGAAGTTAGCTTTTTCCATTCATTTTCATGAAATTTAAGACGGCCAGCTGGCAAAACTTGGTTTTTGGTCAGTGTATTCTCACTTTGCAGAACAGATTTCTCTGTTTTAAATGCAATATGATCATTTTCCTCAAGGTTGCTTACCTTAACAAGAGGAATAGAGATATGTAAACTTGAATTCACTTGCGAGGCTGATACTGGGATTGGTTTTTCTGATTTCGGTACCCTGTGTATCCGCTTCTTTGCCTTCCAGTAGAGCCTCTGCCCCGGCTTAAAAAAGGAAACCTTCTCTGATCTGACCTCGCATATTGGCTGCCATTTGAGTTCTGTCTCTTGTAGTTATTGTGTTTCGAGGTAATTTTAGATGTGACCTTGCTGGCCTCCGTCAAATCCTTTACTGATTTGCCTAGCTCAGTTCCAAATAGCAGATCTTTAACAGGGTTTTGATCGCTACACAGCAAACGATATTCAGATTTCATATCTGATTTGAACAAAGCTCTTCTTCGCAAGTCAATTTCATGCAAAGCATCGCTTAACAGTGACAGACTGTCTGAAAGAGTCTGCATTGTGTTTGTTGTCATGTCCGCCATTTCGGCTGGAATGTTCTTATCTTTTTCAGCTTTCATAAAGTCACTTAGCACTTTAGCTACTGCCGTTATTCCTTTAAGAAGAGGTTTCTGTGCTTTTTGTAGCATAACATCCTCTGTTTTTACTTCCTTTCTCACACTATTGAAGATCTCAGGGTTTACTCGAACGACCTCTAGTCGCTGACAGTTTCCTGGCGTGGGTAATTTCTCCACCAGCTCTTCGCGCGAGTCTTTGCTGGCGCCTTTGCTTAGAAGTTCTGTCAATAATTCGGCCAAATCCGAGTCGAGATCTTCTCCATTGTGTAGTGGTTTATTTACCACTTTCGCCATGCCGGCGAGAACCACATTCAGTTCTTTCTTGGGTTTTTTCCTGGGAGGTTCACCTTCCTCCTCCCCGCCATTGTTTTCGTTGGCGGGCGATTCACTGTCACTTTCTGACAACTCATCAACAGCCTGGTTATAATTATCGTAGGCTGTTTTTATCTCAGTAATTACTGGTGTAAGGCTAGCTAAAGATCCAGTAATGTTTGCTAGTTGTTGTTTGATGTCATCTACATCTTCGGCCAGCAAGGTATTTTCGGTTTGGTCTTTGCTTGATTTTGGCGCCAAACTTTTCGAGTGGCCATCTTCTGGCTGTTTGTCTTTGGGACTCGTGGGATTTTCTCCCGTCTTATGACTTTTTTCGAGCCCTTTTCCCTTTCGGGAAGTTTTTTCGACAGTATTCTTTCCCTTTCGGGATTCTTTCATGGTGGTTAAACCACTGGTGGTTTCTGATCTTTTTGCAAGACTTTCGCCTTGACGCTTATTGGCCTCATGGCCTTGCTCCATTCTTCAGAAGTTCTTGCCAAAACACGAACTGAGAGTTCCCTCGGGACGATGGAAGTCGGTAGACACCTATTTCTCTAAGAAAATCGTGGTTCTTCTTAAAATCTTTTCCGAAACAAAACGTGGACTTTTCTACACTGAACGCAAACGCAAGATGAACTTCACTACGCATGCGCTATCTCACGGGATCTCGAATATGCAAATGAGGAGGTAGAATTATAAAGTAATCGACGTCTGCGATCGTCCGACTTCCCGACAATAGAGCTCGAGAAGTGAGACAGAGATTGCTCATATTAATTCGATGTAATCCTTATTCTTCAGCCGCTGATGCGATCTGGTATTTCTAGCTGGATTTAGTTATTGACTTCTGATTAACAACTCCTTTTAGGCCATTTTTAACTTGGTAAAAAGCTTTTGCTAGTTTATTTTCTGTTATGCTTGTTTATTTACCGGATTGAAGTTCATGTCATCGTGTTGAATTGGCCTAAAAAAATAACAGAATTTTTTGGCTTCGAAAACCCTTCAAAACTTTGAGATATGATCTATTGTATTAGTTTTTTATTACAAGCAATAAATTGTTCGGTAAATTTTTAAGTTCGCAATTTTTGAAAGACAAGTTGTTGATTTCGTGTTGTTATGTATAAGGTTAAAGGGTCACGATATTTACGAAAGTAGGGTAAACGTTCGACGCTCTTAAAAATTCCAATTTCAAGTGCCCAAGAATTTTATTTCACAAATTTGTAGCCGAAATATCAGTCTATCTGTCGAGTATAAAACCAACCGGCTAGTCCATGTACCAATTGGGTTTTTTGGGGTTTGAATTATGTGAATTTTTGACTACGGCAAAGTTGGTCGAAAGAGGGGTAAGTAAAAAAAACCCGAAAAAATTCCAGTTTTCGAAATACTTGATAAAGCGACTGGAATACTTCGAAGACATAATTCTTTATTGAGAAAACAAGCATTGACTAAGTTTCGTATTTGTTTAGTTGTCGTATAGAGCTGTTTAAAATCGGCCTTCTCGAGCCGTTAAAATCGGTCGATGAACGTCAAATCATAAAATGCTCGATAACTCGCCAAAAAAAGATCGGATGAAACTAAAAGTTATATTTTTGTGATAAGGGCTTTGAGGGTATTCTTCGAATGAGTTTTGAAAATTTTCGATTTTTCTATCCTTCATGGCCCAGCCGACGCTTACAGACAATTGCTCTTAAGATAAAGAACCCTGCCTACTGCAATTTTTTAATTTTGTTCAATCTCAACTCAGTCAGTCCCCTTACTTCTCCTTCTCCCTTCCTCCCCCCCCCCCCCCCCCCCCCCCCAGAAGCATAACCTGTGAATCATTCCTTCGCTCACAAAAACATTGGCCAATTCCTATACTGAAAAGCTACGTGTCTAGTCCTTAATTTGATCCAACGGTGAAGCCTATCTCTGTTTCCTCTCGATATAGTATACAAATATCCATGCTTATCACTGGAACTTGTCTTTGTCACAAATATTGACGGTCAATGGTCAGTCCTATCGCCACCATCAAATATGAAATTTGGTACTTTTGCTCAGTGTCATCCTTTTTGTAAACTTAGCTTGTGAGTACTGGATGATGAATTCATGAATGAATGTTGCATATTTGTTACAGGAAGAAAATATCGAAACAGTTCTTATTAACCCAAACATCGCGTCGGTGCAGACAAACGAAGTGGGAGAAAAACAGGTTAGTCAATGACTTGGTTCAGTCAGTCAGTCAGCAGTCTGTTTGTCGTGTTCAGCCTCGTTTATTTATTCAATCAATCTGTCTGTTCTTCTCAAAATCATTGAGACAGCCCAGTACTAGTCATACAGTCGGGCCACTCTTAGTCAGATAGTCAGTGGTACAGTCTGTCAGCCTATCTATACATGTCAGTCAGTCAGTTTGTGACACTCTAATCGGTATAGACCTTTACAGCTAGCTTCGTGTGCAAATTGCCCATTTCAGATCACATGACATTCCCTTGAGAATTGTTCTTTTATAACGAACATGTTAAGATATTTACACATGAAAGAATCAACTCCCAACAGTGGCATCACATGGTCTGTAACATGCATAACAAACAACGAAGCTAAAAAGGTCTATTGTGGTCGTCTAACTTTCGTATTTATGGTTTATTCAGCTAGTTTGTTTGTCTGTCCGTCTCTAAATCAGTGAGACAGCCCAGTCATACAGTCTGCCAGCCTTTCTGTCAAACAGTCAATTCGTGTCATTTTAACTTTCATCTTCACGGTTTATCCACAGGCAGACGTGGTGTATTTTGTGCCTGTCACCTCTGAATTCATAGAAGACGTCATCAAGCGAGAGAGACCTGATGGACTGTTGTTGTCAATGGGCGGACAAACTGCACTTAATTGTGGTATGTTTAAATTACTCCAACGCCCAATAGCAGCACAATAAGACTTTGGTCATGTGTTCGTTCCAAGCACTGGTCCTCAGTGTTTTTTGCGTGGGGGAGGGAGGGTTGGTGCATGATGATTGATGGTTCAATGAGAGGGGGGACAGCAGGTAAAGGTATAAAGGAAAAAGATAGACAAACGAAGAGTCGAAAATTAATGCAAGGGTGCAGGAGACAAGACATGTAAAGTTGATTGCGTATATTTTCTTCTTGTTTTGCACCTCTCCCTTTTCCCTCTCACTGCCCTCTCACACATACTAGTCTTCATTCTCATACGGTAAGTTAACGATGTGAGTACAAGCTTATTTGCACAAGAAAACTATTTATAAACATTCACTTGTAATGTTACCAGTGTTTTAGAATTCCGTAAACTTCTGAGAGGCTAAACCAAAGAAACTAAACTAAAGAAAGAGGCTATAAACCTGTAAACAATCAACAATTTTTCTAACAATCTTATTTATTTTTCAAAAAACATTGGTTTTTTTTTATTCATTAAACATTGTATTAATTCTTTAATTAGGTGTGGAGTTATTCGATAATGGAGTGTTAAAGAAGTATGGTGTTCAGGTAAGAACAAGGGGAGTAGTCACTTGAATAAGGTCAAACATCACACCACGTGGAACGATCACGGTACGGGATCAGTTGGTACGTGAAATTCAGTGAAGCAGTCGCAGCGCGCGAGAGATTACTGTTTATCCAATCAAAAAGCTGGGACGGGACACGACACAATACGAACGTGTCGCTTTCACAGTTTTCGTATGACTGTGAAAAGTCCACGGCACGAACACGGTCGTGACACAGCAAGGGATACGCCAGACCAATCACATTGCACGAGAGTTTACTCTCCATCCAATCAAATACCCGGAGCACGGCATAAACACGGCGCGGACACGGTCAAGCCAAGATCACGACACTTTTAATTAGACCAATCATATTGAGCGTGAAAAAAATCAGCCAATTAAAATTCTAGAAAGTATCACGGTCACGGCACGTCACGCTTACGGCACTGAGCTTTTCACAGTCATACGAAAACTGCTCTAGGTTTGGACTGTTCGCAATAGACCATTTTCGAGTTCCAGTGCAAATTACCGCTGTGTTCCCTAAATACACACTCAAATATTTCAACGGTAAAGTAAAGAATGTATTTAGTCCGTCTTAATGATATAAACAACGACCCAAAATATTCTTCACATGATTTCTTGGTGCTAGGTTCTTGGGACGCCTGTTGAATCCATCAAAGCCACTGAAGACCGACAAATATTTGCTGACAGACTAAAAGAAATCAATGAAAAATTAGCTCCAAGTGTTGCTGTTTACAGTGTGAGTATTCAGTAATAACATTTGCCGATCATCATAAGTAACACGTGACTATAGTGTCGCAAGGAGACTCTAGTGAATAGAGAACACAAAATAGACCTCTTAGCTTGGACGTAATGTTTTCCCATTACAGGAGGGGGAGAGTGAGGGGGAGGCAAACCAGCAACGTTTTGGGAAACCACCTACTCGCTGAAGGAACTGCCGATTCAAAACGTAGCTTTCACATTCAAATTTAATACTTATTCTAGTTTAGGGTTTTGTACTCCAAAATTATTCTATATTCTAAGCTCTATGGTAAAGAAGGCAATATTAATCTAGGAACTACCCATGGTTTGAAATACTAACATTACGCGAGTCTGCTGCAAGAGTTGCTTGTTTTTACAGCATGGTAGTAAAGTTTTTATTGGTCAATATGTTGTTTTAATTTCATTTTAGGTGGAAGAGGCTTTGAAAGCAGCCATGACCATCTCTTACCCAGTCATGGTGAGATCAGCATACGCTCTTGGAGGACTGGGATCTGGAATCTGTAAGGATGAGGCAAAGCTAAAAGACGTAGCGAAAAGAGTAAGTATATATTTGGAATGGATGGGAATGAGATGGGAAATGGGTTTGAGTGGAATGAAATTTATTTGAATGAAAAACATAAGAACAAATGAATGGAGAGACGAAGGAACAAAAGACGAAAAAAATGAACGAACGAACGAACGAACGAAAGTACGAACGAACGAACGAACGAACGAACGAACGAACGAACGAACGAACGAACGAACGAACGAACGAACGAACGAACGAACGAACGAACGAACGAACGAACGAACGAACGAACGAACGAACGAACGAACGAACGAACGAACGAATGAACGAACGAACCAATTGTTTTGCTTTCATTTCATTCACCAGTTAACCTATTTTGAATCAATGTTCTGATAGGCTTTTGCCATGTCAAATCAACTTCTGATCGAGAAATCATTACTGGGATGGAAAGAAGTGGAATACGAGGTGGTCAGAGATGCAGCCAATAATTGCCTGACTGTCTGTAACATGGAGAATCTCGACCCCTTGGGGGTACACACGGGGGATTCTGTGGTGGTAGCGCCAAGTCAGACACTATCAAACAAAGAGTACCACATGCTGAGAGAGACGTCTATTAATGTGAGTCGTGGGAAAGTAGTGATAACTACTGATCTATTAATTTTTTTCATATATGTTTGAGAAATCCTTTAGCCTCATACAAAGACGTAACGTCGTTACACAACGTTGGGCGAAGAAACGTGACGACCCTTAAAACGTCGTTTTATGAGGCTACAAGACTTCCAGTCTATAAAATCCTAGCCTCATACGAAGACGTAACGTCGTCATACAACGTTGAGGAGCAAAACGTGACGACACTAAAATGAACATATGCGTAGGGCGCTACAGGAATCCCAATCTATAGGATCATAACCTCATACGATGACGTGTCGTCACCCAATTTTTCCGCTCCCCAACGCGTTTGTACTTCTTTAGTCGCCCACGTCCTGACTTTGATCAGCTGACACGGTCGTATCAGGGCTCATTAAAATTGATTGGGTAATATATATATATATATTTTGGACAGGTCGTGCGTCACTTTGGAATTATTGGGGAATGTAACATTCAGTTTGCACTCCACCCAACTTCTCTGGAGTATTGTATAATTGAAATCAATGCAAGACTCTCACGCAGCTCTGCTCTTGCTTCGAAGGCAACTGGGTAAGTACGACTCAAAAAGACCACTTTTGCGCTTTCGATCATATTCATGTCTAAAAATGCGGAATAGAAATATTAAAGTATATATCGGTTATAACGTATCTAACTGAGCTGATCTGCGCAGCAACTTATGCAGCTCGGGAACGACTCAGAACGGGATTTGAACCCGTGCCCTGGCGATTCCGGTGCCATGCCTTAACCACTGGGCTACCAAGTGTCATATGAGACTTCAAGGACACATGACGTGGGTTTATCGGCCCGATAGGAAAGATATATGCATATGAGAATATATATATATATATACTATATCCTTTGTTAATATCCCACTGATGTCTACCACGTATTTTGTCATTAATTATAGAGAGATTAATAATAGATAGAGTGTGTACAGTATCTAGCGTGGGTGAAAACCAGACTGCAGCGTCTTTGATTTTGTACACTGATGATATATATAACATTGCATCTATAATATTTCTGTTCAAGGTACCCACTAGCGTTCATCGCGGCTAAACTGTCGCTAGGAATTCAGCTGCCTGACATAAAGAACGCGACTACGCAGCTGACAACAGCATGTTTTGAACCGAGTTTAGATTACATCGTTACTAAGGTAAGACAATAAATATCGTTATCATCAAGGAGGGAAGGGAAGAGGGAAGGGAGGAGGGAAGGGAGAAGGGAAGAGAGAGCGCTCATTGGTTAATTGGAGGTGAATATTGTACGATATTCACTTCTGAATCTCGGAATATTGAGTCGGCAACAAAATGGCATCTGCCGGCAATCGCTTTGCTACAATTTCCGATGAGGAAATTGAAAAAATGAAAGTAAATGCCATTCCTGTCAATACTAAGAAGGCGACGAAGAATGGCCTAAAAGTTTTGCTAAAAGTTTTGCGTGAATTTGTCACGCAAGCTAAAAGTTTCTGTTTGTTTGTTTTTTATTGAATTATTATATATAACTCTGTACACAAGTTGGTATATGCTAAAACAATTATTCGCCTCAGGCTCAGTGAATATGGAGAATATCCTCGATATTCACTTCGCCTTCGGCGAATAATTGCTAAGTATTACTAGATGTACGCACGCCTCCGTGGTATAATCGCAAGGCAGCCCCATCCTTGTACATAACAGTTACAACATCGAGACACATGCTCATCATAGTATTACTAGATGTACGCACGCCTCCTTGGTAGAATCGCAAGGCAGTCCCATCCTTGTACATAACAGTTACAACATCGAGACAAATGTTCATAGCAATCATTTTTATTTAACATCGACAAATAATTGTAAACTCTTCTCAGGAACCAGCGCGCAGATACCATATATGCCCGCGTCCAGGCTGCGTCAGTCACAGTGGATGGACTAACTATTGTATTTGCTCTTACATTTATATGGGTTAACATTGATCAGTTCACAGCACCCTGTTGTTTCCTGAGATCGTTATGACTTAATCTGGTCGAGTTTCGCCGAGTCGTGTCTTCACGTGATTGGCGTTTAACCAATAACTAATGATTGCTAATCTAATAATTCTAACTTTAATATTCTGCTTAACAATTATTTAATATTAATACTTATTGAATAAGAATGATGATAATAACACAGTTCTTTACAGATTCATTTTTGACGGGGGTCTGATTGCTCGTCCGGTTCGTGTCTTTTTCTGTCCAGCCAACATTTCATCGGCTACGATCTCTTGGCGCTTTCTCTTCTTTCCGTTGTCCTTTGGCGGAGCCCTTTCTTGTACTTTGACAACTTTGACAACAGTATTCATTGTTGGTTTGGTGTTGACAAGACAGCGTTTCTTGCTTGTTTGGTCATTTTCTGTTTTTTCGTCGACGTTTGCTTTGCTGTGACTTCGTTTTCTTTCCTTCTTCTGTTCCTTCTGCACTTTTAGCAGCGGTGCGGACGAAAGTTGAATCTGTGTTTTTTTACTGCACACGTCGGCCAGTAGATTCAGGTTTGCTGACAAGTTTGACAGGTTTGACAAGTTTGGCAAGTCTTTTCCTTCTAACGGGGCTTTGAATGGAATACTATCAGGTGGAACAGTAATGCTTTCTTCTGCAATCTGCAGGCCTTTGGTCAGTTCTGTATTTTGTTCTTGAGTTTTGCCACCATTACGTACAAACACAGGCCGACTTGTTTGTGTGCTCTTGACTACGCTGTACTTCTGTTAACCAACAAATCATGGGATTAATATTAATTTATTGATAAGAGTATTGATGTGGCCCTCGTTTCATCGCCCAAAGTATCCGATTAACATGAAAAGCGTATATTCTACGACAATCACTTCCCGTATAAAGAGACTTTTCGGTGAGGTGCGCTCCACACGCACTACCACTACATTCTATATTTAAAACATACAAAACTCAACTCATATGTTGATTTTCAAGGAGGGAGGAAAACCGGATTAGGTGGACAAAAACCCTCGTGGCAAGGGAGAGAATAACACATCAAGCAAACTCGACTAATATATGCGGTCCATTCGAAGATCAAACGGGCGACCCAAGGCGTGAACTACGAAGATATGAGAAAAAAACAAACACCGTAGGATAACATACCACCCATGCGACCCTTTAACCTAGTCTCCCTCCCTTATTTCTCTCGCTTGCCAAAGATTTTCACTTTTTGTGAGTCATGAAGAGTTTTTCCATCGAGACCAGAGAAGAAAAGTGTTGGTAAAAAGTGAGAGTTCACTTGTACGGTGAAATATCTGCAAAACTTTTTTTCTCCTCCTCTTCCTCCTCTTCCTCTTCTACCCCTCTTTACTATGCTTTAATAGAAATATTGAAATATGAATAAGTTGATTCGTCACTATGTGTTGCTTTGTAATTCTCACCTTGGTGGGCGTGGCAGCATCACGTGAAATGACACGTGATTCTTGGTTTTTTCTTGTTCTCAGACGAGAACTGCAAGGTTCCTTCAGTCTTAACAAAATCTCCTTTCTTTGCTTCTCGATCTGCTTTCTTTCTCTCTGTAAAGAAATTTCAATAGTTCAAAATCAGCTTTCATTGGCATGGCTCAGAACGCAAAACTGAATATACACTCTCCAAGGTGAAAAGATGTTATTTTTTTAAAAAATAACTAGAAAAGGACAGTATTTCAAATGAATAAGAATCGCACACTACCTCTGGTGTTTTGAAGTCAAGGATGTGTTTGTATAAATAGTAAAACTGCCTGCAATCTGTTGCGGTCTACAAAGGAAAAATCAAGATCATGCACAACGTTAATAATTGAGATCAAAAATATTTTCTGTCATATTTTGTTTCTTCTATTCTTCGTTTGCACGTTACGTCATCGCGGCCATGTTGGTATCATTTAACAAAAGATTTCTCATTAGCATCCATTGTTAACGGTACCACAATGGCCGCCATGTTTTCGTCTTTTAACTCTCTTGGGAATGCTTGCAACCCATCAATACAAACGAATTTATACACAGATCGAAATATGGCGACCAATTTGAATAACTATTGTTCTACACTGACTAGCGACTGACTAGCCTACATGTGAAAACGCTTTTATGTTTCCACGTGAACACGAGGCTAGTCAGTCCACAACAATAGTTCTTCAAATTGGTCGGCATATTTAGATTAATTGTGTATAAAGGTATTATTCTTGCAGAGCGTGTCTTACCTTGCCGGGAAGTGCTTTAGCAATCAGCTCAAACTTCCTCTCTTTGTTGCTTTGTAGATTTACGTACCTAAACAGAAAATTCCATTACATTCATATTTCATTATTTTTGCAAATAACACAATAGACCTCTTTACTGATACGACAGCCATCTTTAATTATGGGATGCCGAGGGGGTAATTCGTAGAACATTTATCGAACCATACAGTGGCGTGGTTACATTTTGAAACTAACAGCAAATCCAATTGCCTATTAGATGTGCTTCTCATCGAAAAGCGTAAAGTTATATTAAAAGACACCCTGACAGCCTGTGCAGTCTATACATTTTCCAATAGTTCCCCCTCAGCATCCCATAATATCTTAATTAAAATTATAGAATTCAAGATGGCCGCCGTATCTGTCAAAAGGACTTATTGAGTAAGGGCGTGGTCAGTACCTTTTTTAAAACGAACTGGAGAGTTTTTTCGATCATAAACTCACGCCATAAGTTATTTGCACCACCGCTACACCACCCTTGACGTTCCCTTTAATAATAACAGTGTTTCTATGACTTACTTGCTGGTGAAGACTTTGACTTCTTGTTCGCTCCATTTCTCATGGAAGATTTTGTGACGATAGTTTTGACCATGATTCTGCAAGTCGTATATAGTAGGATCTGTGGGGGAAAAAATATTATATTTATTTTATGAGACTGAGAACACTGTCCTTCCCAAAGTTTTATAAGGAATTTGTATCGTTCGTTAAAGTTTGAAGGCGCAATCAACTTTTAAAAAAAAACAGTTTCTAGTTTTGGCCGTAAATTTTTCTCGCTTTAGACAACGCCATGCCATAATACTTCATTTCCTAGAATATCATTTCTTTGTCTAATGTTTTCGCGTGGGAAGACACGTGGATATGGCCGATACGTTTCAAACAAAGAATCTTATTCACAAAGGAATGACACGTGGTCCAAAATGGAAACGAAAAACATTAGGCCAAAACTAAAGAGGCAGTGGTTTTTCCTGTTCTTTTTCTTCTGTTTTCTCATTAGACTTGCTTGTCGATTTTCTCACGTGCTCTCAATGGGTTTTTTCAGAATTTGACTTTTTGAGACATGAGAATCCTTTTATTGTCAGAGATTGTCCAAGCTTGTTGCGTATAACATCGAAAAAGAAAACGTTACCTGCAGGATGAATGTCTCGGCATTCTGATAACGGCCTGCATTCCGGTAGATCTTCGTCTAATGATTGAAAGATGAATGATCATTTCTATTAGCACACATATCTAGAAATGATAGTATTCGTTTTTATTCATTCTTTCACTTTACTTTACTTCACTCCTTAAAAGAAAAACCGAAAACCCACCCCTCCCTAAAAAAAGTACAACAATCAGCACCAAAAGTACCTAAGAGAAAACAATAAAAAATAACAATAAAAGCAGCAATTTAAGGCCTCTGGGCTAATCTATCTTTTCGGATTATCATCTTTACTTGTTAAAATTAAGGTCCATGCGGATAATAAAGTAGAATATGTAGATGCCTTAAACGGCAAGGATAGACCTCACTACGCATAAATTCTCTTTATTTAAGTGTTTAGTCGTTCAGGCAGCGCTTTTGAACTAATTGAAGATACTTTTACGATCACACACCCTACCATTACGTTCAATATTGTATTATTTGCTACTGTTTTAGCTAGATCTAATGTGTCTTACGTCGTATTGCGTTCTTGATATTCACTTGTGGTCTGTCTTCAGGTAGATACACTTCATCATTTAGTGGCTCTTCATTCACAACCTATCATCAACCAAGCACACACAGTAATTTTGATTTAAATATTTTACAAACGCTATCATCGTATTTTTACCAGACTATTTTCTTCCCAGTTCAGTGAAACATTTTTCAGTAAAAAAAAAAAAAAAATTAAAAAAAATTATCTGTTGGATAAACCATCATGCAGTGGTTGGCAATAAAAATTATCCACACTGGATAAGATATATAGGTCAGATAGCGCTATTCGCCCTTCGTACAACCGGGCCCAGAAGGAGTTCTTCATTCTAATGCATTTGCGCACGTTTTCTTTAACCTGGTGCTTGAAAAATAAGGTGCTTTTATCTTAAATACCACAAAAGGAGTCTTAAGTAAGGAAGGTCGTACCTGTGTGGCTTGATCATCATTGTCGCTGTCATCGCTGGGCTTTGGGTTCCACAACCTTAAGCGACCATGCCGACTTGGTGCCCCATTTTCACTCCTAGAAAAATGAGAAATACCTTTTTCATTCTTTGCTTATGTTAATGATTTTCCACAAGAATATCGCTAAATAAGTTTCTATTTTCTTACCTCTTTGTTGCATTTGTGTTCACAGACATGATGCTTAATATAATGTAGCTTGTAACAATAATGACGATCCAAAATATATTATAAAATTGCTCTGCGAGTAAATAGCCGTACAACAACTTCAAAACGCTAAAATCTTTACGAACAAACTTCATAGCGAGGTAATTTTCCATTGTGATGTCATTAAAGAGTCTTTGTGACGTAAAATAAGAGACGAAATTCGCGGACTTGATTTCTTCTGTAAATACTTCGCTTTTATCTCTGTTTTGGAGAAGAAAACTCGCCGTCTTATTCATTTTGTGATCATGTGCTGCTCTGATAGTTTTCGTTTTGTTTGAATGTCGCAATTTTTTCAGTTGTTGGAATTTTACTCGCGCACGCGCTGTTACCCATAACACTTTGTCATTAGTAGCACGTGCAATATGACAAATCTTTGCGGTTGTTGCGCGCTGTGTAGCCCATATATTATAACTATTTTGTGGGCACGGGGTGACTTATTTTTAAAAACCATAACATCTGGTCTTCTTTTGCTGTGTTTTTCCTACCCTTTTTCTTTCATTGAAGTCTGAGTTCCTAAGAACCTTAAAAAAGCTTTCCTGCGTGCTTTTGGAACTCACTGCCTCAAAAATTGGTCTCCCAAAGTTTAGATTTATTAGTTTTTAATCAATACTACAAATAAGGATTTACCAAAATGAGAGTAATAAATTTGGGAATTGATTATCGTTGAAAAGTAAATCCGCTAATATGCCATTGTGTGTTTGTAATTAATGTTTAGATTCCTAGATGGGACCTGGACAGATTTCATTTGACCCCGAAAGAAATCGGCAGTTCAATGAAGAGCGTCGGCGAGGTAAATAATGTATATTAACGCGTTTAGATATATTGTGGATTGAATTTCGCAGACCATTGTCTGGCCGTATTTTATCGTTCCGTATTAGTGTGAGTGAATGAAGCGCACTGTAAACATTAATTAGGAGAAGCCATTTCCAACGTCCTGTGGTCACCGTACTTTTTGAATTCATACGAAACCGGTTTAACTGCCTGAGGCAGTTGGTTTTGCTTCCACCAAGAAAAGGTCTGTCTCTTTCTCTCTCTTTAATTTAAGGCTGTAGTGGGTACGACCCATATCCGCGAGAAGAGAAGAGAAGGTCACGGCACAGATTAAAGACATCCTTTTTATCCAATCACAGCACGGAAAATTACTGTTCATCCAATCAGAATGCTCTGACACGACCTGTTCGTGCTGCTAATTTCTATCGTCTTAATTATTCAATGTTTCGTTTCAATCCACAGGTGATGGCCATTGGTCGTACTTTTGAAGAGAGTATTCAGAAAGCCCTTCGAATGGTGCATCCATCTGTTGATGGCTTCGTTCCTAAGGTAAAAATACTGGCGTGAGGTTGCATAGCAATGACAATGGTTACCTTGGTGACGGCTCCCATGTTAAGAGCAGCAGTCATCATATCAACGACAGCTATTACCATGGCATTTTCAGGCTGTATTACTTGAGAAAGTTAGTATAGGGAGGTGATGATTATCAAAGGCGAGGCAATGGCTTCTGTGATGAGAACGACCATTACCATAGCAACGCAATTGAAAATTTAAGTGGAGAGTACCTTAACCATGTTTTTGGACTTAAAATAAATGAGTAGGCCATGAGTGGGTATATTTCTATACTATATATGTTTACAATTGTTTCATAGATTCCAAGTGGAAACAAAGATGTTGTAGATGGAGAAGCGTTTGAAGAGAATCTCCGTGTGCCCTCCAACACGCGTGTGTATTCCCTAGCCAGGGTAAATGCAAAACTCTTTGTAATACTCCATTTTCAAGTTCCCAGTCTCTGTAGCTCAGGACTAGCCTCGAATTTGTGCAGAATATTTATGTGTTCCATTGAAGGTCCGTGCATTTCAAAGTGTTTATTATAGTTTAAGTTGTGCATTCTTTACTTAAACGTTGGTATTTGTGAAAATTCCTGAGACACTTAAATGAGGCTAACCCTGAGTAAATGAGTCTGTAATCAAGGAACACATGGTTATTTGGAAGTTGAAAATTTATTAACTTCCAAACTTCATAATTGCATAGAATGTTCATATGTCATGTGTCCATGTGATGGTCTGTGAGGTTTTTGAAGAGTTTATATTGTTGACATTGCGTATTCTTTACTTTACCTTTGGTATTTGTAAAGATTTTGATTCGGAATGAATCCATCTCCAACCCTCATCTCTCCTCTTAATGAAGCCTTTTGCAAACCATGCCTATATTTAAAAAAATGTACCCTGAACTTGCCTTGTGTAATGTCCCAGTAATTTTAATGATCATTCGAATAATTTTTCCGTCGTTTTGATTGGCAGAGGTAACTGCAAGTAACTCAGTCTCGTACCCAGAGCCTGCGTTTCTTCTGGCCTGCGGCGAAGAACGAGGGCTCTGACATAATCCATTTTTTTGGCGCAAGCGCAATTTTCCGGAAGTGAAATATAATCAATGAAAATCATGCTTTAAAATAGAGTTCTTTGTTTACTTCCGATCAAAATAAAACTTAGAAATCAGGAATTAACATATTTTTTAAATTTTTGGCATGTCTTTTAACGCATTCTCTCTTATACCGGAAGTCCAATAAATCCTGGTCTCAAAAAATATATTATGCCAGAGCCCTCGTTCTATGCCGCAAGCCAGAAGAAACGCAAGCTCTGGGTACGAGATTGCAATAACAAATAACATGGCTACCTTCCCCTTTCCTTGGTGTGTTTGATAAATAGCAAAAACAGTCAAAACACAAAAAGAAAATGGAAGAAATAATTTGAATGATAAAACAATTATTAAACTCAGTGATCAAAAAGTATCGTGATCAACCTCGTCTAATAATTATCGCCCACTAATCTGGCAAACGTTCCCTCAGTAACGATGTGTCATCAGTTTGACTTGTTCCTTGATGCTTTATTTATTGTCGTTTCCAGGCTTTTGAGAAGGGTTACTCGGTTAATAAAATTCACGAGTTGACAAACATCGATCCCTGGTTCCTTTACAAACTAAAGGAAATCATCGACCTTAGCAATGACTTCAGCAAGCTCAAAATGTAAGTATATGCTTTACTGATTACTGGGTTGTCTTAATCCATCTCGCGAAAAGTGCACTGTTGCGCTAGAGTATCCATATATGAATTTGAATGACGTGTTCATAGATTCTAGGCTCATAGATTGGCTTAGCAGCTGATGATGTAATTCCGGGCTTTAGAAGTAATATAATTGAGCAGTAAAAGAAGATTTTAGTTTTTAGTTATTTAGTTAATAGAAAGCTAAACTATTCTATATACTATTATTTTAAAAATCAAAAAAGAAAAACGGAAAAAAGGAGCAAAAGCGTGAGTAGGTATAATGTTTAGGTCACCCATCCAAATGCTAACCCTCCTCAGGCGAGCTTGACTCAGTATCTTGAACGACAACGATTTATCCACTGGACCACGGTTCCAGGTGAATCAGCATAACAATAGCCGTGAAAACAATGCACCGTATAGACTAGACTTTTTAACATTATATTTTCAACCGATTCCGTGCGTGGCAGAGATGCAAGGGATCAGCCGATATGGTCTGGGGGCCGGCTGGTCTCTCCCCTGATGCTTCGGCTAGAACATTTTCTTGCGTAATTCGTACACCCAAGGGCAGAAGGATTTAATCGCCGTCAGGTCCGAAGTCCATACGCCGCCTCAGCTCTGCGGATGTCTCGGGGGTATGGCACAGTGGAATCGCATTTCTTTATATTTCTTTTGGTGGGTTAGAATCCCGTCTTATCCACATAAAATTTTCCTTTTTTTTCTTTTTCTTTTTTAATCCATTTTTTTATTAGATTTAAAACTTTAACAATAATTAAGGCAATCTCTTAAGTGAAAAAATATTTATTCCTCTTTTACTCCGACGAAGGACTAGCGTCCGAAAGGTCAGTAAGTTTTTTCATCTTTTCACGGTGTATAATTTACCTTTTCATCATTACTGTTTCATTAGAAACACCGACGCAGCTCACACTAGTTTTTAGCTAGTTATATCTTCTTATTCCTATTCGGTTTGTTATTAGCCTGTATAAGTTCGATCAGACGTTGTCAGTCATATAAGCAATATCGATCCGCGAAAAGTAGACCTACGCTTTCCTATCTTTACTGACAAAGTTTACTGACAAGAACACTTACTGCACTTGGATCATCATATGTCTATATTTACTGTTTATTCTGTGGCCTAAAAAAGGGCAAAACCTGCAAATATTTAATATCATGTAGAGAACACCTTAAGGAAGAAGACCGTCTTAGACAAGTTAAAAAGAATTCATTCTTTTCTTTGAACCATTTTATTATCTTTTGACTAACATTGCAACGTACGAGTCCTCTGTGCATGATACAGGTAACCCAGTGAACGCCTGTAGGGCGTCTTGTTTGGAGTCAGATTCTCCGGTACAGTTTTCCTGACGTTTTTACTTGACTCCGTCAGTAAACCTCATCATTTTAAGGTTCTGTAAAACGGCCCCAACATTTAACCAAACACCGATTTGACCCACGAATTTAGCCAAAATTTGACCGAACATTGTTAGCAGACCATGACAAATATTTTATAAGGATTTGTATGGGAGAATGTACTGGGCCCGGTTGTACGAAGCCTGGGTAGCGTTATCCGACGGATAAATGTTATCCAGTGGATAAATCTATTGGATAACAGCATGGACTTACCCACTGGATAAGGATTTCCTTTTCCTTCTTACTAATACTGAGGTGCTCTTTTCATTTCTGATGTTCATTTTGAAACAACTTCTCTTTTTAACGGGAGTAGGGTTACGTGACCAACGGTTGCAAAGGCCCATTCCAATAGTCTTCTTCACAGTTCCCAGCGCCATCTCAAAAGGTAGCCGTGCCTTTGCATCGAAGCGAGACAAACGGTGAGCTTGCAATGATAGAAACCTGTAAATAATTGTCCAAGGTATTAAAAAAGATCTCTATCACTGCAAGCTCACCGTTCGTCTCGCTTCGATTCAAAGGCACGGCTAGCTTTCAAGAGTGCGCAGGGAACCGTGAAGGGGACTATTTGATGGTTGAATTAGTGCTCTGAGTTTAATTAGCCTAGAGGTTGTTTTATTGTTCCATAAAACATGTAAACCATCCTAAAACGTTTTCTGCCGAGTTTAGTTATTCAGTGTTTATTATTTCTTCCGTTATTCTAGCGATGAATTACCCATAGATCAACTAAAACTAGCCAAACAGATGGGGTTTTCTGATCGACAACTGAGCAGGCTAATGGGAACAGATGAGATGACTGTCAGACAAAATCGGATCAACCAGGGAGTAAAGCCTTGGGTTAAACAGGTAAAACAATTCTTTGAAATTTCGTTCAAGCAATAAATCCTCAAAAAAGTTGTGATAATGTTTTCTATTTCCACAGATCGATACGATGGCTGCTGAGTATCCCGCCAAGACTAACTACCTTTACATCACCTACAATGGCAGCGAGAACGATCTGGCGTTCGACGACCATGGGGTGATGGTGTTAGGGTGTGGTCCATATCATATTGGTAGTAGTGTAGAGTTTGATTGGTGTGCAGTATCTTGTATTAGAACACTAAGGGACCTTGGAATGAAAACAGTGAGTATTACCGACGATCTGATGATCGTGGGGTGATGGTGTTAGGCATTAGTCTGTCAGTGAACAGCGGTAGAAAGTGGAAGAAAAAGGATGTTGCCCTTCTAATGTTTTCGTTATTTTTCCAGGTGGTTGTGAACAACAACCCAGAGACCGTCAGTACAGACTATGACGAGTGTGACAGACTTTATTTTGAGGAACTGTCCCTGGAACGGGTACTGGATATTTATCAACAAGAGGTTCGTACACGAGGAATGAAAATACAAGTAAAATAAAGACAATGTAAAGTAATTTGCTATGCATTTTTTTGATTTCCTTCTTTTTCTTGGAAATCTTTTTGGTAACAGCATATGTAATCAATAGTGAATACAGGGGTGGTTCCATGGGATTCGTGGAACTTTCCTTTGTGAGATCTTGTGAAGCCAATCATTTTTCTTTATGCTCAGTAGAATGAAATTGAAACGCCTCTTTGCGAAGCTTGGCCGCCATTTTGGAATTACCCTTTTTCAAACCCTGGATCTGCCATTGGTACTCAGTTTAAGAAGCATTTTTTATCAAAAATAATCAGTTCTAAAATTTTTAGAAGGAAACATTAGAAGATCATGAATAGCTAATATTGAAGATCAATTTTTAAAATTTCACCCTTGCAGGTACTAACCCAACCAAAGGGGTTTAACTTTATTATCGTTTTAAGAGCAAGACGTTTTGCGAGTGGACTAGTGGTTTAAGTGACTTACCAAAACAAAAGCCGTGATAATAATGGACCAAAAAGACTTTATTATTTTCCACTTCAATTGAACACAGATAGTGCAAGGGATCGGATTAGCTGTAAAATTCAGGCACGGGCATAGTGCCCTAGCATAATACCATTTTCACTCTTTGTTCATGCGAAAACGATCATTGAGAGTACATTTCTTGCTGAGCATGATGACTATGTGCCCGAGTGCCAGGCTGGTTCACTTGTTCTCAGGCACCAAGTGTCCAAGCACTATAAGTGTGAACACTATGTGAACACACGGGTGCCCGAGTGAAAGGCTGGTTCACTTGTTCTCAGGCACCAAGTGTCCAAGCACTATAAGCGCTAACACGCTCTTATAACCATCATAATATGATTTTACACTATTTCACTCCGATCTGTCAAGAGTATATAGTGTGGATGGTTATGTTACTTACCTATTGATGGCTAAATCCCTGACCCTGGTACTAAAGTGTTTTATATTTACTTCCTTCCGTTCCACGTTAGGGATGTCAAGGAGCAATTATATCCGTGGGAGGTCAAATACCTAACAACTTATCTTTGCCGTTGTTCAAAAATGGAGTCAACATCCTTGGAACTTCACCTCTGATGATTGACGCTGCCGAGGAAAGGTTGGTCAATATTTGAAGATCATGAACCTAAGACCTTCAAGACTAGCTAGGTTTTTAAGCGCTATGCTCGAGTTCTCTTGTTTTTCTCCAACCGGCTATCCTCGTTGACTGGTCTATTTTCTCAGCCACGCTACCCTGCCCCCTTCCAAAGTTATATTTTTTCCAATTGTCCTGCTGGTAATATATCTTACTATCATACAGGTCACGATTCTCTGAGATCATAGATGAGATTGGTGTTGACCAAGCACCATGGAGGGCCCTCTACTCAGTGGTAAGTTCGGATACGCTAGCAAATATTCACTAATTGTCACTGATTTCTTTGAAGTTCAACTTTTTATTTATTTTGTTCGCCTGCAGAAAGACGCCTTAGATTTTGCTGCTACTGTCGGTTACCCATGTCTTCTGCGACCTTCCTACGTATTGAGGTATGTATGCAGTATATGGGGTGTCCTACCGCATCTTATATTGAGGTTTGACCCCGAGGTACGGATGTCAAAGAAGAATATATCGTATGGTTGCGTTTTCCCATGTCGTGCTGGTTGTTACTCTTTGAGAATCGCGTCATACCTCTGGTGACCAGT
This sequence comes from Actinia equina, assembly GCA_011057435.1. Lineage (NCBI taxonomy): Eukaryota > Metazoa > Cnidaria > Anthozoa > Actiniaria > Actiniidae > Actinia > Actinia equina. The sequence continues at coordinate 236,613 of WHPX01000030.1, forward strand.
TTATACTGAGGGTAGAGATATCGCGGATGTCAAAGTGCTTGTTGTGCGCACTGAGTGTCACGCCGGGTGTATTATTACCAAATAGTCTTCTAGCCCGAATGGGCTATGAGTCAATAGCCCATGGAACTGAAGGCCGAATGGGCTATTGACTCATAGGTCATGAGAGCGAGAGGACTAATTGTATTGTAGTCAAATTCAACTAGTCGGTCAAATATAAGGATGCAAAAAAGTTTTAAATTAAAGTAAATTTAATATTTTGGTTTTCAATTCGACACTTTTCGGTACTAGTAGGCTATAACTTATAGCCTAGTAGTAGCTCATTCAATCAGAACGCAGCATTGATGATAGACCACTAGTAGGCTATTAGCTCATAGCCTAGTAGTAGCTCATCCAATCAGAACGCAGCATTGATGATAGACCTCATCCAATCAGAACGCAGCATTGATGATAGACCACTAGTTGAATTTGACTATTTATATCTATTGTTTTTGACACTAAAATATATTAGTCACTTGTCAAAAACAATAGTTATAAATATTTTTATTTATGATTGAATTTTAGTGGCTCAGCTATGAATGTAGCCTATGGTCCTGACGAGCTGAGAGTATTCCTGAGAGACGCTGCACGAGTATCTGAGGTAACTGAAAATATTGTCGTATGTATATGAGTAGAGTTGTTTGTTGGTTCTCTCCTGTGCTTCGAGGGTTATTCTCCGGGTTCTCCGGTTTTTATCCCTTCGCAAAAATCAACTTCTAAATTCCAATTCAATAACAGGAGTAATTATACAGCTTCTCATTAATCCCATATAGGTAACTGTCCAATTATTTTCTTAATTGGACAGGTCTTGTTGATATGGGATTAATTAGGCAGCTATATAATTAATAGGTAATGGGATTTCATGCTCCCCAATCAAGAAGTAATTAGACTCGAAAAATTTCTCTGACTGCCAAATTGGACTCGGCCTACGGCCTCATCCAATTTTGTCAGTCCTCGGAATTTTCCTCGTCCAATTATTTCTTTATTGGACAGCATGGAGTCCTATTACATATGCATATTCTCGCATAGGGTTAGTCTCCTATATCTTCTTTCGCACTATAATAGATTAGTTATTATTTATTTGATGCCTGAAAATAACATATTCAAACACTGTAAAATATAAAATATCCATCAATAATATAATCAAGAAAAACTTAACTGGGGATACATGGTAATAAAAGATATAATTAGTATAGGAAATCGCACGATCTCGAGTACAATTTGTATAGGAAATCGCACGATCTTCTCGTACAATTTGGAAATTAATAGACACGAGTAATGTTTTGAAAGTTCTTGTAATTGCACGAGCCTTTAGGCGAGTGTAATCAAAGAACTTTCAAAACATTACGAGTGTCTATTAATTCCAAATTGTACGAGAAGATCGTGCGATTTTTTGTTTATAGTTCACTCAACAAAATTTCAGTAAAAAATGCGAAGCGACGCCGTTCATCTTTGTCTACTTGGCGGCCGATGTTCAGCCCATCGCGCAACTGAAATGCATAAAAAAGATTAGTTCTTACGGCTTTAAAATTTTATTTATATGTTTTTTAAGTACAAAATGATAGAAAATAATTGTTTTGACATTGTTTTGGCCGTGTTGCCATAGCGACTTAATTCGGTACTCCTACAGAGTACAATTAACGCTATAATTGTACTCCTCTCGACCAATCAGAGTCGAGTAATTTTGTTGAGTGTATTATAAGGAAATTAATAGACACGAGTAATGTTTTGAAAGTTCTTGTAATTGCATGAGCCTTTAGGCGAGTGCAATTAAAGAACTTTCAAAACATTACGAGTGTCTATTAATTCCAAATTGTACGAGAAGATCGTGCGATTTTTTGTTTATAGTTCACTCAACAAAATTTCATTAAAAAATGTGAAGCGACGCCGTTCATCTTTGTCTATATGGTGGCCGATGTTCAGTCCATCGCGCAACTGAAATGCATAAAAAAGATGAGTTCTTACGGTTTTAAAATTTCATTCATATGTTTTTTAAGAACAAAATGATAGAGAATAATTTTACATTCCAAGTTTTGGCCGTGTTTCCATAGCGACTTAATTCGGTACTCCTACGGAGTACAATTAACGCTATAATTGTACTCCTCTCGACCAATCGGAGTCGAGTAATTTTGTTGAGTGTACTATAAGTTGGCTAATCGAGAAATGTTAAGCGAACGTTAGTTAAATTCTCTTTGATCTAGCACTAGGAGAGGGTTGGCTTGCTTAATGGTGGATGCCGACCTACTGAATAGTCAATAAAGAGGCCTTTCACTCATTGTGAAAATACTTTTATATATATATATATATAATGTAAATTCTCAAAAATAGCAACAACATACATGTTTATGTCAGCGCCTTGCTTCCTAATGCTTCGTCTTTTTTTCCATAGGAACACCCTGTGGTCATGACTAAGTTCATCCTTGGAGCTCGAGAAATCGAAATGGACGCTGTGGCCAAGAATGGCCAGGTCATATGTCATGCTATCTCCGAACATGTCGAGAATGCTGGTGTTCATTCAGGAGACGCCACCCTTATCTTACCACCACAGACTGTCAGCCTTGAAACTATTGACAAGGTAAGAACTGAAAGGAGAATGATGGTGTTCATTCAGGGGATGGTATCCTTATCTTACCACCACAGACTGTCAGCCTTGAAACTATTGACAAGGTAAGAACTGAAAGGAGAATGATGGTGTTCATTCAGGGGATGGTACCCTTATCTTACCACCACAGACTGTCAGCCTTGAAACTATTGACAAGGTAAGAACTGAAAGAAGAAAGGCGGAGCAACGGGGCAGGGAAGGAAATAAAACTTCAAAATTCTCAGTTAAAACTGCAGTCGGGTGTCAAATGTTTACGGCTCAGGTGTTTTCAGCAGCCTTTATTAGAAGTAAACCAACATGACTGACAGATATGTGAAGGGCTGCACTGCCTGCTGCAGTGCGCAGTTCAAAACTTTTTCAGATTCCCGTCAATTTTCCTTCTCTTCATTTATTATCTTATTCGTGCAAAACATGAGACCATTACGAGCGCTAATAACCAATTGTTATAGCTTCTGATAGTAACATGATGCTAATCTGATAAGGATAAATACGCTAATAAAAGAGAGCACAGTTGTGTTGTTTAAGTTAGATCTTCTCTTTCAACAGATCAAAGATGTGACTCGTAAGATTGCGCAAAGGTTTATGATATCTGGTCCGTTCAACATGCAGTTTCTCGCTAAAGGCGATAGAATCATGGTAAGAGGGATGTAACTATGTACAAATCCTTATACTAAAGTCAATCAATCAATCAATCAATGACTTAATTAATGTGTCTAAACTTCTAGCGTTCCACAGGTGGCAACACTAATCGGGGACACCTGAATCTAAATAAATAATCTCAAAAACATAATGATAATAATATTAATATAAAAATACTAATGTATATATAATAATAAAACAATAATAAGTTAATAAAAATATGAAGAAATATACAGTATTATAGAGATTATTTCTAAATCGAGTCGTGTAGATCACTCCCAATCCGGAGGACAAAACAATGGATTCCAAAAAACAACAGGAGAGCAAAATTCCACTGCACTGTACCCCAAATCGATCCGCATGCCCTTTTACACGAGCAATTTTTGCGGAATTTAATGTGCGATTGATAGTAACGTTTGTGTGATCGTGTAGGTCATTGAATGCAATCTCCTTTCTTTACCATCACTACAGCATATATTGTTGGTAGTAATCGGTTTTTTTTCATCATGTAGGTCATTGAATGCAATCTCCTTTCTTTACCATCACTACAGCACATATTGTTGATAGTAATCGTTTTTTTTTTCCCCATCATGTAGGTCATTGAATGCAATCTCCTTTCTTTACCATCACTACAGCACATATTGTTGATAGTAATCGTTTTTTTTTTTCATCATGTAGGTCATTGAATGCAATCTCCTTTCTTCACCATCACTACAGCACATATTGTTGATAGTAATCGTTTTTTTTTTTCATCATGTAGGTCATTGAATGCAATCTCCTTTCTTCACCATCACTACAGCACATATTGTTGATAGTAATCGTTTTTTTTTTCATCATGTAGGTCATTGAATGCAATCTCCTTTCTTTACCATCACTACAGCACATATTGTTGATAGTAACGTTTGTTTGATCATGTAGGTCATTGAATGTAATCTCCGTGCTTCGCGATCCTTCCCGTTCGTGTCCAAGACGCTTGGTGTAGATTTTATAGACTGTGCTACAAAAGTCATGATAGACCATCCTCAGGATCTGGACAAACTGCCTCACCTTAATACGCCAATAAAACCAGAGGGTTATGTCGGGATAAAGGTACGTGAGAGGAAGAGAAACAATTTCACAGAATCAGTCGAGACAAGTGATCTAGACGGTCCACTCGATCCATCTCCAAGCACATCTATGCAAGACACTAAAAAACCATGAATAATTCACGAATCCTTGGTCGAATCTGTAGAGCTACTATACACGTCACGATCATAAATTTTTATACTTCAGAGGCTTGTACGTCACGTACATGCGCAGTCCTTATTAGCGTTCTTTATATAAAGAATACTAATGAAGATTACTTTATGGGGATTGAAGGTCCATGCACGTGATGTGTATGGTTGCTCCATGCACCAATAAACCTATCCCGAATTCGCTTGACTGATCACGAAACAATGGTTTCAAGTCGAGGTTGAACTTGATGAATAAAAGAATCAAGTCCAGTCTCGACTTCAAACCATTGTTTCGTGGTCAGTCAAGCGAATTCGGGATAGGTCTATTGGATCAATGTTTATGAATTTTTGATAGATTGTTAACAGAAGCAACACCTATTACTGATGCTCTGTTAGATAGAATAGTGAACATTCATACATAAAACTTCAGGCACCGATGTTTTCTTGGCCTCGTCTTCGCGATGCTGACCCCTTGCTGAAATGTGAGATGGCTTCTACTGGAGAGGTAAGGCTGGATAAAACACTCACGTGATCAGGCGTTCTCTGTGACGTCAGTTTACTCCCAGGAATGAAGAGGTGATGTATGATATTTGACTGAATGACTGACCGACTAACTAAAGGATTGACTCAGAATTGACTTACTGATCACCGACGATTTTTCTGATGAACATTTGTTACAATGACTGACAGACTAACTTAGGCATGGACCAATTTACGGGCTGACTGAGGACTTTCCTGATGGACTGACGCCGACTAAATTACTAATACTGACTCATTGTTGGAGGGACTGACTGACTGACGGACTGAATGATGACTGACTGAAGGAAATATGGACGGACTGCCACTCACACGGGCAAATTGACATTGGGTTTGAAGAACTATCTGATGGCCTAACCCTGACTCGATTAAGCGGCTAGCGGACGGACTGAGAGCCCGGGGGGAGGGGGGGGGGGTACTCCCCTATATTTGCTATACGGGTATGTGCCGCCCCATAGGGTATGGTTTTTCGGCTTTTGGGTCTGGGGTAGGGTATCATTTTTTGACATTTTGTTTGGGATAGGGTATCATTTTAGTCTGGATTAGAGTTTTTTCGGCTTTTGGGTCTGGGGTAGGGTATCATTTTTTGACATTTTGTCTGGGATAGGGTATCATTTTAGTCTGGATTAGAGTTAACGATTTGGACATTTTTGTCTGGCGTATAGGCTACGCTTTCTGCCGGCACAAAAAACAAAAAAAACGTTAGTAAATATTGATTGCAATCTATTGAAAAACCGTTTTTTCTGTCTTTTAGTCTGGGATAGGGTGTACAATTCTTAGTTTTAGTCTGAGGTAGGGTATGTAAAATCAAAATTTTAGGTCTGGGATAGGGTCAGGGTTTTGAGGTCCTGGCGGCACACCCCTACCCAAGTTGGGGTGGTAGTACCCCCCCCCCCCCCCCCCCCGGGACTGAGAGTCACGATGTGTGGAACAAGCCTAGTTTGCTTTCTGTTTGCCATAACGTTAACGAATAGTTTATTTGTCGAGTTTCTAAAGCGCGAGTCTTATAACTATTTCAACATGAATATATGTCTGTCTTTCTACCTTTCCAGGTTGCGTGTTTTGGCAAAGATCTTCATTCCGCGTTCCTCAAGGCAGTCATGTCTGCTGGCTTCCGCCTTCCAAACAAAAATATCTTGATCGGTATACAGGTATATGATATATTGTTTGCTTGTCTCTCTTAGTGTTCTTTATTCTCATCATGCATTATTATCATCTGTCTCCCGGCGCTATCATCACTAACATTAGTCCCCATCATCATCATGATGTGCATCACCAGCATGCATGCATGCATAATCATCATCGTCATCATCATCATCTTCTTCTTCATCATCATCATCATCATCATTAACATCATCATCATCTTCATCATCATGTATCCCATGATCATCGTGCATTAATTATGATCATCACCATCACCATCATCACCATTATCATGCATCCTGCATCATCACTATAATCATCATTATCACCATAATAATAATAATCATCAATTCCCGAGGTATTTTAATCAGTTGAATCAGGATCAAGTCAGAAATGTGATCTTAAAAACATTACGCCTGAATTACATGAAACGGCCAGCTGTAAAAGCTTTTTGGATGTTGTTTTCCAACAGCAATCGTTCCAGCCAGAATTCCTCCCCACGGCTCACAAACTCCACAAGTTAGGATACAACTTGTACGCAACAGAGGCCACTGCCCGGTACTTGAACGAGCACGGAATCGCAGCCCAGCCTGTCGAGTGGCCCCTTCACGACAAAGGAGAACACCCCAACGTTACCAAACTGATCACAGATAAGAAGATAGACATGGTGATCAACCTACCAAACCATAATACCAAGTATATCAAGGATAACTACCTGATCAGACGAGCTTCTATCGATTCTGGTGTTCCACTGGTTACCAATTTTCAGGTATTTGAATACTCCAGTTTCGAGTTCTCTGTTGCTCAGGGTTAAGCCTCGAGTTTGTTCAGGATTTTCATGTGTTTCAGTGAAGGTCCGTGGAATTTCAAGGAAGTTCTATTGTTCATGTTGATTTGTGCATATTTTACTTTACTGTTGATATTTGTGAATATTTAGACGCTGATTCGAGGCTTGAACCCTGAGTAAACGAGTCTGTAATCAAGGAACACAGCGGTAATTTGGAACTCCAAAATGTTCTATTAGCTTTATCATTGTGCAGACGATCTATAAATTGGGGTTTGCACAGTAAATAATGTACTAGAAGTGGTCCTTGGTGATCCTCTTTCTTTTCTTCAGGGTTTTTCACCCCTCACCTCGTTAGTAAATTTTCAAAGTTTCTTTGAAAGCTTTTAACAAATTCTTATTTTTCCGCTTTGTCAAATATTATAGTAAAAAGCAAAAATTAAGTTTCTACTTAGATTTAGGGAAATAGCCAGTTGAAAATCGAGTAACCAAGGTTTTTTTTTCTTCAGGTCACTAAACTCCTTGTGGAAGCTTTATCCAAGAAAGAAGACCTCGACGCATCAACACTTTTTCATTTTCAGTCCAAGCGTAAATTTTCTCCTTAGCAGAGAAGGGTTAACCTGCAGCGAATATCAGCTCAATTTTATTTCTACTAAAAGATCCTAATATTATAAACGTAAATGTTTTTAGGAAAAGTACCTTGGAAGAAAGATTTGTTAGTCTAATGAGCCAAAGGCTTTAGGTTTAGAAGTTTGTTTTTTTAGAAGTATGATCGACACTATAAATATATACTTCACGGAACCCTTTTGATGAGGTAAAATAATTTGCAATGTACACATATCAAACATAAGAGTGTCGTATTTCCGTGTGTCTGTTGTCTGCGTGGCAGATCCACGAGTTAGCATCGTTAGCATCATCGATTTTCCAAAGTTTTTCTTTTTTTTTTTTTTTGTCTTTTTTTTCCCAAAAATGTTCATGTCAAATTCATCATAAAACGACGGCCTTTTTGTTCGCTGCTTTTCCGCACAATCCAAATATGGAATTAATCATACCATAAATGGAGTGAGCTTTCTGTTCTCCAACTTCGACACTAACATACAGAGTACGGTAGAAACTAGATAAACTAGTTAGAGTACGGCTTGATATGGGTCGTTCCCCGATAAATCCACTCTCATACGTTTTGTCTTATTATGAAGTTATCACGCATTGCTATGAAAATTGTAGTGTATAAACATTAAAAAAAATATCTAAATTGTCCTCGTTTAATATGTCTGTTAGTTCTCGTATACTTCTTGTGGCCAGGGGAGAAACATTAAAAAAAATTAAAGGGATGTACCTGGTTTTAGGCGTTGGCGCTTCACAAAGGCTGGTATAATATTCATGAGATTCATTTGAATGTTATATACGTCAGGCTTTGTATCTATCTAATAATGCGTTTACCACTCCTAGGTGGATGGCTTAATGCCTAACAGGTTGCCTAACAGGTTGCCTAACCCTAAGGCAGCCGATAGATCGAATTAGAATTTAGAAGCTAATTTTTGTGGAGGGAGGAAAACCGGAGAACCGGGAGAAAAACCATCGAAGCACAGGAGAGAACCAACAAACAACTCTACTCTACATACGACATCGAGCACGGCAGCGCGTAAAAGCAGCGCACGGCAATCAAAAAAAAAGAAAAAAAAAGAAATTGACTTTACTGTGACGAGTATCCGTACACGATTCAATCAGAAAGGCTTCAAGACATTCGCTAATTTGGAAAAGCTTCTCTGTAAAGCTTGTCAAGGACAGTGCAAAGAAGAACTGGACAACGTTTGTCGTTTTTTCATGATGATTTTGACAAGAAAGCCTTAGAAACTCAATTGTTAACTCTCATGCAATTGTATTTCTCTGTTCGTGGCAACAACAAAAACACTAACATAGAGAATGTCAAGACAGCCCTTCTTAGTTTATCTTCTGCTCTAAGGGGTATCTTAGATGAAGTTTGCAAGTTATTTCGCCTATAGAATGTTCTTCCTGCACCAAACGCAACATCTGAGCGATCTTTCCGTGCTCTGAGACGCGTCAAGACATATCTCCGAAGTACAATGGCTCATCAAGATTGACATATGATCATTTGATGATACTACATTACCACCAGGATGTCACAGATAAGCTTGATTTAAAATCTGTTGCAAATGAATACATCCTAAAGAACGAGTCAAGAAAAAGTACTTTCTCAACATTCAAATGAATACATCCTAAAGAACGAGTCAAGAAGAAGTACTTTCGCAACATTCAAAATCTGAGTGCTTTAGGATTGGTTTGAAAAGATATTAAATGTAGGAGGTTTTCCCTATACTTTTCCTTACTCCTCTCCACCTACCCCCTACCCCTCCCCATCCTTTGAAAACCGAACCAATCAAAAGTTGGTGGCTACAGCCCTGGCCCGACAACCCATGGCTAATGGAGTAGAATGATTGGGAAACCTATTGTCCTAGGTTTTTGTTCGACTTTAATAATTATCCATTGTTATAAGACGCTGATCGTGAACAGAAGGAAAAATTCTCCGTTTTTGTTCACAGTATTTGGGAACTATAGAAGTTTTTTCCCCTAAAAAACCTAAAGGAAATCGTTCTTGTTTAATATGCTTGTATCATCTAGTAACTTAGCTGTATCTGCCCGGAAATATCTATCCGCATAGTTTGAGGTCATCGAATAAGCGTTTTCACTTTTAAAATATTCCCTCACAAAAATAATAAGGAAACCAGTATTTTCAGCCATACTTGCTTTGGTTCATTGTGTACTGTCAGAATCACGTGATGGTACCGTTCAACATCAAACACGAAACAATAGGTCAGTCCTTTGAAGCTTGCCGGGTTTCACAACCAGTCCCCATTATTAACTATGGTACGTTTGTATAAACTCAAATTGGCCCCATTTTCGTATTCTCTGTTGCTCAATGGTCAGCCTCAATTCAGTATAGAATATGAATGTGTTCCAAGGAAGGTCAATGGAATTTCAAAGTATGTGTCCTGTTAAAGGTTTAATTCTCTACGTTAACGTACCGTTGTAAGTGTTTGACGATAGCTGAAATGAAAAGTAAATGATTCTTTAATTAAGGAGCACAGTGGTATTTGAGTGATTTTATTTTACAATTTATGCACCATAATGGTACAATTACAACAAACAAGCTGATTTACAGTGAATGGAAAGGCTACTTCAGCTGATTGTTAAAATGTTGGCGCATTTATCTTATTTACTCTAATTGCATTTACTGTTTTCCCCTGTTTTACATCAGGAGAAGAGTGGCTAGCCTAAAAGCAACAAACCCCAAAAATAACAAGACCATAGTTTCGACAAAATGTTGTGTTCTTTGGGCACCTGGGCTTAAGCCAGTAAGTACCTCGGGGGCCGCCACGTGGACATTGGCACCCTATTCCTTTCTTGTCTACAGACATGTCACGGCCTGGAAAATAATAATAATAATAATGATAATAACACTAATAATAATAACGTTAATAAAGAGATTATGAATATAAAATAACAAATATATGTACGAATTACTTATTGATAAAAAAATATTTGTAAAATAATAATGATAACAATAATAATAATAATAATAATAATAATAATTATTATTATTATTATAATCATACAGCTTCTCATTAATCCCATATAGGTAACTGTCCAATTATTTTCTTAATCATATCCTTTTTGTAATCACTACCAAATCCTGAAATCTGATTGGTTCAAAGGAGTGCGATTATTTCCCAAATCACATCCTTAGGAGCTCTTAATCACATCCTTTTGAGCTCTTGATCGCATCTTTTTGAAAGAACACATCACAGAACAGAATTCTTATATTCAGCCAATCAGAGAAGAGAATGATTAGCATTATTTATGAATATTTAATGATTTGCTGATAAACCGTTTATTTTATACCAGGAAAAACCTGATTGATTTACTTCTTGTTCTACATTAAATTGATTATTCTGCACTCTTTATTGTGTCTTTTTCTTGTGTATGATTACAAAGAGGATATGATTAAGTGGTAACTGAAATTCGTGTTGTGCAATTTTGGACCAAAATCATAATTGTGATTAACAAATTGCACTCCCGCTACGCGGTCGTGCATACTGAGTGAGTGACACATTTTCTTAGTTAGACCACACTGAATTTGATTTTTTTTACTTTGTATTCACTGAGTTGAAAAGCATGTATACATTCACCTATTCCTTACTTACCACTGATGGAACTGGCAATGGTTGCTGTGGCAACAAGTAAAATTACAGAGAAGATGATGAGGTATTTCATTATGACCGCTGAACTAAATGAAGACTGAAAAACTGCGAAAGGAATGTATATGGTATTGTATTAGACAATGAATAATTGAATTATTGATTTTTTTCCCCCACCAGTAAGAAATATTTCTTACGTGGGGAAAAAAATCTTAAAACGGGCTAAATTCAAAAAATAACCACGCAGAGCAAAAGAAGTGCTATTTCTCAATGATCGGGTAAAATTTCGAGGCTTTATTTCACGTTTCAATGATTTTATTGAAATTTTTGATGAATCTCCATACATTTCCTTATAACAGGACACCACAGAAACCGAGCTTGGGCTACCTATGGTAGAACTTCATCACATGAGCCTAACCTAATGATATCGAAGAACGCCGCCTTATTAACCATCGTTTTCAGTGCGTACGACTCATGCGGTGATTGGCCTTAGACTATGATAATCTAAAGGCAAAGTGAAAATAAGTTGCTACGTTTAGAAGCTGAGAAAATGGTAGGGCTAGGATTGTTTCTGAGCGAAAGCCTTTTTGTGTAAAACGTTTATGCCATAAAATCAAAATAATCGAACAAGATTTTGACGTTATGAAATTTCAATCCCGTCTAAGTCCGTTCCTGTTTTAAATTAAGTATGCATGTCAACTGTTAAAGGCTGGCTTCTTTAAGAAAGTCACATTTGCTTAACTCGGCGAGTTTTGCTTTCTAAATCCAAATTTCTTCACTTTTCATTTAAAACGGTAAGAAAAGCTCATCTTTGGTTACCCTGGTCAGAGGCTCGACCAATTATCTTCCAAGTCAATTCTAATTTTTCTCCACAAAACTTTGGAGAAATTACAAATTTAACGTACCTTGATGGTTAGAACCACGTATCTTGGTGTTCAAGTCTTTGTTAAGGCTTTCCTTCTTGAGTCGCGAATATTGAGATAACATGAAACGTTCAAGCTATACTCCTATTTATACCTCTTGCTAATTGATCAGGAGCAGTTTATTCTTAATCTCTCTTTAGTTTTAAGTTTTATTCTGCTCGGATACCGAAAGTGGTCCATTTTGTGCCCAAGTGTTTTTACACATAAGTACCAGACAAACAAATTATTGGCAGTAAACAAACTAGCAACAACAAGTCAGATAATAGACAAATTACAGATTATACCTGAAAAGTTAAAAAATCTTCTTATATAACAATTAAAAAAAAAAAAAAAAAAAGACTAAAAACTAAAAACTAATAATAAATAAAAATCAAGTATAATGAATTGGAATTGATTGACCCCTATTTTAATAACACTTGATCGCGGGCAATATAACTCACCGCCCTAGGGCAATTCTAAAACACCTTTTTTCTTTAAAAACGTATTCTTTCCTTAAAAGCACATTCTTTCCTTAACTGCTTCTCGCCATAGGAACGCTCGGAAAAGCCATACGAGAATATAAGAACATAAAAAGATATTCACATATAAGAGGTAAAATTTAAAACACACAATGTTGCCAATGAAACTCAACATTTGTAGTCTATTTGTCCTAAAACAGTAGGAATAAATTGTGCTAATATCTTGTGACTGACCATTTTGTTTGTTGACATTACTAATAACCTGAGCCTTACCGTACGGATTCCCCAGGCACTAGGGTTAACTCAACTATAATTTGTTCTTGTAAAGCCAAGTTATCTATTTGCCCTCCCTGGCAGGTATCCTTAGTATTAGTGATACCCTCCCTGCTTGTAAACACACAAAGAAAGAAGTTATTTTTATAGAGGTAATTTCTGGGGGAAAATATATTCCCAATATCTTAATTGACACCTGTTTCGTGAAGAGTTTCAGTTGTACTCATTCTGACCTTTGTATATATGGTCCTGTCCACCTTACCATTTGTTTTAGAGATGAGAAGGAAGAATAAAGGCTTATGTTATCTTGACACTATATGATACGTTGACTATTCTTTCACGAGCGAAGGAAAATCACTGTATTGTAAGAATATTGTTGGCAAATTAATATCACAAAGCTAATGCATCAACTAGCGCTATATATTAGTAAACAAACTTAATTTCAACGGGGTTCCGATGGATCCCCTGAAACCCTGAAAATCTAACAAAATCTGCTCTCCTAATAAACACTATAAACACTTGATCACATGCTCAACTCCCCCTACGGCAATTTTAAAGCATATTCTTTCCTCAAAAGCATATTCTTTCCTTTTAAGAACATTCTTGCTTTTACTGCTTCTCGCCATAGAAACACTCGGCATAGCAATACCAGAAAATAAGAATATAAAAAGGCATTCACAGATGGGGGTAGAAAATGAAAAACACATAACAACGTTGCCGATAATGCAGCATTTGTCATAAACCAGTAAATCAATGCCTGAGAATGAATATAAATCGCAATATTAGCAGGAATATATACATAAAAAGTTTTCTCGGTATAAGTTTCTGCCAATTTCTTGTGATTGACCATTTAGTTTGTTGACATTAATAACCTGATCCCTACCGTGCAGGGATTCCCCAGGCCGGAGGGCTATCCTACAAATATATATTTTTTCTCGTAAAGCCACTGAGTTTTCAATTGACCCGGCCTGACGGTAACCCTAATATTAGTGATACACCCTCTGTTTATAAACACACAAAGAAAGCCCCTTCTTAAACAAAGGCAATTTATTTGAAAGCAGGTCATCGATTTTTAGATGTTCCATCGGTTTAGTAATTTGGTAGCCTGGGCAGCGGCGCTCTAGGTTATTGGGCAAGGGGCCCCAATCCTCCTCCTAAGAGCAGCTATGCAATAAACTTCAAAGCCATCCAAGGGTTTTCCGAAGCCTTTAAAATTTTTAACCGTAATCTCATTATAAATTCAGTGACCTTACGATTTTCATTAACTCTTCGCTTGGACTACCTATACTAACTATGATTTGCCCCTGAAGCATCAGTTGCTAAGGGGGGAGGGGAATTGCAAAACTTTTCACGTTGGTTGGCACGTTGGCACGTTGGCACGTTCCACGGCCAACATCTGGTGGCCCCACACTTCTGGTGCACCACACCTCTGGTGCCCCTCGTGCCAGTTTCTTCGCTTCAATACAAGCTGTGACCACGAAACTTGTTAGGATTGTACTGGCGTGCCTTGTCAATCACTCAGATGATTTTCGTGATGATTTGAGTATTTTTTTAAGCTTCTTTGTTTTACTTTGTTTTTCTATATATCATAGTAGGCCATCACAAAAATACTTATGTTAGTGATTTTGATATTTCCAACCTGCTTCTTCTTTTTCTGCGATAATTTTCAGTTGCGTCGAGATAAAAGAAAAAAACACGTCTACAAAAGTTTTTCAGTAGACAACTGGAGGGGCCGGGATCAACTAAAATATTTACAGTTATTCATAGAGGTAATCGCTTAGTAGCACCAACTAATGAGAGGGAATCAGGAAACAAATACAGTGCCTCTTGTTGGCACTAATTAATATCGACGATGTTGCAACAAAAATATCTTCCGATCCCCTCCCCCAGGGAATAGGTAATGATAGAGCCCCTATATCGATAAATAAGTAAGGTAAGATGATGGTGACGACAGGGTAGAAAAACGATAAGCCCGCTACTTTCACGATTTTTTTATTTAACTGAGTTTAATACTCCAAATTTTTAAGCTTTTCATTTGTGTCACTGCTGCTCGAAACTTGTGACGAAATTTTGTCGAATCATTAGAGTTAATCTACTTATTAGTATTCACGCTAATGTCAATTTTTCTGCTGATCAAAATATCACCTCTCCCAAAGTACACGGCTTCATATCTCAAATGCGCATTCCATAAATTTTGGTCGCATTTGATATTTTGCTATATGGCTCCAAAAGAACGTGTTTACAAAATATTGAGCTTAAATACGTAAAGCTGTCCTTATAGCGAAAGGCCAAAAACCGTTTTTCTGCCCTGTCGATGGTCACGTATCACAAGTGATTCAGCTACACGGTTGTTTCACGAAAGTACAAATCCATGCTGTTGTCCAAAATGTTCCCATTTATCAAATCATCAGCTTCCTCTTCTTTCGTTAAATTCTTTGATAATTGTTCTCGATGTCTTCTTCTTCTCCACGGAACACTGTAATCCTCGTCCCAGGACTCTACTTGCTGAACGGTCTGGGGCATGGAACTGAATAGGGTTTCAGGTAAAAGTAATGCAGCAGTGCCAGCAATAAAAGCCATCACTCCAAATATGACAAGTGGAAGGTTTTGCATTATGTCATTCTATAGGTCAAAAACAAGCTTTCGTTAAATTAGCTACTATCTAGTGACTTTTTGAGTACGGCAAACTATTAATTTCGATATACAATACTCATCCTAAACTAACCTGCTCTGCAGACTCAATTTTTTTTACCCTCGGTGATTCTGCCAAAAAATAGTCTGCTGAACCGAGCTGCTAATTAGTTTCAAATATACACGAAATGACTTTAGGCAATAAAAGCTTAACTATCCAATAAGAATTTAGCTCTGTTAGAAAACCATTTGACGGATTAGCGCGAAAACAAAATATCAGTAATATAAACAATGCGCTTGCCTTAAGAAATGCATGTTATTAGCTTAGATAACCATGATAATAACTCCCAAAAAAATTATTATTGGCCGGAAACGATTGTTTCTTGTATAACAGTTCATCAGAAAAGTTGTTAAACTGTTAAAATAGAGTACGAGTTTTCGGCAGGAGTAGCCTTACTGACCAAAGGAAGCACTACTATGATTATGCTGCTATTTGTTCTTCTGACATATAAGCGAACATTAGCGGCAATGCCTGATGGGCAAGCGACTTTCCACAAGCAGCAGTAAGGCGGACTCGCGGAGCGTCGGCAACGCACCTGGAATTATGCGGGTTTTTCCCGGGCCTGGGACCCCCTTGCGCGATCCGGCGACAGCGGCGAGGAGCGCCTTACTGCTGCTGTGTTTGCGAAGATATTTAGATCCTATCGAGTATCTTGTAGGGTCGCAAACGAAGGTTAAAATATTTCCTAGATATAGATGGACAACATCGCGCGCATTCAAAACAAAACTATACGCAAGCTGCGAACCCAGGTATTGGATCGTTTGGACGCCGACTTCGCCTTCACGACATTCACAGAAGGAGACACAGAAGAAATCATGGATGAAGAAAGAGCCGAAAAGATAATAGACCTGATGCCTGAAGGTAACTACCGTTTACAGTTAACGTTTATAAAGTATTACGACGGCGACTGGGTAATAGAAAGAGGCCGTAACCCTATTCGGGCGTCTGGTAAGCAGAACCTGTTTGTCTTAAATAAGCAAACGCGCCCCGGAGCGCTGGTAGGCATCGACGCGCTGTTCTACGAGGTTGCTTACCCTGTTACGGTAGTTATCTACGGTGCGTATGAGATCAAAGAGCCAGACGTTAGGAAACTCAAGCCAATGCGACATCCCGGCAACTGCGTCGGGAAACTGGTAAGGGAATTCTTTGAAGATTCCGCCCGCGGAGGTAAGTTAACTCCGAAAAGAAAAGAAGCCATCAGGAAATGGGAAAACGCCACCTACAAAGCTGGGGCTACGATAGACAACATAAAGAAATTAGAAACCCTCTTAGAAAGGCGCATACACGTGAAAGACATCACAGACGGGTACATTTACCCTGGGACACATAAATACGGCGGCAGAGGTGCTCCTATAGTCATCTACCAGCATAACGGACACGCTTGGCGAGAACTTCGATTCCCGCGAAAGAAAGAAACCAAGGTCTACGAAACCTCCCCGTTGGTGAACTTGATTCATGAGAACTCAATATGGTTAATGGATTCGGAAGGAAGCCAGTTTATGACCCAAGACGGCACTTTGTATCGCCCGGAAATCGAACACCAGCGCATCCAAAGCGCCTGTGAAACCCTTGGGAAAGACTTCTCAGACGAGGTCCTCAGCTCTCGTAGTTTGGACTTCTTAGCCGCAAAAAGAAGGAATGGGTGGAAACCGACCCCCAAAGAGTTCAAAGACATAGCCAAAGCCTGCGTAGAACACGGCCACGGCGGTCTTTGGAACATGGAGTACGACGAGGAAGAATACGTGTCCTTAGACATGAAGCACTGCTATCCTGCGTCATTTAAAGGCCTGGGAGATTGTAAGGAATATTACGACCGCTACGGCCATCCAGATTCACAGTTCTTTCGTGTGTCCTTAGACGGCAGCTACGACGCGCCAGCTACGGGGTTCGTCAGATTAACGTCTTGGAAGTTGGCTAAAGACTTGCACCCCATAATTTACGCATGGTACGGGAAGCATCTACAAGAGAAAGAATGGATACCAGTGCCATTGTTAAAGTTCTTTGAAGAGCGTAAGCTCCTGAAATACACAGCGCATGAAGCCATACTTTGCCATAGCGCCTACACGAAGTGGCTCCCAGAGCACAACCCAACCGCCCGAATTGTCATAGGCAAATTTACACAGGGCGCTAAGGAGGGAGAAAAGCACATGCAACGGCTTTTAATAACAGACGAAGGAGAGTTAAGCTTCCTCATTAAAAGAGCCCACGATCAAGGAACGATGGTCTCCGTGGAGAAATGGGATTACCTCGTAGAAGATCAGCTGCACAAATGGAATGCTTTGTGTTATTACCAGGACCATCGGCCGCAGTATTACCATCTGCTTGCCAGCATGTTAGCCTACGCGCACATTAACCTTCTCGCAATGCTCTTGCGGTTTGACAAAGAAGACATTCCACGCGTAGCCACGGATTCTTTGTACGTGAAGCCCAGTGTGTTGGAAAAGATGAAGGAATTCTACACTGCCGACGAACTCGCAGAAAGTGGCCAGTGGCGCGTCAAAGATGAGGAGATCAAAGCTTGGAGAGGCCGCGTAGAATATCATGGTGAACATACTCGCGGTTTCACTACGCCGACGAAAGAGCCACTGCCTTCCGTTGCGGACCCCATTTCCTACCAACGCTTCTCTTACCTTTACGGTACGGGAGGCAGCGGTAAGACGACGCGTGTGTTAGAACTCTTTCCTAAGATAAAAGTGTTAACGCCGACGCATCGTTTGGAAAGAGAACTCTGCGAAATGGGCCACGACGCGCAAACTTACCACAGCTTCTTTCGCTGGAATGGCCAAAAGTGGGTGCCGGAAGCTATCCACGACATACCTCCCGTGATACTTTGGGATGAAATCTGTACCGTGCCCTTAGAAATCCTGCAGGAGTTCGTAGACTTCCTCCGCGGGAAATGCCAAGTCGTATTTGCCGGGGATCCATGTCAACCACCTCCTATAGCCGGAGAAATGCCCCATGAATGGTTAAAAGAAATGGTAGACTATCATGAAGAAATTAACACAGACTACCGTAGCAAGGATCAAGTGAGGAAATTAAAGGCAGAATTTAAAAGGGGCCTTAGCGACGCCGAACAATCTAAGGTGTTACGAAAAAGAATGCGAGCAAAGTCTTACGAAGACTTCCTGTATTCTTGGCATCCTGAGGATTTGGTGTTAAGCAGTAAGCGCGCAGCACAGTCGCGCATACAGAAAGACTTACTCAAAATACACCAGGAGCGGTTCCCTAGTCACTTGGTGCTCGTTTGTTATAAGCCGCGTGACACCCGCATGCAAAGAAGAGATGTCTTAGTACCCGGTACCGACATCCAACTGCAGAACGCAGTAACGCACGATAAAGCCTGGGTACCCATAGAAAAGGTGGAAAAAATAACCTCCCATCCAGACTGGCGCTTGGGCTATTGTATGACAGTCCACAGCGCGCAGGGGCTTACCATAAAAGAAACCTTATGGATCATAGACCAGCGGCTGTGTTGGAGCAACCTTATCTACACCGCCGTAAGTCGCGTAGAATATGCCAAGCAACTAAAAAGAGCCTGGGGTCCGCAACTGCGTTACGATAAGACGCCAGAAGAAGTAGCTAAGGAGAACATTGCTAAGAAACTCCTTCGCTACAAGCGGCACGACGAAGAAAAAAATATGACGTTCGACCTATGTGTGGACGACGTCTATAAGAAAGGCGCCCGCTGCGCAAAGTGTAACATACCGCTACTATGGAGGTTTGACCCGAATGACGATCAGCAGTTCTCCGTGGATCGTATAAATAATAAACGCGGGCATTGTAGAGGTAACGTAAGACTGACATGCCTAGAGTGTAATCGGGCGCGTGGAGCAGCACTACTCTGAGTCTTTGGGGACTATGAGCAGCTCTTCCTTGACGAATCCGCGACTTGGGCCATTTAGGTAATACAACACGGGCTGCCCTTCCTTGGTGACGGACTTCGAAATCTCATACGTTTTCAGGGACCAGTTAGGATCCGTGGCTCTCTTACTGCCACCTTCGAGTTCCCCCGGCTGATAGAGGTATCTGACCACTATGTTGCGGGGTAGCTTTTTTTCCTTCAGTCCGACCGCCCTCGAACTTCTGACGTAGGATTTGTGCTCCACGTGTTTCTTTTTTATGGCATCCTTGGGTTTCATTCCCGTAGCCCTGGCCGCCTCGTTGTTCAAAGCCGCGACGACCTGGGGGAGCCTCTGAGTCCATTCCCTGTTGCGTTTGGAGGGATCTTCCAGCTCTTTCCAATACTGGTATCCAAAGAGGCGCTCGGCCAGGGTCTTATTGAATCTTTCAACGATGCTCTGACCCCTGTGGTACTCAGCTTCGGCTCTCCTAATCTTGGTGTCGTGGTCTTTCAGGGTCTTGGTAACCACGCCCATGAACTCTGTCCCCGCATCCACTTGCAGCAGCTTGGGCCATTTCAAGACGCGCTTATAAATCCTACCTAGGGCTTCTGCGACTTCCCCAGAATCCTTGCTGGTTATGGGTTCGGCGTCCTTGTATCTGCTTGCGATATCGACTACGGTCAAAGCGTATCTATAGGTCTTTCTTCTCACCTTGTCGTGCGGTAAGAAGAGCAAATCCGCCTGATGAACTTCATTGGGGACATTTACGGTAAAGCTGGGCCTGGGAATGTACTTCGGCACGGGAAGATAAACCTGCCAGAGGGTTTGTTTTTTTAACCAGTTCTTAGCCGTTTCTTCTGATACCCTGGCCGCGGTCGCGAGTTTCTTAATAGCTGACGCTCCTCTCCAATAGCCTTCAGGCCCATAGTAAATCCTCTTGAGTTTGTCCTCTACGCGGCCCATTATATGAATTCCAAAACAAGATTGATCTTACGTCCGTTGAAGTCTACCGTCTCTCCGTCCACTTTAATGGTGATGTTTATGCTTTCTACCAAATTAGACAAATCATAGCTCAAAGAAATGGGGGTGTATTCTACCAGGTCAAATGGATTACCTTTGGGCAGAAACTTGGACATAAGAGAAGACTTTTTTCCATTGCTGTAACTATTGACCAAGTCGCAATAGACTTCATAAGAGGATGCGACATTCCATTTCACGGGTATGGCCGTGTTGGTAATTTCCTTGCCTGAGACACCTAGTAAAGATCCCAATGCGTCGTATTTTCCTAGGGTTACCGAAAAATTGTTTGGTAGATTATGTTTGAAGGTCATTTCTTGCGGCAATCCTGTGGTGAGAGTATAACCGCGTTTGGCGAGCTCCTTAGCAAGGGTGATTGGTGTGTAATGTCCATCGGGTAGCATTACGCCTTGGTAATTGTTAGACCCCTTATGCACGGTGACCATACCATTGACTAAATTATACCAAGAATTGTACAAAGAGCAACTAACCAACCGAACCTTACGGGCTTTAATGGGGGGATTTAAATAAGTGGTAAAGTTATTCTTGTTGCTTTCCAAAAAGACGATCATATATATTAGACGCTCATACTTCGCGTCACTAGAGGCAGCTTAGATTAGATACGCCAAAGCCACGCCTCCGGCCAGCCCTGCGACTCCTACAAATACCAGCTCATTGTCTTTTTGTTTCTTAGAAGGCTGGTAGTAATTCTTAAACTGGGGCTTTCTCATTCTAAAGTCGGGGTGTGCTTGCGCATAGAGCTTAAAGGCGTAGTCTGTGTTTTCAAAGTTCTTGTCTGCCTGCATTTTGTCTTGGTAGTTCTTGTCCAACCAATCCCTGTAAGCTTGTCTTTTTTCATTCCAAGCTGCCACGTCCCTTTGATACTTTTCCAGCGCTAAGTCGTGTCTCTTCCTCTCAGCGGCTAATCCTCCGCTTTTGTCGCCTCTAACTAATCTATCCAAATACTGACCACCATAATTAGCTCCAGTGAATGCTAAAGCTGCGATGACTCCACCTGCAAGCAAGGTAGCCATTTATACATTAGGGATGTACTTTTCCTTCCGTAGGTAATCCTTTAGCATGATAGCCCCGCCCACGGCAGCGGTCATCTTAGCAAAGTTAGCGAAGCTCTTGCTTGGGTCTTCAGTAAAGTCTTCTTTGAGCGCTTTCTTACCTACCCAACCAATACCCGCAACAATGGAAGTAATAATGGCTGCCTCTTCAACAGTTTTCAATAACGCGGTTGACATTATATTACAAAGCGAGAAGGTTATTACTCCATCACGGGTATTTTGCTTCTAGGCTCCTGCGGTATTTTTGGCTTCGTAGCCCGCCATTGCAAGTAGAGGCTGCCTGCTGCTATAGCAACTCCTAACGCGCCAATGACGTACCCAGGATTAATAAGGGATTCCTCTTTTTTTTCCTCCACCTTTTCCTCCTTTTTGGCTTTGTTCTTCCTGTTCATCTCCGCGAGCTTCTTCCCAGCAGCAACTCTGCCTGGAGATTTAGCCTTGGTAATCTTTTGCTCCTCTTGGGGCTGCTTCTCCGCCTTCGATTCGGCTTCACTCATTTATATCTAAGGACTTGAAGGACTTGATAAGTAACTTAATAGGACCTGAGCAAGTACTTAAGGACGACTTGACTAAGTACTTGAGGCGACCTGGGTAATTCCTGAGGATGACTTAAGTAAGTACTTAAGAAGGACTTGAGGTGACTTGGTCAGGTACCTCAGCAAGTGCCGCCTCGAATACCCTTTCGACTTCTCTGTCCTTCTTAAAGTCCTTCCAAGATGTTCCGAAGGAACCTAGTACCTCCTTCAAGTCGACATGCTGAGCTACGTGAAGTGCCGCAGAGGCGACTGCCATTAACTTACCGCACTTCAAAGACAACCACCCACAGGTTATCTTAAGTTCTTGAGCGATGACATAGTCCTCGCTTATGTCCTTCCGCAGTTGCTCCACGTCGTCTATGGGCAGCGCAAGTCCAAGGAGTTTGGTTGCAAGTCGGATAGCGGAGTCTGCTACGGCGTCCGTGGTCTTACTTGCAAGGGCGGCCTCGTACCTCTTATGGAACTTCTTAACTTCTTCGTCGGACAGCTTATTAACCTGCTCATGGGTAAGTTCCTTGCCTATCATTTCTTTGCACTTCCCAGAAGACACCAGGATGTTAAGTTGTTCCTTAAGGTTACTTTCATCTAACTGTGTGGGGACTTCATCTATCAACTGCTCAATCTCCATATATGTTAACATCATACGGAAACCTCAAAGAGAAGATCATTTTGGAATGTTGGTGCGTTTTTAAATGCCGCATGTATTCGTGTAACTGTTCCTTGGATATCTCACCGCCGTAGTTGCTTAAGATGGTTTCCAGGTCTGACTTGCTCGGAGTATAAAATACGACAAGTGAACCTATGTTTTCCCTAAAAGGCTTAGAGACGCTGGTAAGCTGCTGCGAGAGCAACCAAACGCTGATATTGTCGTGTCTACCGCTAAAGGCGAGTTTAACGAGCTCGGAAGTGCGTCTTTTTACGTCGTCCCCGCAGGCAATGTCATCCAGTATGAGGAGAGTTTGCGTACTCGCTCGTCGAGCCTCGCGAGACGAGAATTGTTTGTGCCAGAACTTAAGATGCCCAGATAACTCGTTAGGGTCTAAGATATCTACGAAGAAGTCGTCATCTTTCACTCCTATACCCGTCCAGGTGCGGTTATTCACGTAGGTGGGACAAAGCAGCACTATGTAGTCAAAACGGTATCTAAAGGGTCCTAATAGCTGCTCTACCACGAACTGGGTCTTTCCGCAGCCGGTGGGTCCTACTATCAGAGCGTTACAAGGAATATGGTTCGGATCCATTGTATATATGGAGCCAGTGGAAGCAGTAGAAAAGATGGTTAACATCGCCAAAAGGAAGTCAGACCTGGAGAGGACAGTCGAAATGCAAAGGGAGGAGATAGACCGGCTGAATGAACGCGTAAAGGAGCTTTATGAGGAAATGTGTGGTCTAAAGTGCGCAGAACGGTTTGGCGCGCTGATAACGATGGCAACGTGGGCAAAGGAGTCAGTCGTGGACTTCATGCGCTACCCAATCTAATGTTAAGAGCTCCTAGAAACCCCCTCAGAATGTTAAATGGGGGTTAAAATATTGTTAAGCTGGGTCCAAGACTCCCGTAAGAAATGCCTCAGAATGTTAAGATGTGGTTAAAATATTGTTAAGGAAGGTCGGAAACTATCTCAAAAAGATGCCTCAGAATGTTGCGTAGGGGTTAAGACTTTGTTAAGGAAGGTCGGAAACTATCTCAAAAGATGCCTCAGAATGTTAAATGGAGGTTAAGACTTTGTTAAGGAAGGTCGGAAACTATTTCAAAAGATGCCTCAGAATGTTAAATGGAGGTTAAAATATTGTTAAGTATATATGGACTGCTTGAAATGTAAGAAGGTATTTAGTACCAAACAAAGACTGCAATACCATGTTTGGCATGGAGTTTGCACAAAGGAGCCAATCAGTAAGGCCTGCAATGACTGTAACAGGGAGTTCAGTACCTTACAGAAACTACAGCAGCATGTTAAGAAGGGCGTTTGCCGTAGGACAACAGAATGTAGCTACTGTGCTAAGGTTCTTAGTAGCCGCCAACGTCTTCAGACACATAAGAAAAGACACGAAAGGACATACCGATACCTTTCAGAGAAGTACGATCTGGAAGGAGTGGATTGTTACCAATGCGGCGATCTGATGAATTGTGAACATAGAGATGATTACCTAAGGAATCGAATAGACTACTTTAGGAAGATAAGCAGGACATTACCCCGCTTTGATACCTTAGAAGGTGTCCCATGGACTAACAGGGAACATTGGAGGCAGCAATGTGAGAGATGTGGATGCGTAAGAGAGGAGGAACACATATTCAACTGTCTCTTAACAAGAATTTAACCACACCTTAACATTCTGAGGGGGTTTCTGAGATAGTTTCCGACCTTCCTTAACAAGAATTTAACCACACCTTAACATTCTGAGGGGGTTTCTGAGATAGTTTCCGACCTTCCTTAACGAGAATTTAACCACACCTTAACATTCTGAGGGGGTTTCTGAGATAGTTTCCGACCTTCCTTAACAAGAATTTAACCACACCTTAACATTCTGAGGGGGTTTCTGACAAGGATATATGATAGCCTACGCAGCAGCATTTCTTGGAGGATTTCTAATCGCCCTTTCAATATATGGACTGTATTACATGTGAACCCCCTGCAGACTGCATCGTTAAAAAAGAGTCGCCGAGCACTGCCGACGACCCTACTTTAAATGCGCCTAACTACATAGAGGCGAAGGAAGGACGCACTTTGCGACGTCAAACGCCCAGCGACCATCCTTCTTCCCATACGACCTCAGATGCGTAAACTCCTGCCCCTCTATCACGTATCGGACGCGATCCGGCGCCCACAGGCTGTACGTAACACCCTCATGCGCCAACAACAACCGTAGCCTGTCAATATCTTCAAAGGCTACATAATTTTTTATTTCATACGTAACGCCCTCCTTTAAGTCTCTCCAGTGTATCTGCCTTACAGCCTCAAACTCCATATATTCTATGAAATATCTTTAAATGCGTCTTTAAAGTGTCCGCGTTCTTAAAGCGCTTACAGCACCACCTACATGGTAGACGCATTCCTTGTGCATACTCCGTGATGGCTCTGCAGATGTCGTCGTAATCGTTGCTGATCATTACTTTATAACCATTTCTTTCGTATTCGTGCAACAGGCGACGTTGGTCCTCAGATAATACCCCATTGCCTTTAGGGGTCTTCAGCTCTACGCAGAAACCACGGTATCGCACGTGTGCGTTCAAGATAAGGAGGTCGGGCTGGCCGCGTTGACATCCTTTCTGCCAGCACTTTATACGTTTGCCGTCCGAATCCTGCAGTTCACCTAGACCAGGGGTCACGAGCATTTGGGGGTAAAACCTGCGGATGTAGTCCACTACCTTTTTATGCAGGTCGAATTCATTTTCGATCTTAAATACCAACTTGTTCGCGGTGTTGAAGCGCCGTTCAATTTCATACTTACCAGTCTTTCTTAATGCTGGTAAAACCTCTTCAAAGACCCAATCGCGGAACTCTACAGCCTTGGGTAGTTTGGAGCTAAATATCAGCTGATACAGACCAGGCTCAGAAATGAACACGGAATGTGGCTGTATAGTAAGGGAGCGGCGATTTGAAGCCCCTTGTAAATCAGCCCATCTTTCCTGGTATTTCTCTGAAACGTGTGCTCTAATAGCGTCCCTGGAACGTTCATAACCTAACGCAGCAGCCACTGCCTTCGCCTTAAAGTACAATTTGTCGCCTTGCACAATGCATTGCAGTTCGGTGTCGTTGTTTTCGAAAACGCGTAACATGGTATATATACCATATTTTCTTCGAAAATATTCTAGAATGACTGAGGCAACGAAGTCATTAATATGCAACGCTTTTCAATTGACTCATTTCTATGCTCAGTTGCGCGTCAGACACGACAAAGACGTAGCAGTTTATCTTATCGCCGTCGCTCGCGGAGGCATTCTTTGTGCGTTTGATCTCCAAAGTAATACCGTCTTGGGTGTTTACCAGCCGCAGGCCCTGCCCATGTATAGATTCATCGTTGGTGGTGCGCATATCGATCCACAGCGCGTACTTATCCTTAAAGAATTCCTCAGGACTCACCTGGTCGCCAAACTTGCGCATTGCCTCCCTGTACACGTCTGCAGGCTTTATTCCCTGTGAGTAGACCTTGTTTGGAACGCCGTTGACATTCACCCCCACGTTAGTAATGTTGGGGTTGTGAAAGGCTTCGGAGTCGCGCTTACCAGCCTCGTAAGGCTTAGCAAACACTAGCATCAACCCCGTGAGACTTCTTCGGGGGAGGTTAATACTTTGGTTAATAACCTCATCCGTCTTGTCCAAGAAGCTAAACGTCTTATACATCACCACGTGGTCGTAAAGGAATGCCTTTCCGGCACTATATTCCATACCGGCGCTACGGGCCAGCTCTTCGCTGTATACGGTCTCGTACTGCAGCTCTAAGTTGGTGATAGAATAAGGGTGAACGGCTCCACTAATTGCGGTGGACATCTCTCCAAGGATGTTGGTCGTATCGGCCAAGGTTACTTCGAACTGTAACTCACTTAGCTGCCTTGGGTAATACACGCCATGACTCGTAATCACTTCGAAGTCCAACGGGATGATATACTTGCTACCATAGGCCGTCTTTATTCGC
Organism: Actinia equina; assembly: GCA_011057435.1. NCBI lineage: Eukaryota > Metazoa > Cnidaria > Anthozoa > Actiniaria > Actiniidae > Actinia > Actinia equina. The sequence continues at coordinate 263,231 of WHPX01000030.1, forward strand.
TTCGCATCTGCTACTGCGGTTTCTCCGCTGGAGTCCGTGGGCTGCGTCTTAACAGGCGTGCGGACTTTACGCAGGATGAGACTACCAATTCCTTGTTCTATCCTTTGCGCGCGGTCGAAGGCTGTTAACCATAGGTCCTTATAGGTGGTATACAGATCGTACCTATTTAAGTCCAAAAGGGATTCCCCTGCAAACTTAATTCTCATCTTAGAGACAAGGTTGCGGCCCACGTTATTGACGCAACACCTTTCATCCACAGTGCTGGGCTGCACCGCTAGGTCAAACCTTAACGCCAAGGTGCCAGGAACTAAGACTAGGTTATCCGTTAGACGGGGTACGCCTACATACAGCGTCTCCCCTGGCTTTGCGCTACTGGGCGTGAATGTTACCCGGTGAAAGGTACGTTCCGCTTTCAGTCCGCCAACCTGCTTAGGTAATACGTTGGGGTTTAACTTTGAGCTTGTCATATATAATGGAGGTAGACGAAACTACCGACTTTGACCCCACCACTGAGGAAGGCCAAGTCGACATTAACGATGAAGAATTCGACGCATGGACCCAAGGCGTTGAAACCGACCCCCTAATCTACGACGCGGCCATAAAAAACGAATACGGTAGTAGGTGGAAAAGCTTCAAGACCTCCTTGAATCGCATGTGGCAATCAAAGAACCGCGGCAGCCCCGTCCCCGAGTACTTGGAACTTCAAAACATAGACGAAGCAACCGCGCGGGAAACCGTAGAGTGGGCAACGCAAGAGCTAACGCAGCGCTATTCCCGCTTTGAGGCTGACGACGTAAGGCTCACAGAACGCGGAAACAAAGTCCTCATAAGCGTCCAAGACCTGAGATTTCCTGACAAAAACCGCTGGACGAAACCGCAACCCCTCTTTGATGAGAATGGTGACGTTAGGGGTGACGTCTCAAGATTAAAAGGCTTTCAACTAGCTACCCGAAGTGCGTTAGAAAGGTTGGCAGCCCTAAATGAAAGGGTTGCGTTAGAAAAACGCGTCGAGGAGCTGCAAGAAACGTTGGAAGAAAGGGAAGCAGAATACATGAAACAAAACCGACTGCTCCTTGATGCTCAAAAAAGAGAAATCGACGATAAAAACCAAAGAATGGTAGAAATGAGAGAACAAAAAGAAAATGCCCTACGCGAAAGAGACCAAGCCCAAAAGGCCTTCGAGCTCGCCCTGCAAGACCTGGATATGAGCAGGGAAGAAGCTAAAAACTTGCATATCACCATAGCCGGCTCTTTGGAGGAACGGCGGCAGTTGGTTGCCGAAATCAACACTAAGGAAGAGCAAATTCGGCAAATGAGCCAGGCCATCGAAGATCTGGAGGGGCAAATAGGGCGGCAGCGAGAAGTAGTTGCGGACCAAACTCGTACCGAAGAGGAAAGGGAGGCTGCCCAAAAGGAAGTGGAGGCCCTCGAGGTACGCCTTGCGGAATTACAGGCGCAAAAGGACAACCTGGAAAAGGAGTTGGGGCTTACCACCAAGGAAAAAGTAAAAAGAGCCCTTTTGAAGTATGGTATTCCGCTGGCATTTGCGGTCGCTATTTCGAGCGTAGTAGGAGTTATCCTATCTGCGCTTAAGGCTACAGGCGCGGGCGTAAAGAAATTAGGCAATGGGCTGACAGACTTGGGAAAAAAGATGGCAGCCGGTCTTCCTGGGCTGCTGGGTTCGGTTGTTTCCTTGGCACTTAGGGCCGGCGGCGAACTGTTAAAGTTCGTGGGCAACAACATTTGGATCTTGGTCGTCGCTATTGGAGTGGTACTCCTGAAGAAGATGAGGGGTTGATCTTATCCTTGTGTATTACTGGTGGCTTATCGTCGTCAGGCATCCGAGGCGTCCTCGACTGGGGATAAGTAAAGATAGTATTCGCACCGCCTTGATAATGCGGAACTAGCGACAGCACACTCATGGTGCTAATGGGCTTATGATTCCAAACAGCATCCGTCGGAGGATCCTTTGTCGGGGCGGCATTTATCCGAAGGTAGGCAACGTCGTTGGGGAGAACTTGTAACTTCGCATATTGGCAATTGGCTATCATGTGAAAAGTTACCGGCGTTAAGTCTTCTGTGCTTAACGGTGGGGGCTCCGACGAGAAATGAGCTGGGTTCCTATTATTATCTTTTTTTCTGTAGGGTAGTAATGGGTGGTCATCCTCATCAACGATCCTAAACCCGACATTACACGAATACCCCGTCGAAACGCAAATGGTACACATGATCAATCCCAGGCCCCCAACCTTCACCCACAGCCCGGTGTCAAGCCAATGCTGTTCTAAGTAGTCCTTCTCCTCCAAAAAATGTAGAAACCAATCTTCCTTCGCGTGTGGGTTCATATATTTCAGGGAATAAATTCCCTTCTAAAGACTAAGCACCGTAAGAGTGCTGATGGTTGCGTGGTTATAGGCTGTATCCCTTTGATTTTCTATGCTATTTACGCAAACGCTCCCACTATCATCTACGCGTATTTGCAGCTTTACCTTTCCATGACAATCGGCCACCATGTGGAAAGTCCAAACCGATAGATTCTCGGCGCTCTGGGGGTTGTGCTCTACGGAGAAATGCGTAGGCTCCCTGTTGTTTGTCTTCACACGCATAGGCTGCAGTATGCCGTTGTCATCCAGGAACCTGAAGCCCACGTTGGCGTGGCTGCTCGTGCCAATGCAAATGCTGCATATTATCAACTTCTTTCCTGAGTAGTTCAAGTCTACAGACATTCCGGTGACATCAACCCAAGATGCCTGGGTGTATTTTTTCTCGCCTGTGTAAGTCGTATAAACACAATCTACTCCAGCTACGTAGGGGTTGTTCATCGCCATATATAATAACTCAGACCAACGCCTGCGGTGGCTAAGCCGGCTTTTAGTAAGTTATGGTCATATTCCTCAGGTATCGCAGGCATAACCTTCTTTGATGGTTTCTTAACTACGGGTAGCTTCGTTTCGTGTGACTTTTTTGACTTCTCTACGAAGTGAGGAATGCCCTTGGTAGTATCAGAGTTCACGTCATTCACCCCAAACTTCATATCCTTAGTAGCTCGTTGAAGTTTGTTGTCATAACCCACAACGGAATTAGCGTTGATAACCAAATTACTTGGCATTAACCAACAACCAGGCGACAAAGCGTAATCCAGTCTAACCTTTGATTGCTGCACCGCTAATTGATATCTCTGCACCGATTTAGATATGTCATTTTCTATTATTGCGGACTCAAATAAAGTTAGGAATTCTTGTTGCGTTTCCTGTGAAGCACCTTGGGATCCAACAATGGGGCTGCGGGTATTTACCTGCGCTCCTAAGATGCAGTACACGAATGCCTCTATGCTGCGGTTAATTCGAGCTAGGTTTCTTAGGCCTTTTCCTTTTAATAATACAAATGGGTCCCATGGACTGGGGTAAATCGTCTCAATCTTCTCAATAAGATTAAGGTTCCACCTACTACCACCTAAATCTGCAAACTCTAACTTATCTGGGTATTTTTGATGATACATGTCTGCGGGGTATCTCCCAGTCGTGCATATTGGAAACTAATTACCAGCTCGGTTGAACAGACTCAACGTTTTGCCGAGATCACCGGGCCTAAAAAAAATTGAAGGCTAATTTTAGATGCACATGCACACTTAATTTTTCTCTTTCCTGTTAAAGTTAATCGGTGAGACTATATTTTTATTGATTCATTGAAATAACCAGGACCATACTTCCAGACCTCGAGTGCTGAACCGTCGTATGGACTTACGGCTACGCTGGAGATTTCGACCCCAACACCGCTATCCTGGGAGGAATTACAGACTGATCAGGAAGCTCGACCGAAGCCTAAGGGAGAGGTTAGTCGGCCCCTAGACCATAATTGATTAACCCCTTGCTATGACCAGCAAGCCTGGGTTTTCGTTGATGTCGCTATTGGGTTATCCATATGGTCACGCCTTTCCATGTGGGATTGTTTTAGAAACTATTTGGCACTTATATTTACAAAAAATCAAAGTGATAATTTAGTGTCATGGATAACCTCTTGAAAAGGTCTTCATCCACGGCTTGAAGACTGTGGGATTGTGTTTTGAAAAAGTGCCATGACGTACGGCGCATGCACACTTCGCCTCATGGTCAAATTTTATCATCATATTCATTGGTGGGATTTTTTTAAATTATGAGACTTCACCAATGATTCTCAATGTCAGTCCGTCAGTCCGTCAGTCCGTCAGTCCGTCAGTCCGTCAGTCCGTCAGTCCGTCAGTCCGTCAGTCCGTCAGTCCGTCGGTCCCACTTGAGGACCATGGGGGAAATTGTATAGGAAAAGAAAGTGTTTATCGTACTCACGAGAAACACGACATACGGAGCGACTATTCCTCCCACACGAGACAACATGGAACCAACTCCTATGGAAAGATTCCTAAGAAATAACAAAGAACATTGAAATAAATCAAAAATTGAAAGTTACAAAATTAATATACTATGAAAATCAGTATAGGCTGAGGCACCCACAGGCAGCCCAAGCAATATTTTTGTGTACGATTTACTGTAAATGTTTGTGGTCAATCTGCTAAGATACAAAAGTGAGGTTTGGTTTAATAACTTTTGACAAACTTTGATACGTTTTTTAATGTATTCTATTTAGTGACGATATAAAGTTAGCTAAGTCATATTTGCCACAATATTAATTTCCAAAATTCGCTCTCTCCCTCATAAACTTTAGTGGTCTCCGCTGTTGAGGCTACTTCAGTCTCCACACTGTCTACTGGACCTATAGAGTCAGCTGAGGGACATGGACCCCGAGTCAGTTCAACTATCGTGCATTAGCTACTGTCTTTATCGGTTGACATAATTGTGGACAAGGCTGTAGAAAGGTTATCCCATCGAGTGGTAGAGCACAACCCCATCCAACATCACTCTCAACTTACTTGTTACCTGAGTAAAGTTGGACTCAATTCAAGGTTGTAAATATAGACTCCTGAGAATGTAGCGATGATACAAAAATCCCCGATTATAGCCAACGCTTTAACTGCAGGATGGTCCCCTGAATGGAAAAATAAGAATGATTAAGTAGAGTTTTAACCATTTTTGGCATTGTCTTGGTTTTGTCCATCATTACTACCTACACTTTCCATATCATGTAGAAGTTGTTTCTTATAACCCACTAGAAAATCTAGGACAATATTTACTTGGATTACTTTATAATCGGGATATAGGCTCTTTAGACATGATCTTAATTTGATATATTTCTGTTGTTTTGATAGTGTTCGTTCTTCAATAATGTCTATATTACAAACAGTTCCTTCCATGATCAACAGGGTCTTCTTCTCTTTGTCCTTTCAGTATCATGTCCTGCTTGTTAGCTCCGTTCTTTGGTGCAACCTTCAGATGTATTGGAATGTCCCAGAGTATTGTTGCTTTTTTGTTCTTTACGACAGGTTCTGTTATTGGTTATTTGTGCCATGGTTTTTACAGATCTTCATCTTTAGTGAACCCACAGGTCGATATGATTTGATGGTAAATAGGGCGTAGCATCCGATCGTGTCTTGCCTTGTATAGGGATTGTGCGATAGCAGAACATCCGCATAGCAAGTGTGGTATTGTTTCTTCTTGGACGTGGCATAACCTGCATCTTAGATCTCCTCCTCCTTCCTTTAACTTCTTTCTACGATATACCTTAGTTGTCAGTAACTGTTGCAGGATACTAGTGTGTACACTGTAAACAACGTCAGGAATGATCTTCTATATCTTAGGGATGTTATAACTTTCTTTCTCTAGAACTTTGTCTTGCCATTGTCTAAGAAGCTAATTGTTCCCAGAGATTCAAGGAATTTCCTTTTTACATTATCACCCCTATATCCACAGGACACCGAAGATAATTTTAAAATTTAGCCCTTTTTTTATTTATTTAAATAACAAATAAGTTTTTATAAATTGTTTGTACCTGATGTTCCTGGGACAGCAATGACCATGGCACACGCTATGCCACCAAGTAACATAAAAAGACAATAACAGATACGACGACCCAGTCTGACAGCAACAACATATCAAAATAAAATTAGTTATATTAAAAAGACGTTTTAGTAGGACGAGGGAAAAGAAAAAAGAAAAAAATAATAGACCCTCCATAGTGAAATATCGGAGAAAGCACGGGTGGCGGTGTGGGCCTCTCTCCAATCAGACATGTGATTCCCAAAGTGTCGTATGTGATCAGATGAGTTGCGCATGCTTGTAATCGTTTTCTCCTGTGTTTTGAGGATGTTGAATTTTGCGGATTTTTAGTTATCAGGTTTTCTTTAATTCCTCTACAATAATCAAATTTTGAATTCAATTCCATCTGGCGCTGTAAAGCTTAAATTAGGCATTCCGAGGTTTAGGTAAGCACTGGGTCGGGTTGGCATTGCAGTGCATTGTGGGAATGTTTTAGGTGACTGGCTTATTTCAAAGATGGCGTCTATTCGTCCTGTAGACGTTTTCAGGGCTCTGCCTCGGGACTAGGTCGATATGCGTGTATTTTCAAAGGTTTTATTCAACGTGGTTCGTCAATCAATCACATATTTCCTTCGTAATCGTTTACACGTTCACACGAATATAGGTTCACAAAGATACTCGATTCGCTGTAGAATCCGGCAAAAACTTACAGTCATCAAAATGTCAATAAACTTCTAACAAACTCAAACAATTACTTACACATTTTTATGGCTGTCCCGAGGGGATTCTAGGACAGTCTCGATATCTTCCCTATAACAGTCAACTCCTCTCTCTCAACTCCTCTCTTTCACTCGCCCCCGGGCCCTACGAAACAGCCCTTCCCCAGGAAGCCCGCGGCCAAATATTATACCTCGCAACAGTCCTCTAGAATACACATGCACTGTAATGTCGACTCAACCAAGGAATGGTAAATACGAGCTTTTGGCTCTGGAGACTGTGAATCATGAGAATTTCCATACCTCTTAAGAACGTACCATAGTAATAATATGGATGGAATGCCAACACCAAACAGGATAAACGCGTTTAGATACAGCGATCCACCAAGGTTCTTGGCGTTCAAAGTGATGCCATAAAATACCACAGAATTTACGAACCTGTTTTGTAAAAAAGGGAATCCAATAACAAATAGTAATGAGTAGTTCTAACTCATAGTTAGTAATATAAAGTATTCCTTGCTTTACGAGCGTATAGCACTTAATAGCCAGTGGTTAACGAACCTGTGGCCCCCCTGTGGCCTTCATTCAATGTTCAAATTGTAACCCATGTTTAGACGATGATTATTGCAGAGGGAGGCACACCGGAGAAAATATACGATGCACAGGAGACTGCACCCCTTCCCCGGCAAGGCAAAAATATGAATGATATTATTGGGGTTAAATTATTATTAGTACTATTATTAGTACTAACCATGATGTAGCTAGCCATATATCAGTTGCGATCGTTTCATTACGGTAGACGTTAGACAAGTCGTTTAGAGATACATAATCAAGCAGTGCAGGAAGGGACGAACGGACTACACAAACCGGCTCGTTTTGTGCACGGTGGTTTTAGTTTGAAATGAACCTGCTCAGTACGTAAGGATGTATCCTGTATTTAAGCGAAATCTGAATTTTATTCTAAGCCTACTACTGCTACTATACTGCTGCTGCTGTTGCTATAGACTCTAAACCATTGTTTTCTTTTGTTTTCTACTACTACTACTACTACTACTACTACTACTACTACTACTACTACTGCTGCTGCTGCTGCTGCTGCTACTACTACTACTACTGCTGCTGCTGCTGCTGCTACTACTATTTGTATCCTCTTATGCATACATACACAGGGACACAGGCATACACAAGGATATATAGCCATAAATAGCTGCTGCTGCTGCTACTGAGATATTTATTCTTGAACGAACCTTCTATAATTTTAAACAACCCTTCTTTAAATTTATTTTGGTTTAAACTGGTCAACAATGAATAAACGTCATCCCCACCCCGCAATAAAACATGATGTAGGTCTACATACCAGTTATAAGCTAACACCAAGGAACGCTTTCTCATCTTGGGAGTCCTAACAAGGTCAAGGATTCCAGTCATACTCTTTTTATCAGTTTTGTTGCAGGTATGTGATTCAGCATTCTTGATGTCCTGGATAGTCGAGGCGATTAGTTTGGAATCTACTTGCACACTGTTTGTTGACGCGAAACTCTCGAATACTGTCTGAGCTTCTTTTAGCTTTCCTTTTGCTATTAGCCATCGAGGGGATTCAGGAAACCATCTGAGAGAAGAAAATTAATTTTAAAAAGTTGCTTTTTTCTCGGCACGTACTGATTCAGAATCATTCACGTCAGATCGTATTGGAACAGGGAAGGAAGGAGGGAGGAAGCGGGGAGAAGAGAGAGAGAGAGAGAGAGAAGCGGAAGAAGCCGTGAGAACGATGGAAGACAGAGAGAGAGAGAAAATGTTTTCAGACACTATATAAATTCAAAATTCGATCTGCCATTTAATTGCAAGGTTTTAACGTGGCAGGTCGTCTTTTGCTTTCACTAGCACGCATGTAATACAATTACATTCAACATTCTGTGTGCGCAAATCTCAACTCATGAGAAAATCTTCCAAAATATTGGAGAATGAAAGATCGGGGATTCAATTTATATTGACGTCAATGGAATTGCAGAAAATATAATCGTTATTTGAATTGTCGTGAAATGTTTTATACTCTCCGCCATCTGCTGGATGTTTTACCCGGCAGGTTACCTGTGTGTGGGTGCATACCTCCACAAAAGTATCCCTGGGATACCGGAAAGAGTGACAGCCAGCATCAAATCGCGCCATTCAGGTAAGCAGTAAGCTAACAGGGTCAACAACATGGCACCTATTGCTACAAATAAATTGCAAATAATCCCCATGGATGTACGCTGGGGAAGTCTAGATATCTCCATACAGTACACGAACTTGACCAACATGGAACCGGAAGTAGATAAACCGGAACCAAATCGCATGACGGCGAAGAGTGTGAGACTGTTGGCGAACGTGGAGCCAAACCCAAATAAAGCCTGAAATATTGACAACACACTATTAGACCTTGTATGGTGGTTAATCAGACGGGAGGGGAATAATGGTGCATGATAATGATAATGGTGCATGATAATGATGATGATGATGATTTCGATGATGCAATGTTAACGAAAAAGAAGCGCAGAGGGGAGAATTCTCCTATGAAAGTAACAGTGTGATGCTCGTCATGATGTTAGGGGTCAAGTTATTTGTTGCATTTTCGTACCAACGTGCAACGTGCAACGTGCAACGTGCAACCAAAACCTTCACTATGCAACATTTTTTGAAATAGTTTTGGTCAGTAGCAAGGAAGGCAGAATACGTAATACTATATCCACAGGATAAATCTTTTTCAGTGGATAAAACCTATTACACATTCTATACATTGAAAAACTTTATCCAGCATTCGTTCAACTGCCTTCTGCACTAGTTGCGCTGCCTTTACTCGTTAGACAATAAAATATGTCACATTTTAAAATGGAAACTATCTTATCTTTAATGGCTCTTAAATCTGTAATCCATGTACGCACGACATTAATCTTCTTACCATCAAAATAAGACTGACAAAGGTCGTTGGTTTTCTTCCAAAGTGGTCTGAGAACTTTCCAAATCCCACAGAACCGATGAGAAGTCCCGCCATGAAAACGGCCTGGGTCATTGCTTTGAGGTGGCCACGCGTGCAGATCAAATTCCACTGAACGAAAGAAGGTAAACATGCAATATCACGATATCACGGCAATAGCAAAATTACAGCACAGTTCATTATTATAGGATAATATTAAACAACAAATTACTCTATTTTCTCAAAAAACGCCGGGAAAACAAGAGAGGTCGACTTGGGGCAAGTCTATGCTCTTAATAATATATATATATAGTATTGGGCAAGTGATTTTTTTCTTTCTTTTATTGGTAAAGGTCGGATCAATTTGCCGTTATTATTCATCTTTAAACTTGTTGTATTCTCTTGTGGTGAGCTGTCATATCAATCGACGTCATTACTGTAACAAAGCTTTATTATTTGCCCCCTGGATGTCTCATAATGCCTTGCGATCCAAGATGGCCATCGTATCGTCGAAATAGTCCATTAGAGGTTCCAACTCCCCTTAGTTACCGTTGCTATGACCCACAAGTTTAACGAATTAGCTAGAATATCTCACAATTTAAAACTCTGATCTCGGAAATTCAGTGATTATGAATTGTTTCAAGATTTACTGTCATGCGAAAAGAATATAAAAATTGCCTCGTAATCCTCGAAGTACTCTTCAAAACAGATACTGTGAAGTTGTTTGTGGGACAAGATTTTCATTCCACTGAGAAAACTGCTGCAACAGTGATTGGTTCACTATATTGACCCTCCAATTTTGAAAAATTTCAAAACATCACTCGTATACATATAAATTCCGAATTGTACTCCAGATCGTGCGATTTCCTACACTAATATGCTTATCAATCAATCCAAGCCAAAAAAACCTTCAATATTTCAAGTAATTTTACAAGGACTGACCATAATAGTTATCAAAATAATAAATTGTCAGTTAACTGCTTTAATTTATAAAAAATATCACTTGCTTAACTGTAAACCCAATCCACACCGTCCAACAAGGAATCAATATACCCTTTCCGAGTTCCAAATTACCGCTGTGTTCCTTGATTACAGCGTCATTTACTCGGGCTTAACCTGGAATCAGTGTCTAATTACTCGCAAAAATCAACGGTAAAGTAAAAAATGCACAACTCCAACAATACAAACACTTTGAAACTTGACGGACCTTAACTGGAACACGTGAATATTCTTAGCCTGAGTAAAAGGGTCTGTAATCAAGAAACACAGCGGTAATTTGGAACTCGAAAAGGGTCTATTGAAACTCTAGCTGAGACCCAATAATTCCAACAGAGAATAAGACTGCTTCAGCTCCACCAGCACCAGACTCAGAGATCAAAGATTCTATAAAAACCTCATCAGTCCATTGTTTTCACTGCGTTTGGGCAACAGCTGGCCATTCACACTTTCCTCATCATTCTGAAGAAGGTTATCATTAGCGTAGCCGAAGCGTTCGTTAGGAGTCTTTTTTTCCTTATAGGCGTGTTTTTTGTAAAAAAAAAAAGCTTATTTCTATATGTCATCATTACGCAAAAGCCTCAAAACTACCTTAATTCTAAAGTGGTTTCGCTCTTGGGTCTGAAGAAGGTTATCATTAGCGTAGCCGAAACGTTCTTTAGGAGTCTTTCTTTTTTCCTTCAAAGTGGTTTCGCCTTTGGGTCATACGATCTATTGCCAGGCATAGGGTAAAACATGGACTGGACTCTTGGACTCTTGGACCCTGGACTCTTGGACTATTCTTTGGACCCATGTTTGAACCATTATATTTTTTATAACTGTTGGTCATTATATTCATTAGTCTTTTTTTTAAATCACTTGTAAGGATTTTATTTTGCTGCCATATGGCCGCGTTCAAATCAATTTATAGATAAGTGAAATTGTCATTGAACGACTTCGAAATCAAGCTTTGAATGAGCACAAATCAAAGTAACATTTTCAAATGAAAGGCTATGCTATTTTGTGGGGTTTTTATTGTCTTTTTTTGTCCTAAGACATTCAACATCGTAACAGAAGAGTGCGGTAAGAATGTATGGCTAGACTGACTGTTTGCCAGTGTATGTGGTTGAAAGGTTGTACAAAGGGATCTCAACGTATAGGCTGTCTTTATACTTTGTATTGCATGCACGTGACTAGCCTTTCATTTGAAAAAGGTTACTTTGATTTGCGTTCGTTTGAAGCTTGATTTAGTAGTCGTTCCATGACAATTTCGTTTATCTATACTCTGTGTGGTCTCTGTATAGCCATCTAGATAGCATATAGAAGACTTGAAGGTCCGAGGTTGCAGTAGTGCTGAGGATTCTGTTGTAAAAGATACATTATTTTATGACCGTGAAGAATGGTAGTCCGTTTTCGAAGCAATGTTTTTATATTTTTCAGCTAGAGTTATACTTTACAACTCTGTCGTCAAGTATCATTTTACACATGGGAGATAAAAGCAAGCTCGGCCATATGGCAGCAAAATAAAAACCTTACAAGTGATTTAAAAAAAAAAGACTAATGAATATAATGACCAATAGTTATAAAAAAATATAATGGTTCAAACATGGGTCCAAAGAATAGTCCAAGAGTCCAGGGTCCAAGAGTCCAAGAGTCCAGTCCATATTTTACCCCATGCCCTATTGCCACGCAACACTAAAATCCTTTCAAAACATCTCAAAAAATTTGGAGTCCAATTAAAGGACCATCAGCAAACAACTTGAAGTCTGTGAGATTTATTTAAGGGTTAAGACTAATCCTCAAGGCTCACTAGGGAAGCCTCATTGATGACATTCTTTGTATATTTTTCTACGTTTAGTAAACAAGGGAGAAACATTACCGGTACCGAGTTTATAACATATTATTTCTTTTGAGACATTATTTTAAACATTGTATCAAAGGCGGTTCCCTAATTTTTTTTCTTGCTTTTGAAAAATAGTTTTTCCATGACATGAACTAGTCTCGTCCAAAGTAAAATTCACTTAAAACGTCACTTGATTAAAATAGAAAATACAATACTGATTCCCGCTTCCTATCCTATGCAAACACGACCCCGGGGTTAACATCTACAAACACTAACACTAATAGCAAAAATATCAATGTCGAATGTACACAAAACTCTAAAATAAATAAGCAATATAAAAGCGTAATTTAAACTTTTCTGCGTAGGAAAACTCCTTAGGTTGAAACGGTACGAAGAATACGCATTACAAAAGTATAAAAAAAGTAATATTTGAGTTCAGATCGAAGGAAACGGAAGGATTGCTATGACAGCTTGGTAAGCGGTTATCAATATCATAGAATTGTAAAAGTTCATTTAAAATTATATTGCTATCTTTGGCCTATTTAGCGTTGATCGCTAAGCATTAAAACCACTATTAAGAGCCTATACACTTAAGATTACTTACTTCAGATACGGCGCTTGTAAACTCTTCAGCAAAAATGTATGTACAATTTTGACATCCACACTTATTGACCGGACAAGAGCTAGTGTTGTTCGGCTCATTAGAGACACATTCGTAATTCGGAGCAGTGCCGTAGAACGTCTGTATAAATGTATGGAAGCTCACTACAATCGTTACATACATCATAAAGACTGTTAGAAAAATAGGGTAGCGTCCAAAGCCACCGACAAGCTGCCATAAGTCCTCGAGATCTGCCCTCGATTTGCTTTGTTTTGCGACCATAATAACTTTTGACTGGAATGTGATGGATTAGCTGCTTGGTTATATTAGGAAATTGTTCAAAACAGCAACACTACGAGATCAGTTCAACTGCTATTCGCGGGTCTGGCTCAAGTCCAAATGACCTCTGACTTAGGTCACGCGTATGCATAGTACATCTGTGTTGTGCTAAATGTCAGAGGCTAATGTTCAGTGTGCAAGCAGTCGAGTTTCGGGAAAGGTCTTGACTATAGAAGAGACCTTACTTGAAAAAACATCAATTAAAAGTATATATAGCAATAGCACCCGGGTCACAAAGAAGGACCAAGAAGTTCGCAAACCAAGCTTTGACGCAATCAAGTACTAGTATCAATTTCTTAGTCCAAGGGGGTGGGGGTAATCAGCCAGTATTATGTCTCACAGGTGCATGTGGCTCACAGCTGATCTCAGAGCCACAATTAGCCACCTTAGAATACGAGAATGGGGCGGGTTTTGAATATTAATCTAATTAGCAAAAGAAATCTTTGTCATCTGAAAAACCTCAATATTAATAAGTCTGTGAAATTTGAACGTGGTTCGTTAAAAATAACCAGAGCTGCGAACCTTCAAAACTTGTGACAAATGACAGGTGTCCCTTGCAATTATTGATTATTTGTAAATTTTCCAAGAATTCTGTTTTTTTTTATTCGGTAATATTAAAATTTGCCAGACTTACTAACCTTAAGATGCTTTTTCAAACGACAAAACGTTTTTTCTTTCAGCTAACAAGATAAGATTAAAATTCAAAACTTGCCCCAGTCTCTACTTCGTTTCTGAAGTGGCCAATGAACTTGCCAGAAGTCAAGTACTCTAGTCCAACTCAATCAACGAATGTTTAAAGAGTTTCAGTCTTGATTTAATTACCTTAGGTTGCATGGTGCGTTACAGTCTTGGCAATAGACTTGCCATAAGTCCAGTACTCTTGTCCACTCCCCCATCCCACTAGAGTGTTTTGAGATTTTATCCTTGATGTAATCACTTTATATTGGCCACATTTCCTAACCGAGGTAGTACTCGAACGAATTTAAAAAAAGTGGTCAGTTTGTCATGCTCAATATCAGTTCAATTTTTAACCGACTGTTATTTCGCATTATTATTTTTAAATTTTTATCATTGTATTATCGGGCTATTGTTAGAGTACAAACACTAAAAGTGTGCAACACTTTTTGCACTATTTAGTAGTAAATAGTGCTAATTAAACAATAGAACACAATAGAATTAGCATAGTTTAGCAGTATTTAGTGGTATTTATGTTACACGCTTATGGTGTTTGTACTCTAATAGCGATTAATTTCGGTATATGATGATGTAATATAATAACAATATATATCGTATCACACTCGGAGTTTGTAACCAACAGTGTTTGATCACGTGGCACATGTACACCAATTACAGAAAGGAATGTTCAAGAAATCACTGGATTGAAACGTGCACGGCCAGCTGAGTATCTAGTTTCTCTACAGCAATAAGAATAAGATAGACATTTGCATGCGAATGAATAATTTGCATCCTAATACCAAAATCCCTTGCACACTTTCTTTTGTTCAGCTAATTTGCACCAATTGTCTTATACCCCATTCACACCTGAACGTGTTTAGTTAAACTGTTTCATTAGGAAAAAAAATGAGAAACTAGAAATCTACAAAATAATGAAACTTTCTAAAATATTGTCAGAGCAAGACAAAGGATAGTTTACATGCACTATTTCACCAAATATTGTGCAGTGCTCATAGATACAAACCTGTTTAGTTAAATCAAACACGTTTAAGCCTTGGTGTGAATGGGGTATCAGTATTCTCATGAGGGAATACGAACTTGAATAAGAAAGAAATTTCGCAAATTACGCCATCATGCAAACGTTCTATTAAAATACAAACGTTAATAATTATACTCCAATTGTATTATTGTAGTGCAACGTGACCGAATCATCCCTTGATATGAATAACGATGAAACAGCTGCCATCTTGGCTGATCTAACAAGAGAAGCTCAATAGTCCCCTTCACAGTTCCCCGCGCCATCTTGAAAGGTAGCTGGGCCTTTGCATCGAAGCGAGACGAACGGTGAGCTTGCAATGATAGAGACCATTTTTACTTGTACGATTATCCACGTCTCTATTATATTGAACTAACGCGGAATGCTTTGTATGTTTGACGTAACGTGCACCCCAAGAATAAGGGTGTTTTGAAACACTTAAGGCCAAGATATTCTGACTTTATTTTCTCTAGTTTTCAATGTTACATTTGTTTTTCAAGTAAATCTTTCAATTATTGTTTATTTTAGAGCTATATAATTGCCTAACTACATACTGAACAAGAGCCACCTTGTTGAGCACATGCAGTAAAAACAAGAAATAAAACAGAGTTGATACTGACAAATAGTAGCTATTTAGTAACTACTACTGGGAGTTGCTAGAGTGCAAATAATACAACCATGAAACTTTAGTAATACTAAATAGTACAATTTCATGTAAATTTCATTGTTTTCTATTGTTTAATTAGCACTATTTTGTACTATTTAGTAATTAGTGTTTCACGGATTAGTTGTTTGCGCTCTAACACTCAAGCAGAACATTCATTACTCAAAGACACAAATGATCTCTTGTGTAACCTGTTTCTGTGTAGTGAATGTTCTGGTTGAGAGACTATAGTGATTTTATTTAACCCGTGAAAGAAAGATGATTAGAGGTGATAAAAAGAAAGCAATGGGTTTATAGTCTACTACTAACTGTCATGCGTACTAGTTTTTCACGGGTTAAATAAAATCAGTCTATTAAACATTAATTAAATAGCTACTGTTTGTCAGTATCATGGTTCTAATGCATGTGGTCTACAAAGTGAAGTCATCTCCGCCATCTTGGGAATATTTTTTTGGCCTCCATTCGCATATCGTTTCTTTTAAAAGCGCTGCAACTCTTCTACTGCTTGTATCGTATATAGCATGGTGCTTTATGAGGAACAATATTGTTATCTTATTTTCAGAGAAGCTGTGTTTCCGAGCATTTGTATAAACCTACCAATGGTCTATCACAAATTCTGCGCTCTGATAGGCTGAGCTACTAATGCTTTATTAGTGATACTTAATTAGACCATTAGTAGACAAATGTAGCGGTTTTGAAAACCAAAACATCACAAAAATAAAATAATAAGTTGACATTTTTGTCAAGTGTGTGATGCAATACTAATAGGCTTGATGTAAAACAGTCTCATTTGCATTTTAGTGCGAACTGGAGGGAAAAGACCAAAGGCAGGCAAACGGTATTAATTCTTGAAGTGAGAGCCGCCAAATTCAACAAAACAGTAAAAAGGTTAAGCCGCCTATTATCACTACAGCTGACTGTGCGCACGTTATTCCCTCGGCCTAAACCATTATCACGAACGTAAGGCGCCTAGAGGCAAGCCAGACAAACCAGACAATACAAGGTTAGAGCAGATAGAGTACTTTTTGAATGACGGTGAAAATCACTGTAACGCGGTCATGCTAGGGAGAAATTACTACTGGCCAATCAAAACGCTCGAACACGTTACCGTCACGGTCACGTAACAGCACTTGCAAAGAGCAGTTTTCGTACGACTGTGATAAAGTCGGTGCTGTATGTGTGCCTTAATTGGCTGATTTTTTCACGCGCAATGTAATTGGTCTGGCAGTGCCGTGACATTGCTGTGACCGGTGTTTACGCCGTGTTCATGCCGTGTTTCGGGCATTTGATTGAGTAAATTCTCGAGCAATGTGATTCAAGGTCTGGTGCCGTATGCCTTGCCGTGTCACGTCCGTAGTGTTCATGCCGTGAGCTTTTCACAGTCAAACGAAAATTGCTCTAACGTAACGTTTCTCATAGTTAAACGATATATGCTCTATTAATTTTGAAATTAAGGTAGAAATGCGTCGCTCCGTGACAATGACGGTGCAGCGCTATGATTGGCTTAACAGGGGAAGGCTCTTGTGAACCGTGAACATGCCGCGCGCTACCTTTTTTCTTCTCAAAACCCCAGCGTAAGTGCATTTCATACATCGGTAATATACTATAAATTTAGCAATAATTTAAATATTTTATTTCTTTCTCTACTTTAGAATAATTCGATAAGTATTGCCATCTCGCTCTGAAAAAGAAAAGGTACGATTCCATAAGCAATAAATTTGATGATTAAGTCGTATTGCGAGAGACACCTTTAGCTTGGGTTTCATAAATGTTTCCCCATTTCATAACACATGAAAATTCTCTAGAGTATCATTTCTTTATTTAATGGTTAAAGAATATTGTTCTCAAGAGAATGACACGTGGTTGAAATGGGAAAACATAGAGGTCCTTTGAAGGTTTGCAATCGTTACACCCAAGAGACTGTCAAATGACAGAGACATGGCGGCCATGATCGTGGTATTAACCATTGAAGATAATAAGTTCATGTTCTAGTGGAATACAATGCATATATTGTATAGTAGTGTATTGTTTTATATTGTGTACTATTGTTTCTAGAACATGACACGTACTATCCAATTAAAACACTTATTGACTGGGATCGATGGAAACAGTTGCTTTCCGGAAGTTCAAGTCAATAAGTGTTTTGTCATATATCAAGTGTCAAAAAAAAAGCAGTTATTTGATTTTTTGATTATTTGATTTCGAAAAACTTAGAAAAACTCCCAGAATACGATGATTACAATAACAAACAACCCTTTTCCGATCATGTAATTCAAAATGATAACTGGATCGAGTATGACTTCATCGCAGGAACAGGCTTGCCAAGTTTTACCCGGTAAGAAACTCTCTAAAACCCAAGAGAGCTTACCTCTTAACAGTTGTAATACGAAGTGAGCTTCATCGCCGAAGTTTCTGATCATCTGCAGAACAAAGTAGTTACAAGGACTTTTTTAGACTTTGACTGCAAAAGGTTTGGGAATTCTTTTGGGATTTTGGAAGTTTTGTTAGTTTTAGTCAAGGAGTTTTTAACAATGAAGGTCGTCCTACCTGGTCATCGACCAAAATGTAAATACCCGTCGGGCCTTGCCTGCAAATGCAATACAAGCAATTCAAAAACAGGTACGTAGTTTGCAATCATTCTCAAGAGAATAAAATACGACATGGTGATCACGTTGGTTGATATAACAAGGACTAATAACAAATATCTTGTTAAATCATATATTTATATAAATTAATGGATATTTTTGATTTCGCAACTTTTTTGTTGCGGATTTAATAAAAATCGCGTCCACACGTAGCGTGTTCGAATCGTTCTAGACCGTCTACCGATACGTATCCGGTTATCAAGATCTTAGGTCAACAGAGCATGCGCACTTGAGCATGACTATGAGCCCGCGCTAAATATAACGCGCGGAAAACACTGGATCAGACACTGTTACGTCAGCGTATTCAAAAATATACGGATTCGACCATCTACATAACGCCGGATTCACACGGTATTAAAAAAATTCCACTCTGGAAACCGTATTAAAAAAGTTGCGGATTCGTCTACCGTATTCGCCGGATACGTGTGGACGGAAGGCCAATCCGCAAAGAAAAAGTTGCGGTTTCAAAAATATCCGGATTCGTGTGGACGGGCCTAAGATTGAATCTTTTGAAATCTTTAGTCTATGATGTAACTTTACCTTTGCTGTTTTCAAAACAAAACAAAACAAAACAAAACAAAACAAAACAAAACAAAACAAAACAAAACAAAACAAAACAAGAACAAAAAACAAAACAAAACAACAACAAACAAACAAACAGACAAAAAAGGGACAAACAAGCAAACAATGTGGAAATCTTTCTCGCAGCATTTCTTCCCTCTACCCTTCTTCTAGTTTGTTTAACACACTTCCTTAACATATTGTACCTCACCTATATATCGCTACGATTTGATCGTCTGCTAGGCTACACTTCTTTGCTAGCTTGTTCGTCAAGTGGTCCACTGTTAAAGCCTCTAGGTACACCCCATGGTATTCCTTCATCCCCGAGTCTTGTTGAGTTGATTCCAGGGAGATGTATATGGTTAGCAAAGGACGCGTTGCTCTATAATACAAAACGTGAACGAATCAATAAACTGGTAAGATGTCCAAGGTAAGATAAGCTAGAATTTAGAGGTGCAGAGTTCGATAATAAAAATGGCAGTGGAGCACCCTAAAGGGTTGGGTGGGGTAGGGTGGTGAGGGAGGGAGGGGGATTACATAAACTGTTGCTTAGGGTTAGATTCATGTGTTCCAGTGAAGGTCCGTGGAATTTCAAAGTGTTTGTATTGTCAGTTGAAGTTATGCATTCTTCATCTTTCTGTTGGTGTTTGAGAATATTTTGACACTGAAATGAACAAAAGTCTGTAATCAAGGAACACAGCGGTATTTTACGACTTCGGAAATGGCCTGTAGAAAAATATTCACCATTTTCCATACATTGGTTCACTGGTCAAACACAAAGCGCTCAAGCGAGGCGCCAACGTACTTTCAAAGGATTATGCAAACTTGAATCTTGCAACCTCGACTGAATGCTTTGTGTTTGTCCAGTGAACCGATGTATGGAAAATGGTGAATAGTAGACAGCATGCACGTTTAAGAACCGAGCAAACGAGCGCAACATTGTTGGGCGTTTGAACACCATGTTGCGTGTTGTTGGGACTTGTTGGATGTTGTTGCGCGCGTTTAAAGACTAATCTCCTACGCAGCCGCTATTTGCGCACTCCCCTAAGTAATTTGTAAACAGTTCCTTTGGAATGACTGTAAAATAGATCATTCAGTACGGACGTGCTGCGCCCTTATTGTGCAGTGTACTTACGTACCTTGATTGAAGAGCATTATGCAATCGAATACCATCAGCAGGACCGAGTAGCTGTATTGTGTCGTCTCGCGATAATCTTAGCAGATCAGAACCTATGATACCAAATTATAAATAAACAATAATAAGTACGGGAAGCAGCGGGTGACGTAACGGCGAGGGTGCCCGTGTCTCACCAATGCGACCCGGGTTCGATTCCCGGACTAGGTTTTTTAGATTTTTTCACTTCACAATATATGCAAGTCAATAAAATGTGAGAACTATTTTATAAACACATTACTTCAAACTACAAAATCAATGCAATATTGAATAGACCTCTTTACTGATACGGCGGCGATCTTTTATTTTATGGGATGCCGAGGAGGTAAACACAGAGAACATCTATAAAGTATAGAGTGGCGGTGTTACGTTTTCAAATAATTTGAAGTCTTGGTGTTTTGCATATTGTTCCAACTACCAGCAAATTCAATTGCTTTTTAGATGTGCTTCTCATTGAAAAACGTAGAGTTATATCAAAAGACAACCTGACAGCTATGCGAAATATAAATTTTCTGAGTTGCCCTCTTGGCATTCCGTTCTGAATAAAACGATAGAATTCAAGATGGCGGCCATGTCGGTAAAGGGGTGCATTGGATCCCGAATCATTCAGATGGAAGTCAAAGATGGAAGTCCAAAAGTTGTTGTTGTTTACCAGTGAAGTTTGTGAACATGTTAAGGTAGTGAGCAAATCGATTCTCTTGTAGCCACGCCCTGGTTTCTTCAACAGATGATTTTGATGTGAGTTCCTGACGGAAAAGATCCCAAAACAAAACAAATTAATGGAGAGCTTATTACTGCTGGCAATTATTTGGTACGCAATTCATGTTTCTGAAATTTCATGGTAACAGACAATAAAGTATTCATTTTGTATAGGATTGCAGTGAATAAATTACAGAAGGGGGGGGGGGGGGAGGAGTGACAAAGACAAAGACAAAGAACTGCTATCTCTTGCCCAAACATCCCTTTCACGCAGTATAAGTTTGTTACCAACCATTGACATAGAAATTTGAGATTTGAACAAGATGATATGACTTGAAAAGAATTTAACCGTGTTGGCCTTCAGGAGTAAAACACCCAATATATTCATATCATATCCATTCACAGACGGGACTCGAACTCAGGTCGCATTGGTAGGAGGCGAGCACTCTCACCGCTACGCCACCCATGCTTCTTGCTAATGAAACCCCAAAAGATGAAAGAGTTGGATAGGATATAGATATGTCTGTAAGATATTCCCACTGAGAACTTCCGCAAACAATGCCTAGGAGTGAAACTAAGTTATGGGGAGATGACTTCCAAGGTGGAAGTGAGCAAGCTAAGCTTGCAATGGGAAGCTTTTTCATCCTTTGTCTCTTGGAGGTAGGTGGGGTGCTTAGCTAGTCTTTTATTCAAACTCCAAACTGGTTCAAGTAGAGTTATTTTATGTACGGTAGATTATTTATGCCCGTTCCACACCCATGGGTGTGTGAAATGTAACTCTCGGGACGCATTCCTCTCAAGAAATATATATATATACAGTATACGTTATTTACCGGCCAGGAGGTCCGGATAGGGAAAAACTGTGCCCGAGGTCTTGAATATACCGTTATCAAGACCGAGGGCACAGTTTTTCCTTATCCGGACCGACTATAAGACGGTAAATAACTTATTTATTTTTTCCCGTATTTTATTTTACTTGTTTTTGTAATCGTTTTGTTCTTTTGTTTAGCGGCAAAGGCCTACCGGACCGCGAGCGCGGGCAGATACTGACAAAATACCACCTGCTCAAACAGCCAATCAGAACGCACGATTTTTTAGGATACCGGACCGGAAAAAAAAAAAAAAAAACTTCTCATATGTGAGGCATTAAGCATAGAGTTCCCAGTGGGAATAGTTATTTTATAGTGTGCTTACTTTTACCAGAGTGCACGAAACTGAAGCACATTGTGAGTCTGCACTTGGTGTGCTTAACAAACTTGCTGAGCCAGGTGACGACACAGGGGTTGCCACAGCAATGGACCTAAAAACAATAATTAAATCAAACAAAATGGATGCCTGTTTTCTGTGGTTATCCTAATAAATATTTGGTTACCAAAGTGTTTGTTGCCGTTACTTTATTTTTAGAGGGTAAAGACGCATTAAACACGAAGAGTTATCTAACATATGGTCGTCTGATTCTGAGATCGAGTTGATCACACATGATACCTAAATCAATTATATAGATCTATTTAAAAATAACAATAGTTGTTTCGCGTGTTTTGATTGGTATAAATACTCTTTGAGATGATTTTAGATGAGAGTATCTAGAACGCTCCCATTTTGTTTAGTGGGCACTCTGAATTTCTTAAAACCTTATTTTGAATAGGAGATATGAAACGGTTTTCGTTTTAGATGGCGAAAGAGCACTTAAGAAGCTGGAAACCACTCCGCTACGCATCGTAGTTTCCTACGCTTCTCTAGTATTCTCGCAGCATCCTGTGTGTTTAGATCGAAGTATATAAAATGGAAAACGTCTTTATATTTCTTAAATCTAATATAAATATACCAAACATATTGCTTTGCCATCATGGTAATAATTGCTTTCAATTGGTGATATTGATGTTGTCAGTTTCTGTAATGATCATGATGGTAATTCATTTAGTGCTTTGTTAATGATGTTCTATCATTAGTAGTTATTTAGTTTATTGGTGATATTGTCCTGTAACCATAGAGATTGTTGTCATAGTTACCTAGGTGATATTTGTTTTGGTGTCATCCATGTTTCATCGTCTTCTGTCACTAATGGTTTCTGGAAATAGAGGAAAAATAAAATTTAGCACACTACTTAACAAATTGACTTCAGCTTTTTATGTGTTTGTCCTCTTATTGACGATAAATAATTATTGCGTGATCGCATGGTCAAAGTAGTGTGGCGTAGCCTCTTGGATCTGCATACCACTTTGACAATGTGATGGCGAAATTTATTGTCAATAAGAGGACAGACACATAAAAATCTGAAGTCAATTTGTTTTTACAATAATGAAAACAATAAAAACTTCTCATTCCTACTGATCAAAACAAGAGCATGCACTCGTTGACGTCAGCTTTAACTGGCTGTCCTCTTATTGATGATAAAAATAACCAATCAACGCACGAGAAATTTGTATTGTGAAATAAAACATACACATCTTATACTAGCAGGTATGCAAATTTCCTACCTCCTTCAGATGTGTGACATCGTTTGACATCTGAAACTGCCCCTATAAAATGATCTTATACTAGCTGGTATGCAAATGTCCTACCTCCTTCAGATGTGTGACATCGTTTGACATCTGAAACTGCCCCTATAAAATGATCTTAGTAGTGAACCCCCCCCCCATATACCGTAGTAGCTAGGGGAGGGGTGGTCTAAATTCCTGACTACCCCTTAAGAATGTAGGGGGAGGGGTGGTCTAAATTCCTGACTACCCCCTTAAGAATGTAGGGGGAGGGGTGATCTAAATTCCTGATGACCTTATAGAAGGGATGGAAAATGAATTTAAGAAATTTGAAGAGGAACGGAGAGATCACAAAAAGAATTAGCTAAAGAAGCTAGAAAGCCTGATGAGTATGAACCTCGTCCCAAGAAGGCACGCTGGTTAAAATGAAGCAATCGGTTAGACGGCGTGAAAGAATCACAATTTAAGAGTGAACTGTGAACTATAAGCTAATGTGTAAACATAAATCATTGTAATTACAGAACCAAAGGAGTTAATAAACTTTTTGAAAAAGAAAAAGAAAATTGCCTCGTATTGTTTGGTTGTTTCTTTAGAAATCTATGATGAGGATGTAAGGGAGAGTGCGTGGTCTAAATTCCTGAATACCCCCTTAAGAATGTAGGGGGAGGGGAGGTTGGAATGTAGAACAGGGTCAATGTACGAAAATTCCAATCACCAAGGCGGGAATTTGAAATATGAAATATGAAAACATATTTTTATGGAGAGAAAAGTTTAAAAGCCCGATCAAAATCAGCAGAATCACTTGCTCATCACCTTCGTCGGAAAAACCCCACTTGCACTATAATCCATCCAGCCAGATTACGGATAGATTAGTTAACATGTCATCTGGAAAAGTAATACAAATAGGAGACCGTGGATACGTTATTTTTGTGAAGGATGTTCGAAGGGAGAAAAAAATATGTATCCGCAAACAGAAGAAAGATTTATCGAGCGGGAAGACGGTTCTAACTAGTTCAGGAGTGTCTTTGACTTTAGACGAATGGACATCACTCAAATCGGCAATTGAAACAGTGGATACGGAGTTAGTGAACAATGAGACAACTACTGCATCCAGTCAGTCCAAAACCACCGATCTTCATCAGGAGCCAACGTTTCCTGGATCCATTCAAACCCTTCCGGATGATGGCAGTGCGCAAAATTACGAGGCACAAGGAAAAGATTATTTACCAAGAATTTTCACCACTTCTGAACTGGACACTATTTTTAATGCGCTCGGTCCGGAAATGGAACTGACAACAAGGGAACAGCAAAGTGGATTAGCTACTGGACAGCAGCAAGTATCCAGTTGGGGATCTCGAATGTACTATTATCCGCCGTCATAGAAAATAATTATACCAAAGACATATTGTTTTGGATTTGCTGTAGCATTTATTGAAAAGTGAAATAAAATATTTTGTTTCTTACAAATGAAGTTGGTGTCATAATTAATGTACATGTTTGATATGATTTCGAGCTCTAACATTGCAGTGTTGACAGGCACCATCATTTTTACCTGTCGAATAGTATGTACGTTTCTATTCACTGGCAATGAGGTCAACTAGATTTAGGCTTTCAGGCCAGGTACAGGAGCAATTCCAGAAATTACCACCACAATACGGGCATGTCGTAAAATATTCAGGGCAAATAAAGCAGTTTGGTATTTCCACTGTGTGAGAGCAGTCAGAGTACTTTTTTCCACAGCGATCGTGCACCAAAGGAACTTCGACGATATGGCCACAACTTAGAGTGCGAAACCCTTTGGACGTATTCATTGATTGTGTAAGGTGCTTTATCAGATACGTGTTCGGTTAGTTTCTGACTAAAACCAGAATCAGGATACTTTTCCTCCTCTCTGTCCAAAATACAATAACAATGACCTTAATGGGAATCGAACCCATAACCTGATCTGGAGTCAGACGTGATAACCATTACACCACAAGGTCCTCTGTGATTTTGTATAGTCAAGATTGGTTAATATACTCCTGTAAGCATACCGAACGAAGTATTTTTATTGTTCATGGGATTATGAGATTAGTTATTGAATATTATTGCTTAGTTACTGTCTAACATACATATATTCTACCTAGAATTTTCAATCGAAAGATGAAATGCAGCTCTAAGCAACAGTCAAAACTAAACCGATCTCTGTTCCATCCAGCTTATTGTAGATAAGATTAAGCCGGTGAAAGTGACGACACCCTCTTGTACTCCATAGAATACCAAGCTAATCTCGTACACATTACACAAACCAGGCTTTCTTTGGCTTTATTTTATTTTATTTCATTTTTTTGTCATGACTGTGATGTGTCATGCGTATTTACTATTGAATTCAACTGAACAAACAACCAGC
The DNA here is from genome assembly GCA_011057435.1 of Actinia equina. Lineage (NCBI taxonomy): Eukaryota > Metazoa > Cnidaria > Anthozoa > Actiniaria > Actiniidae > Actinia > Actinia equina. The sequence goes on from WHPX01000030.1 coordinate 288,881, forward strand.
CTTTTTGACACAAATTATCAGTTTGTTCTCTCGTCCTAATTCATCGTTAACCATCCTTTTGATTTCCCATGACTTCGCTTCTTTTTGTCTTTGGTTTTTGTTTTGAAAAAGGTTGCACCCTGTTTTACTTTAGTGTCTGCAAGTCTCTGCACCCTGTATTGTCTTGGTTGCGAAAACTCATACTCTCTGCCTTGTACATGCGTCAAGTTTTTGTCATTGTTATCATCAGTTTTGGCACTAATTGGATTCAAAACGAATTTTACTTTCGGTTGCAGTTTAGCCTCTTGTAGATACTTTCTCCGATGATCGCTATCCAGCAAATGAACATCCGACAGATGGTTCGCTAATCTCATGAGATATTTTGCACCACATCCTGCAATCGGGCAGTCTCGACAAACTCGTTTAACCATGTTTACAGTTCAGGAAGAGTTAACTAAAATGACTTTACTTTTCCTAATTTTGGTTTATATATGGCCTTCAGCCAGGCCAAAAAGGCCATACCCAGGCCAAAAAGGCCAAAACCAGGCCAATCTCGCAGAAAAGGACAAAAAGGCCATGGACAACAGTGACGTTATTTTCTAAGAATTGACTGATTGACACCTGACTCCAGATCACAAGGTTGTTGCTTCAAATTATCCAAAACAATTAAGACAAAAAAAAAAGCTTCGAGGTACACTGCGAGTAGAGATTCTTTTCATGAGTCCTTAGGAGTATTTAATGTGAAGGAGCAGCCTGAGAGCATAAGGAACAGCAGGGAGCATATGAGGAGCAGTTAAGGAGCAGGTTGAGAGTAGTTCAGGGAGGACATAAATTGCGGCAAACTTTGAAAGGAAAATCATTTAGTATTAGATCCCTTAGAGGACACGTTACCCAAGCAGTGTTATTATTGTGGCAAGACATTCTCCACAGGGGTCAATCTAAGACGTCACTTGGACAATCATATTTGCAAAATGAACGATATAGAGGAAAATGAATCAACATATGATGAAGAGACGTCAAGCGAAGAAGTTGAAGAAGACAGGGAAGTAGACACAAGTGAATCAGAGTCATATGATGGTCCTGATGATGACGATGATGAGCCTGAAGAAGACTGCTGGTCAGTGTTGATAAAAGAAACCATGGACCGACACGAGATTGAATTAGAAACTCTGGAAAACCAGTACATGGAAAAAGGCGAATCGAAAGCAGCGGCTGAAGTGCTTGCATACAACAAAATGATCCCTGCATTTCAAAACGAGCTGAGAAACGTACTGTTGGAAAAATTGGTATGGATCCGCGCGTTAAGAAGGGATGCGTATTATTGTAAAATAATGAGAACCCGACGAGATTTACTGGACACTGGTGATTACGACTGGATGGAAGCAACCCAGGTTGCTATTGATCAACGTAAATTTCTCTTGAACAATTTATTCACCACACAACATCTACAAACACAAACGGACGAATCAGAAGACATGGAATAAGAATCTGTAACAAGAAATATAATAATAGTTTGTTATTACGGATAAGACCCTAGTTGACAGGTAAAAATGATGGTGCCTGTCAACACTGCAATGTTAGAGCTCGAAATCATATCAAACATGTACATTAATTATGACACCAACTTCATTTGTAAGAAACAAAATATTTTATTTCACTTTTCAATAAATGCTACAGCAAATCCAAAACAATATGTCTTTGGTATAATTATTTTCTATGACGGCGGATAATAGTACATTCGAGATCCCCAACTGGATACTTGCTGCTGTCCAGTAGCTAATCCACTTTGCTGTTCCCTTGTTGTCAGTTCCATTTCCGGACCGAGCGCATTAAAAATAGTGTCCAGTTCAGAAGTGGTGAAAATTCTTGGTAAATAATCTTTTCCTTGTGCCTCGTAATTTTGCGCACTGCCATCATCCGGAAGGGTTTGAATGGATCCAGGAAACGTTGGCTCCTGATGAAGATCGGTGGTTTTGGACTGACTGGATGCAGTAGTTGTCTCATTGTTCACTAACTCCGTATCCACTGTTTCAATTGCCGATTTGAGTGATGTCCATTCGTCTAAAGTCAAAGACACTCCTGAACTAGTTAGAACCGTCTTCCCGCTCGATAAATCTTTCTTCTGTTTGCGGATACATATTTTTTTCTCCCTTCGAACATCCTTCACAAAAATAACGTATCCACGGTCTCCTATTTGTATTACTTTTCCAGATGACATGTTAACTAATCTATCCGTAATCTGGCTGGATGGATTATAGTGCAAGTGGGGTTTTTCCGACGAAGGTGATGAGCAAGTGATTCTGCTGATTTTGATCGGGCTTTTAAACTTTTCTCTCCATAAAAATATGTTTTCATATTTCATATTTCAAATTCCCGCCTTGGTGATTGGAATTTTCGTACATTGACCCTGTTCTACATTCCAACCTCCCCTCCCCCTACATTCTTAAGGGGGTATTCAGGAATTTAGACCACGCACTCTCCCTTACATCCTCATCATAGATTTCTAAAGAAACAACCAAACAATACGAGGCAATTTTCTTTTTCTTTTTCAAAAAGTTTATTAACTCCTTTGGTTCTGTAATTACAATGATTTATGTTTACACATTAGCTTATAGTTCACAGTTCACTCTTAAATTGTGATTCTTTCACGCCGTCTAACCGATTGCTTCATTTTAACCAGCGTGCCTTCTTGGGACGAGGTTCATACTCATCAGGCTTTCTAGCTTCTTTAGCTAATTCTTTTTGTGATCTCTCCGTTCCTCTTCAAATTTCTTAAATTCATTTTCCATCCCTTCTATGAGGTCATCAGACCAATGGAAGTAATCACAGCTACGATCAGGGTACTGAACGGCACAACAAAAGAATGTGCGGTCTTTGTTCTTCTCGGTATGACTGACACCTATCTTAGCGTAGAGATTATGTTTGTCACATCGTGGATGAACTCCTGGTGGGTAATCCCATAGACGGTTATCCAAGATGTCGTAGTCTGACATCTTGATGTTCAGTTTGCATCCCAAGATCTCGTTGTCCAAGAACCTTTCTTTGGCTTCTTTCGTCTTGTACCCTTTACATATTTCAGCCAAGTTTTTGTAGTCCAGCTTGGTTCCACATTTTACAAATTCGGTCTTGTCTTTGGATTGGTAGACTGAGCAAAGAGAACCACAGAAACACTAGTCCAGCTTGGTTCCACATTTTACAAATTCGGTCTTGTCTTTGGATTGGTAGACTGAGCAAAGAGAACCACAGAAACACTGACGTGCAGAAGAGTTGTCGTTGTAAGACATGATTCGTCTGTTCTCGATCTCTTTTTTTCTTATTTTTTATTTTTTATCAGCCTTTCTTTCGGTTTCTCTAATATTGAGTGAATGTCCTGTGTCCTCTCGTTCAGATTATATATTCTTTTCCACATTCCATAGGGGTAGTCAGGTATTTAGACCACCCCTCCCCCTACATTCTTAAGGGGGTAGTCAGGAATTTAGACCACCCCTCCCCCTACATTCTTAAGGGGTAGTCAGGAATTTAGACCACCCCTCCCCTATACTTGAATTTTTTTTTTTCCCTCCTTGCTTGGTGTCTGAGCCGATCGTCAAATGGAAACTGTTCCTCTCTCTCGGTTCTCTAATATTGAGTGAATGTCCTGTGTCCTCTCGTTCAGATTATATATTCTTTTCCACATTCCATAGTATGTAACGAAGTATTTACTAAAATTCCTCAAGACACCTCAGGAATTTAGATCACCCCTCCCCCTACATTCTTAAGGGGGTAGTCAGGAATTTAGACCACCCCTCCCCCTACATTCTTAAGGGGTAGTCAGGAATTTAGACCACCCCTCCCCTAGCTACTACGGTATATGGGGGGGGTTCACTACTGATCTTATACTAGCAGGTTTGCAAATGTCCTACCTCCTTCAGATGTGTGACATCGTTTGACATCTGAAACTGCCCCTATAAATGATCTTATACTAGCAGGTTTGCAAATGTCCTACCTCCTTCAGATGTGTGACATCGTTTGACATCTGAAACTGCCCCTATAAAATGATCTTATACTAGCTGGTATGCAAATTTACTACCTCCTTCAGATGTGTGACATCGTTTGACATCTGAAACTGCCCCTATAAAATGATCTTATACTAGCAGGTATGCAAATGTCCTACCTCCTTCAGATGTGTGACATCGTTTGACATCTGAAACTGCCCCTATAAAATGATCTTATACTAGCAGGTTTGCAAATGTCCTACCTCCTTCAGATGTGTGACATTGTTTGACATCTGAAACTGCCCCTATAAAATGATCTTATACTAGCAGGTTTGCAAATGTCCTACCTCCTTCAGATGTGTGACATCGTTTGACATCTGAAACTGCCCCTATAAAATGATCTTATACTAGCAGGTTTGCAAATTTCCTACCTCCTTCAGATGTGTGACATCGTTTGACATCTGAAACTGCCCCTATAAAATGATCTTATACTAGCAGGTTTGCAAATTTCCTACCTCCTTCAGATGTGTGACATCGTTTGACATCTGAAACTGCCCCTATAAAATGATCTTATACTAGCAGGTATGCAAATTTCCTACCTCCTTCAGATGTGTGACATCGTTTGACATCTGAAACTGCCCCTATAAAATGATCTTATACTAGCAGGTATACACATTTCCTACCTCCTTCAGATGTGTGACATCGTTTGACATCTGAAACTGCCCCTATAAAATGATCTTATACTAGCTGGTATGCAAATTTCCTACCTCCTTCAGATGTGTGACATCGTTTGACATCTGAAACTGCCCCTATAAAACGATCAGTATTAAAATCCTTCAGTTAAAGTGTGATTTGTAGGAAATAACAACATTTACAGTAACATTATAGTATCTAGAAATTAAACTCAGGTAAAAATAGTTACATTCAAAGGGTTGGGTGTTTGGTCTACTGTTCCAGAGCATTATTCTTGTACTTTAAGACCAACGTTGACTGACAAGACTGTTGGTGGACTGTTGCCCTAACTGTTGGGCATGTGTTGTCATGAATCATCAATCTACTGCTACATGTATGTATAGAAAGTTTTCTAATAGTCCTCTTCAGCTTAGGGTAATGTTTTCCCATTTCAGACCACGTGTCATTCCGTTGAGAATAAGATTCTTTGTTTGAGCTGTATTCATATTCATGTATCTTCTCATGTGCAACCGAGCGCAAACCTTAAACAAAGAAATGATACTCTAGGGAATGTGATCTGAAATGGGAAAACATTACGTCAGATCCGAGGAGGTCTATTGAGGGTTTATTACATACAATTTCATCTTGTGATTTGTTTTCCAGTTTTTGCATTTCATTCTTATGTTTTCTGTCAGCACCTTTAGACTAAGGGGAAAAAAAGGACAACAATTATAATTTTATCTATAAGAACAAAAAAGTTATTAAAAACATCATCTTTAGTGATCAAAACAATCAAAACAGTGCGCGCTGGTTGACTTATTTGAATGTCCTCTTAATATTGATGATAAAAAATAACCAATCCGCTTGTGAGACATTTGTGAGTTATTATTGTACAAATGAAAATGGTGTGCTCTGATTGGCTAAGCTAATACTATTATTTTTCAGTTTTACACCTACGACAACAGATGTCACCGAATTTGGTTCTCACATCAGAAAAACATGTCATGGTCATGCTAGCCTTTGAAGGGCGCTTTGGTAAGGGGGTAGGGGAGGTTAGGTTCCTCCTCTTCTCCCAAAAGTGCTGCTATGCAGGCTATGATCATGCTTAAAACGTCTAACAAATCCACCCACAAATAATGCTACGCTTTGAGTCTGCATTCTTTTAAACTTCATGTGTTGGCAACCTTTTGATGTAAGGGAATGTGGGGAAGAAAATTATCAGAATGATACCTACATCTCGAAAAAGGAATGCAGGCTAGGAGTGTGAGATTTATAATAGTGGAGTTGTAGATATTTAAAGCATGAATGTGACATGTTTTTTTTGACATCAAAACCCAGAGTTGTTGGTGAAAGCAGTAGTAATCAGTCAGTCATGTACTCTACCTTGAATACTTTTATCTGACAGCATGCACAGTGTATTAGACCATTATTGGATGAAGACTCTGGGAGCTGTGTTTCAATCTGTAGCTGTAAAGGAACTCCACTCTCACCTCCTGAAAATACAAAATTCAATCAATCAATCAATCAATCAATCATTCAAATCAATGAACAAACAAAAGAATGAATGAATGAATGAATGAACAAATGAATGAAAGAACAAACAAAAAAACTTATGCCAGCTGGGTGTTTTAGTCGCTGGTGCTAATTGAATTTTTCTTAGGGATGTTGACTGTTTATTGTTAACAGAAAGTAAACTAGAGAACCAAAATAAATAAATAAATAAATAAATCAAACCCCTTAGCAGATAATGTGAACTGAATTGACCTACCACTTTTTCCTTTGGTGAACTCTGAGCTGACACAATTGATCTGGAAAATAGAATCAAAAATAAATAAACAAAAATGAAAAAACAGAAAACGCTGTTATAAAGCACATGGGGGTTGGCAGAACACGAGAGAAGCATTAGGACACTTCTCAAGTTTTCTGCCAATCCCCAAGTGCTTTATAACTCCACACTGCAAAGAAAGCAATTTTTTAATGTGGTTAAATTTAAGCAAAGTTAACTGGGAGTGGAGTGCTGGCCAGCGGTGTGAGACTTGCGCATGCGCAGTTGCTGCCTAAGGCCTCGTGGTTGCTGTAGCTGAGTTGCTGTTAGCCATTAACTTCATATCGCGGTTTTGCTTCTGGTTTATACGCCTTTTTTCAAGCCATCCTTTCTCAATCCTTATTGTTAGTGGTTCTTCCAGCGTTTCGACGTCTATTTACGATCGTCTTTCCATTGTTCCTTGTCCTCGTGTTAATTGTTTGGTCGATAAAAAATGCCCCGTAACACACGCAATAGCTTGGACAGCATGGTTCCTACCTCTTGTTCTTCTTCGCTGGCTCCTCCAGTTTCGGTTGAGTCGGCTTGTAATGGCGTCCCTACATCTACTGCGCCGTCTACTGAGTTGGTTACATCAGTAGTAGAAGCTTTAAAAGCACCTTTGGCGGCCATGGTCAACTCGGCTTTACTAGCGGCAGGCGTTGCCTCGTCATCGGCGGGTTCTGGATCTTTGCCCGAGAACAACGAGGGTTCTTCGACGCCTCTGGCCAACCGTACTAACCAATTGGCCCAGACTGGCTCATCTATGCCGTGGACATCCATGGCCGGGTCGCCTCCTTCTTCATCAACTGCGTCTTCGGCTTATTTGCCTCTGCCATCTTGCTCAGGCACCAGCCTTCCCCTCCCTTCAGTTGCTGAAATTTCTTCTTTGAATTATGATAAATTCGCCCATGGCTTACAGAATCACCCCAATCGGCAATGGGTAGAATTTATACTGCATGGCATTAAAGATGGTTTCCAACTGGGTTTTAAGTCGTCTGTCAAGTTGAAATCGTCAAAGAAGAACAAAGCTTCAGCATATCAGCAGTCTCAAGTCGTTGATGTGTATTTAGACAAGGAAGTTAGATTGGGGCGGGTGGCTGGCCCCTTTGAATCCCCTCCCATTATTCCTCTTCAAGTAAGCAGTTTTGGCGTGATTCCAAAGAAAGGTCAACCAGAAAAATGGCGTCTAATTTTTGACCTGTCCTCCCCATTTGGCCACAGTGTTAATGATGGCATCGACCCTGAGGAGTGCTCACTGCAATACATTAGAATTGACGATATAGTTAAGATGGGTTCCAAACTGGGTAAGGGGGCTATGCTGGCTAAGTTCGACATCGAAAGTGCTTTCAGAAATGTCCCAGTTCACCCATCTGACCGACATCTTTTGGGCATGAGATGGAGGTCAAAGTACTTTGTTGACCTTGTCCTTCCCTTTGGTTTGCGATCAGCCCCCTTCATCTTTAACTCAATCGCCAATGCAGTGGAGTGGATTCTTCAGTCTAACTATGGGATACCTGACATCCGCCACTATTTAGATGATTTCGTACTAGCTGGACCTCCTAATTCAGCTTTATGTGCTAACAATTTAGCTATCGCTACATCCATTACCGCTGACCTAGGTCTGCCCCTACACCCAGACAAGTGTGTAGGGCCATCCACCTGCCTAGTAGTTTTAGGGATTGAAATTGACACAATGGCCGAAACTCTGCGTCTCCCTGCCGACAAATTTGCTGCTACCCTGGAACTGTTGAGAACTTGGTCTTCTTACAAATGGTGCCACAAGAAACAACTTCAGTCGCTGATTGGTGTACTCTATCATGCCTCTAAGGTAGTTTGGCCAGGTCGCACTTTTCTTCGGAGAATGATTGATCTACTCTGTTGCTTCCGAAAAGACGATCACCCCATCCGCCTGAATACAGAATTCAAGAAAGACCTGAAGTGGTGGCTGGATTTTTTCAATCAATGGAATGGGATAAGTTTTTTCCTGCTCCCCTCACTACAGCCTCCACCTACGGTTTGCGTAGGGTCAGACGCCTCAGGAACACGGGGTTATGGTGCCTTCCTCGATTCTGATTGGTTCAATGGCAGGTGGTTACCTCGGCAAGCTTCCCTCTCCATTGCTTACAAGGAGTTATTTCCAGTCGTACTGGCAGCGCATATCTGGGGTCACGGTTGGAGAAAGCAGCGTGTTCTGTTTAAGGTGGACAACGAAGCTGTGGTAGCAATCCTAAATAGCAGGACTTCCAGAGACTCTTCGATCATGGTTTTACTCCGAAGCCTTCTGTTTGCAGCAGCCCGTCATGGCTTTTCCTTTTCAGCCGAACATGTGGCAGGTATTCGTAATGGGATAGCTGATGCTCTTTCTCGTTTTAATATGCAGGTCTTCCGTTCTCTGGCCCCGAACGCCAACCTATACCCAGCAGAGGTCCCAGCTCAGCTTCTGTCTTCTCTGACATCGGTTCTCTAAATAATCAGTGTTTGGTCTATTTATCTGAGGGTTTAGCGCATTCCACCCGTCGCTGTTATTCTACCGCCCAAGAGAAGTTTGTCAACTTTTGCTACCAAAGTGGCTGCTTATCCCCATCAGGCTCACCATGTCCCACAGATGAATGGACCCTCTGCTTATTTGTGACAATGCTGGCCGAGTCGATGCGTCATTCCTCTATAAAAGTTTATCTGTCAGCTGTCCGTTCCCTCCATATTGAACAAGGTTTCGATGATCCACTTCAGAACTGCTTGCGGCTCCAAAGAGTGACAAAAGGCATTAAGCGAACCCAAGGCGTCGCCTCTTCTTCGTCTAGACTTCCTGTTACTCCAGAGGTCCTGAGAGTAGTACACTCTGGCTTGGTTCTATCTTCGTTCAATGACTGCATGTTTTGGGCTGCTTGCTCATTGGCTTATTTTGGTTTCCTTCGCTCAGCCGAATTTACTTGCCCCTCGCTTAAAAAATTTGATCCAGATGTACACCTGACTGTGCAGGACATAACCGTGGACTCTACAGGGTCTCCTTCTTGCTTAAGACTGTTCATTAAAGCCTCAAAAATGGATCCGTTTCGTCAGGGTTGTCATGTGTATGTTGGTCGCGGATCATCATCCCTGTGTGCTGTGAGAGCAGTGCTGAACTATTTAGCATATCGTGGTAATCTTCCAGGCCCACTCTTCCTGCTGGCTGATGGTCAGCCACTGACTAGGCAGCTGGTCACTGACAGACTCAGGGCTATTCTACAATCAGCAGGTGTAGCTGGTAACTTTTCAAGCCATAGCTTCTGTATTGGGGCCGCAACTACAGCGGCTCAAGTGGGTATACCAGATCATTTAATCCAAGTCTTGGGCCGTTGGAAAAGTGATGCCTATAAACAGTATATTAGAACTCCTCAGCAAGTAATCATTAATGCCTCTGGTAAACTTGCTTAGTTTTGGTAAGTGAAATCCTTTTAGCTTGGCCACCATTTGTACATTGTCAATTTTGCCCTCATGCTAGCCATTGCCACCTGGGTTGAGTCGCGTACACCATACTACCGATGGATGTTGTGTCTGCATGCGTGACAACTGGAGAGGCAGCGACTGCTGGTGCTTGGAGATGCAGTTTTGGGTGTTGGTCGGTCCCATGGCTCCTGCCACGGGTCGACCAACTCCAAGCACCACACTAAATGCTTGGAGAGGAGTAATGGAGGTTGACCCGTGGCTTGGTTGCCATGGTTACCTCTTGCCAGCTAGTTGCCATCGCCTACCGCTTTGCCAGGCACCTACTCTCCATCGTAACGACAAGTTAAATGTGGTTAAATTTAAGCAAAGTTAACTGGGAGTGGAGTGCTGGCCAGCGGTGTGAGACTTGCGCATGCGCAGTTGCTGCCTAAGGCCTCGTGGTTGCTGTAGCTGAGTTGCTGTTAGCCATTGCCTTCATATCGCGGTTTTGCCCCGCCCACCCTCCTCTGGTTGGACAAGGTAAGTAGTTTACTTCCACCGTGTAAGCAGTGTGACAGGTGCCGAGGTTGACCCGTGGCTTGGTTGCCATGGTTACCTCTTGCCAGCTAGTTGCCATCGCCTACCGCTTTGCCAGGCACCTACTCTCCATCGTAACGACAAGTTAAATTTCTTTTATAAAATACAAATTACAATAACCATTATTTTAGGTAGGAATGACACAACGGAAACTTTGTGTGCATGCTGAGTGCTCTCATAAAGCACATGCTCCCTACCAATCAGAACGCGAGATTTATAACAGTTATTTAATAATATAAAATGGAGCAACTTTAGTGCCAACATTTTTATAATCATCATTCTCACTTACTATGATATATAACTTAGTGTCTTTCTCTGGATTCCATTCAAATGTGTATGCATTAGTGCTATGGCCTTCACTTCTGATGTTGCTTAACCCATTGGACATCGGAACATCTAAACAAAAAATTCAACACTGTTTGCATTTTGTAGCGATGTCTGAAATTTTAAAATCAGACTAAATCCATTATAAATAAGAACATATATACAAAAAAAAAAAAAAAAACTAAATAAAAAGAGAGAACATAAAATAAGGTCACAATTGCCGGTTTTCACATGACGTCATCAAAACATGAAAATCTAAACTATAGATCGTATAAAGACATTTCTAAAGTATGTTTTAGAAGTCAGTTTTATAAGTCACAAGAAAAAATCTCAAGTCATTTCGATGTTTGGTTCCCGAGTTATGAAGGTTGAGTTTGTTTCACACAATACCGTCACGTCTATCTAAATAGCGATGAAAATATTAAAACAATTTACTTTAGTTGAAAGATTTTTCGTTAGACACGTTCAAAATATCTATTTAAAGTATATTTAAGTGAAATGTAGTCAAACATATTAACTATTCCATTACTTTAAGCCTTTGGAGTTTCGTGCGCCATGATGGTGTACCAACTTGGAACACCAAGATGGCCGCCCCATACATTTAAACCAAAAATTGCGTCATGTTTACTCGCCTATAGTTCCGTAACGAAATGCTTTACAGCCTTAAAATTTGGCCAGTATATGTAGTTTGGACCGCTTTACAAGAATATAAAACTTCTATTTCATTATAGTGCGAATTTACGCTTTTGAAATTTATGATGACGTAGGTGAAAACCAAGAATACATCTGATTCAATACATCACTCAATAATGGTAATTATTGAAAAAAAAAATTTAGCTTAATACCAATTTCTAATATCCTTTCCAGAGGTCTGTTGTGTCTCCATTCTTCAAATTTTTCTGCTTCTTGTCTTTGAACTTTTCTTTCATAGAAAGTCAGTTTTACTTTGCTCTGTGACAAAAAGCAAGTATTAGATTAGTGGGGAGAGGAAGGGAAAGAAAGGGTGAAGGGGAAGGGAGTGAGTTGAAGGGATAAAGAGGGGAGAAAGAGGATGGAGAGAAAGAGAATGGAGAGAAAGAGGAAAGAGGGAAAGAAGGGAGAATGGAGGGACAGGGAGAGATATGTGCTACACTTGATTAACTGTAATTCCTTTACAATGGAATGCACAGTTATTTTTAAATCAAGCAATGAGAGTTAATAGTGTCTGGTTTACACTTATCTATAATGATGCTCGCTCTAGCTCTAATCATACCTTTATCAAGCAGCCTTCAAATCTTGACAAATCACCAAGGTACTTGAGTTCCACAAGATATGACTGACCTACAAACACACCCACACAAAAGGTTCATGGGCAAATGACCAATAAATGTTCAAAAAAGAAAAGGGATTCCAGTGGCAGATCCAGGATTCTAAAATGGGGAGGTTCTAAAAATGCTACTACAGCAATTCTTCATATATGGCTCACTATGCAATGAAGGGAGAAAAGGGATACCATATAGGGGACAGGTGTGGCACCAATTGACTGGCATCCCATCAAGGGGGTACAGGGCAAGTCATGGGTGGTAACATGTGATGGACTGGCATCCCATCAGGGGGGTACAGGGCTAGTCATGGGTGGTAACATGTGATGGACTGGCATCCAATCAAGGGGGTACACGACTAGTCATGGGTGGTAACATGTGATGTACTGGCATCCCATCAAGGGGGTACAGGGCTAGTCATGAGTGGTAACATGTGATGGACTGGCATCCCATCAAGAGGGTACAGGGCTAGTCATGAGTGGTTACATGTGATGGACTGGCATCCCATCAAGGGGGTACAGGGCTAGTCATGGGTGGTAACATGTGATGGACTGGCATCCCATCAAGGGGGTACGGGGCTAGTCATGGTTGGTAACATGTGATGGACTGGCATCCCATCAAGGAGGTACAGGATAAGTTTGACTGTTGCCATTATTGAAAATTGAAATAAGTGTCCTCCATACTCTGATAGAATTTCTCTTGCATATTAAACAAAATATTATGTACAGTAACTACACTAGCTGTACACCAATTGGTATGCTGAGGTTGAGAAACCGAAAACAACTGAACTAGCAGCAAATAAACAAGCTCTCAAAACTGACCTTGATTCAGGTATGTCAAAGTGTCTTCTCCCATCTTCTTTCCAGGTGCTGTTGGTGCAGCCAATGTATGATAAAAGCTGCAGGAACTAATGATAGTATACAGCTATATTTTTATTTTTGGTTGGTAAGCCTTTTGCTGCATATTAAATTAACCAAACCCAAAATGCACTATGGGTGATGCGAATACCATCAGCAAAAGGTCACAACAATATACTGTAATTTATAAACATTTCATAAACATCAAATCTGCATGTTTCTGCACTGCCATAATCTCCTACATTATTTCAATTTTAATATGAATAAAAATACGTTTCAAGCTTAATAAGCAACATGAAACATGCAGATGGCTTTTTTGGAGAAACAATTGCTTGATGATATGCAATTCCCATTTTACTTTATTGACTTACTCAAACAGGCGAGCAGTTTTGTTTGGAGTACTGGAATGGTTGCAGGAAATCATGTGTTTCTCTTGCTTTACAACACTGTTAAAAATAAACAGATAAAGGACTAAAAATAAAAAATAATAATTTTGGATCACCTTACATCAAACTAGAAGTTCCTTTCTGAATGATGTTGCATTACAACATTGGAATGTTAATTTGTTCAGTTGCTCTGACCAAACTTCCTGACTCATAGCAAAACTTACGGCTGAATTTGATGGTTGTCGGATGTTGTGTCTGCCAGGTCTCCAAACACAGGGGAATTTTCCTTGAAAATGGGTAAATCGAGCACTTCACTGTAGGTGGTATAAAATTAATTAAAGAAAATCAATTTTAGAAAATCAACAGTTTAATGATAGGAACATACAAATAGTCAAGAAGTCTACCAGCAATATTTCATGCATCTAAGAGGATTTTCATGAAACACCAATGCCAGTCATAAAATACGGAGGCTAGGATAGGGGAAGGGGGAAGGGGTTGGGTAATATATATCCTACAATTGATAAAGCAATGGATATGAAACTTGATTTTACTGGCTTATAATATTATAATATACGCGTGAGGAATTAATCTACCGTGCCTGAAAGGCAACTATTGAGTTATATACCAACTACATTACTGTAAAATAAATGACAATACTAATAGTTCTAACCATTATAAAAACAAACATTTAGACAATTGGAATATTTGTATAGAAAAATTGATGACATGCCTTTGAACAACAAGTTAAAAAAACACATTTATAAAAGACCATAAGACCAAGATAAATCAATACTAGTCAATTAGTGATAGTCAAATGCAAGATTGACAGTTTTTAAATCTCACAAAAAAAAATCACATTTGGAAAAACGTGTTCAAATGCCACATCTGTAACTTAGGAATTTTTTCTGAGTTTCCTGTGTCCGCACGATTTTTCTTTCATACTCAAAAACACTGACATCTTTATAATCTCTATCATTCTCTCGTTAGCAATGATGATCGAATTAATCCAACAAACAACAGCTTAATGTACTGTATGTGCTTTACATGTACAGTTGAATTTTCTAAGGCAATGACATTTTTTCTCCCAGTTCTATACGCTTTTCAACACAAATAGCTTACTAGTATTAAACTTGCGAAATCCATATAGCGAAATCTGGCCAAAGAGCACGAACTATACAGTTCGTTAATTCAGGTAAAAGTATTTTTCCCTCGGGCGAAGAACAGACATAAGCCAAATATTCCATAATTTGGTAAATATGTTTACCAAAACTATCTGTGTGTTTATTAATTTAAAAAATGTACATTTTAAAAATCTTAAGCTTATATTACTTAAATTGAACAAAAATAACTTTCACAACATTTGAAGACACCTATTAAATGCGGACAAACCTCATTTTGTAAGCCCCTGGGTCAGCACTACTAATATCATTTCCTAACCCAGAAAGGTTGAATAAATCAGTTGACAGTCCACCCTCCACATTGAGATCGTCCATGTTCCAGCTTGGATTACCAGCCATTTTGAACTGTAGACAAGCATTAATAGGATTCAAAGAGTTCCATGAGCATTGGAGAGGCGGAAACGCTTAGTTTTGGACCTTGTGGAAGAAAGAAAAGAGCGCTACATGTGATGAAAACGAAAGCAAAACAACTTCTTCCATCGACCAACTGGCACAAGGAATTTGTCAATGACCGAGCACGTGGACCTTGACATGAGGGATTAGGAACGAATCGCACAGGAAACCCAAACATAACACAGGGAGCCCACAATAGTATTTATATTTGGGAGTGGTTCCCCTGGATAATAAAATAAAATCTGCCAAGTATCGCTAACAAGGGAGACTGCTAGCAGGGAAGAGTTAACCTACCCTGTTTGCAGGAGGGGTAGGGGGTTGAATTTGCAGCAGGGTACAATTTTCCAAATCAGTTGAAATTGGGGGTACATTTTTTGTAATGGCAAAATGTAGAGGGGTACAGTTTTAGGTTTTTTAGGCAATACAAATGATTTTAAGTTGAGCTACACTTTTCTAGATGATGATGGATGGGGTACATTTGTATTGAAAAATATCAAAGGGGGTTACAAATTTTATCGAATCCACACCTCCACCCAACTACAATATAAACTAAGGGAAATTAATTTAGGATTGCAGGGTATCTTTATCCCAGTAATTAGAAAAACTTGTGTTGAATTCCATGGGTTTTAGCTTTGAAATGCAAGAGTTGGGGGGAGTTTATAATTTCTAGGCTTTGAGATAATGGACTAAACAATGTGTATGCACTATCTACAGTGTTTTAATTTATATTTAGAAATCAAATTGGAAATTAATGTTTTTTATATTAATTATGGTTCACAAGTCACTCCAAGAATTAAGCCTAAATAAAGTTACCAAACAACAGAACTATAAACAAAAACTACAGATCAAGATGTACATTCATTTTGATAAGATTCAAATATTTACAGTGCATTGCTACATATAAATGCAGGGGTCAAAATTAACCTTTTTGTCCATTAGCGATTAAAGGTGCAATAATTACATGGAGCAACTTTCTCTGCAACTTGTCTTGCAAGAGCTTTGTCACACAAGTTGCAAGAGTGTCTACACAGTGACGGAGACCTAATCATTGCCAAAAGTAGAAACGAATTCTAACTTTTTGCAACAATTGCTGCAACTTGTCTCACAACATTTTTAAAATTGTGCTGTAGGTTACATGCTGCAATGCTCCATGCAACTTGTGTTGTAACGCCGTTACGAGACAAGAAAACTGCTCTGTGTGTAATCACACCTTAAACAATTGAATTTCTGATTCTAATTAAAAAAACTTAGTCAGATTTAGGAAACGTTTACTTGCAAATGTTTGCTAGCATATTTTTTTTATCTAGCAAAGTTAAGAAAAGCACTAGTACTTTGCTAGTTGCTTATTTTGAGCCCTGAAATGTCATGAATCCCATTCCATCCACCAATGACCATGATCTTCAGAATCAAACCCCATTTATGAAACCTCAAGGTATAAATGTCCTTTTTTTGATTTATATACAAAACATCTTCCAAGAATACATATGCTTTAGTTAGTACATTGTTGTTGGTTACTAATAAATCTTAATTTTTATGTTTTGTCAAATAAAAACAAATCCCACCCTGCTAGTCTGCCAAGACCTCTTCAATCATAGGCTTGCTAGAAGTGCAGCTTTCTTCCTTATTAAATTCTTCTAGTCTGGTATCAATCTCATTTCTAACTGCTTCAAGACTTCCTTCGTCAAGTTCTTTAAGTAAGGAAAGGACAGCTGAAAGAATATTGGAGTTCTATGAAATGCAAAGAAATATAAGTCAGTTAATATTGTTGTAGTTCAACTCAAGGGTATGTCCGGAAAAGTGGAGCAGGGTGGATTGAACCGTTTGCCTTTCTAAGTGACAGCCACCCCCTTGAAATCTGATCCTATGGATCTATCACTGCAGACATATGCATACCCTAGTATCTGTTGGTGTAGGTGAGACTGATGAAGATCTGCTATCTGGTAAATTCTTGATAGCACTAGGCTTTTCTTTTGGTTCATCTAGTACAAGAGGTTTAATTCCCAATTCTGCTCTCAGTTTACTAATGAACAATAATGCAAGATAATATAAATTAGCCATGGTTATCTTAGCTTGTGTTATTGACAGTAATAATGATGTCACAAGTAGATCTTGAACACTGTGCTTATTAGTGTCAAAGTGCTTACTTTGTTTCATCTACCAAACTTGCCCTTGTAACCTCCTGTTGATTGGTACTGATGGAAGGTACACATTGGTCTAAGTGGGAATAAAAGAGCAAAAACTTTAGTGAATCTAATGAATGAAGATAGGCTAAGCATTAGCCATTCCGAGCTATGAGGAAAAAAATTGGTTGAGTTTGCATAACAGTGCATTGTGGGAAGAAATATACACCATCTTGGTAAAATGTTTCCTAAAAGATGTACTGTTTATGCACCCACGAAACTCGATCCAGTTTTTTTCTCATCCTCAGAATTATCAGCTAATTAATTGACAAACATGTTTTATATAATTTTTTGAAAATATAAAAATACATATATTTGGGAAGCACGGGTGGCGTAGGCCCAGGTTCGAGTCCCGACGAGCTTGGTGTTGTATGTGAGTTGAGTTGTTTGTTGGTTCTCTCCTGTGCTTCGAGGGTTTTCCGGGTTCTGCGGTTTCCTCGCTCCGCAAAAACCAACTACTAAATTCTAATTTGATCCTAGGAGATATTCATGATAGGGCTAACCTCAATATCTCCTTTCACACTCAGATGCAAATAAATTAGTGTTTTTTAAAAAATATGATTGATCAATCTCTTAATTATGTTAATAATTATAAAATTATTTTTGGTGTTTTCATTGCTAGTGCTGATTGGAACAAGCTGCGGCAGGGAAATCAGACAATTGCCAATCAGATAAATTTACATTACTCTGATTGATGACATCAGTGTTATATTGTCCAATTTCTTGGTCACTAACTGTTGTCTTGATTGTGCCTTGCAATGAAAACAGTAGTAAAATGGTTTCCTTACCTGTTGAGTCTTTGGAATTACTTCTCTTCAGACTCTGACTGCTTTTTGTACTTCCCTGATATGAAATCAGACAAAATTAATATCTTTTTTTAAAAATAAGTTTCAAACATAAATTGAATATTATGTGTGTGTACTCTTAGCATTAGTCTCCCCCACAGCCGCTTTCAGTGTCGTCACGCAATGCTTTCTCCCCTACTCAGGGGAGAAAGCATTGCATGACGACACTGAAAGCGGCTGTGGGGGAGACTATCTTAGCACTTGTTCAACCTTTTTATGACAAGTAAATGTATGGTTAGAATTTTTGCTTGATCCTGATTGGCTGACATTGATAATCAATAGCAGTGCTTCTTGGGCTACAACATGTCTTTCATGTTCTGCTGATTCCTACATGTTTACAGTGCAACCTGCAAAAGTACATGACCACATATAAAGTATTCACATACTTCAATGCACAGGCTTTTTGCTGTCAAATCAGCTTAACATTTACAATCCTTATATTTGGTAAAACCAGGGAGAAAATGAGCAGTTTAACATACAGAGGCTGTGCATAATTAAATTGATGTGATTACATTATTGCCGGTCATGATTTTGCAGGTCACGCTATAAATCATAGCCCCCACACATCATGAATGTGCATCATTTTCTGTTTCTTCATGTCAAGCAAACATTGAAGCAAAATATTATACTTTAACTGTTATTAATTATTGCTATAAAAACAGAGTGTAGTACTACCATAGTAGAAGCCATAGTATCACCAAGGTCTGGATAATCAGGTAAATCAACTGGCGTAGCAATATCATCTCCTGTAGCTGATGCTGAAGATACTTCACTTTCATCGATAGCTTATAACCAAAACATCAAAACATGGATTAATTTATATGTCCATTAGAAATACTGTACACATAGTTGTAGTTCTTAACTCTAATTTCAAAAGCAAATTTCTATCTGCTCATAATAGCACTTTTGTTCGCAATACTTTCAGAGTATTAGTGAACTTTTATTTAATGTTTTTTAATCAGAATTAAGCTAATTTCTTTTTGGAAATGTTTCAAGCATTGAGTGTCTTAAAAAATAATCAATAATTATAGCCTTTTGCATCAATTTTCTCATAGTTTTTCCATCACTTTTTCTCTGGGATCATGTGGCCTGGTATAACTTTTGTATTAAATGACTTAAGGTCTGTTCCTTTTAACATTTTGTATTCATGAATCACATCATTACTGTATAATATATATTCAGTCATTCCTGAGCTTCTTACCAACATTATCTAGGCGAATCAACTTTGGTAAGTTCTTGATGACAGTCAGACGATAATTGGGCCCTTCTGCACATGGATTGTCTGATAACCATAGTACCCGAAGTTTTGGAAGCTTCTTTAAAAAACCTATCTCATTTAAGTCATTTATGCAGTTTTTGCGTAAATAGAGCTCCTTTAGTCTTGGACCTGCACCAATAAAACACAATTAATGTAGAAGTGTTCAAAAGTCATATATATACCAATTAATCAATAGCAATTAAATTAAATTACATGAAATAGAGGCTTTGCCCCATCACGTGCTGGTGCCCATAATGCAGCTTGGACTGCCTGTGGTTAGGTGGAAGATCAATAAAATCTCTTTGCTCTTGGGAATTGAGTTCTTTCTTATGTAAAATGATTGTATGTTCCTGCCATCTAACAAGGCCGCTGTCAATTGATGGGGCAAAGCATATATTTAATTATAATTCCAAAATCCCTACTAGCTTTAAAAATCAGGAGTTCCATATTTAATGTTAAAGAGTTACAGGCCTGATTTTAAGGAAGTGGTCAAATGAACAACAATTTATGGACAATAAATAATATAAGTAGTGCACCTCCTAAATTTGAACACCCACAGTACTTCAAAGCTTCTCTCAGTCTATGGATCTATACATTTTTGTGCATATAATATGCAGACCATGCATTAATGGAAGCTTTTTAAAACATGCAAGCATTTTTGTTGTGGTACTTTATCTATATCTATCTAATTTAAGTCTACATATTTTTATCACACACTGTCTTATAGCTTTTATATTAAGACTATATATTAAAACGTATACTGTCTTATAGCTTTTATTAAGACTTGTACTTACAATATGCAAAATCTTTCAGGCTTGATATGCTATTCACACTAGGAAGAAAAAAAAATTGAAATTTCTTAATTTAAAATGTTTTTTACTATGACCCATGTAATAGCTCTGATAAATGATAAAGATGAAAAAGGTATAATTGGGTATGAATATGTTTAATACTTCAATCAAATTTTCTTACATGTACATAAATAATATATATACAAATTATGAGAAACTATTGAAGGTATATTAATAGTTATTATGTATACATTGTAGATTAAGTAAGAAACCACAGACAGAAATAGTTATGCCATATGACAGGGTTATTATCTAATAGTCATACAATGCACAGCCAGCCCTGGCATTCATAGTATTTTGTAAAATGTAAACTCGTAGACCTACCTATAAATAAATGAACATGTATTAATTCGATCCCCACCCTCCCCCCCCTCCCCCTGTCACCTGATCCCTACACAAACTTGCAACATAACCCAAAAATGTTGTGATCCAGTATGCCAATACTATTCTGATCTTAAGCTCAAGGCTTTGCATAAGAACAAAATACCCACCAAAATGTAGCTTACATTTTTTCTCTATTCAATGCAAACTATAATAAAGTTCCTTTTCATATAAATACCACTAACCTTAAGCTCAAAACTTCAACATTTGGTAGTTCACTAACCACGGACACCTGTTTAAGTACAAATATGACATTTTGATTTAATAATTTATCTGCAAATTGCATGCAGTGTAAGATAAGTAGGTCTAGTTCACGTTACCTAACCAGTAAGCCTATTTCAAAAGTCAGTCTGTATGAAATTTTAAGGTTTATTTGTGATTTGTTAACAAGCACTTTATGCGAGAGTTGAGAACGACCAAAGACAACAGAATTACACTAACCACTTACATCTGATAAATTACTCCCCCTGTAAATAAAAAAGAAATTAATCTTAAAAAAAACGAAAGGAATCATAAATGTCATATCACGTAGCAACCAATATGGCGTCCTTCTCTTCGAAGGGGTTCACTCAAAAAACTCACCATAAATTTAAGTTTTTCACCGACTCAAGAGTCTTGGCTCGTCCCCTTGATAGAATTTGTTTCTTTGTAAGAGAAGACATAATAAAATCTTGATAAAGAGACCCAAAATTTCGAGAATATTGTTTGTAACCGTAAACTTCATTTATTTTCCGCCATTTTTTTAAAATGAAGGATACCGCTGACTAAAATTAATTGTGACCGGCTTCTATTCCGATAGCTTTCCGATAGTGTATTGACACCATCGAGTGCCATATCGAGATATTCCGAACAATGTGATTGGTTTACGAAGCATAGTCTAAAACATTGAGTGTCATACGAAGAATCTCCGATTATAAAAAAGCTGCTTTGTAACCTGACAAGAAAAGCAAAACAACTTGAGCGGTAAATTTTGTGCTCCATGTGGCGTAGTGATGATACACTTTCCATGACAAAAACTCCCATTTATTCAAACTTTCTAACCACTTTAGAATTTAGGAATCCTTCCTGATGTATGATAAATGGTATTCGCAAAGGATTACCCTCGTTTTAGAGCTTCTTAGTTCGCATTTTTAAAAGTTTTATGCTTCGCGTTGAACTTTTTTGTAACCGGCTTGAGCTGATGAATTCAAGACAAACGGAAGCAAAACGGTCACAAATATGGCCAGTAAGAAGATGGTCACTGCGGGCCACATCAGTGGCACAGATAATCCAGATATACGAGAGGTAGATGGAAATAATTTAATCTAAATATATGTACATGTCGTACAATGAATAACATTTTAAATTCATGTTGGTAATTGAAGGTCAAGGTAAAGATTGATACTTCAAACTTCAGGTATCGAAAATGTTTTTACTTCACTGGTTTAAACGCAATGAATTTTTTACCCTTTGTTGTACTACTTACAGCACTCTAGTCCCGAAGCTGACATTGTTTATGAAATAATAGACGATGTTGTTCTTGGCTTGTGTTTTGAGATGCATAAAGCTATTAAAATGGGAACATTTGGAGTAGAGGACGGGGATGGCGAGTAAGTAAAACATATTTGTTATCTTTCGTAACGATGTCTTAACACGATACATTGAATATGTAATATGTACTGTTTTTTTTTCCTTCTTCTTTTAACAGGACTGCTAAACAGTATGGTGAGTATGAAACATTTCTAACGCTATCCTTAGACCATTTTCTCTCTTCTATTTTACCACCCAGGGTCCATCCCGATTAGGGTTAGTGACCATTCATTATTAATGTCTGGGGGGCTCCTAAAAGGAGGGGTGCTAGCTTCTATGAATATGAATTATGGAAAGAATATTTGAAATACAAAGAGGGATCATTTGAGTATTTTCTCAAGCACACAGTAGGCATGAGGTGGGTAGGGTGGTGTAAGAATTTATATTTTATAGGAGAATTTTCATAAAATTAGTTGATCCTTGACAGCCCACCCCCTCCCCCCCTCCCCCAAAGACTTATATACTTAAAATGAATAACTATGGTTAAATACTAGTTGAGCTGTGGCGTAATAATGGTTTGCAATTATTCCCAAACTAATGAGAAATCTTTTGTTAACATCATCAGTTGAAATGGCCACTGAGTCATGACATTTAATATGCAAACGTAAAATATCATGGAACAACAACATTGATTATGCTGCTTACAGTCCATATCCTATTGGAATGTGGAGTGCAAAATGAGACCACAGAGTCTTTCAGCTATTGAACCTTCCCTATGAGACAGAAAATCACATACAGTCAACTTTCACCTTGCACCCCAAAAATTTGCTTTTATGGAGTGGAGAAAAATCCCTGGCAAAAATATTAACAAAAAATGATTGAATTAATTAGACTTGCTATTGTGGACGCTCGCTAATTGCAGACATGAAGTGGCAGTCCTGAGGCTGTCCGCTGTAATGAGTGTTGACTGTTTCATGGCATGATACATTATATTTTTGTCTAGATGTTGTTGATGTTGAGGGACTTGATGTCTTTGGGCAAGTTCCTCTAAAGAAACCATTAGAGTGCATTTGTCCTAACTGCCAACGCAACATGGCTGCATCAAGATTTGCTCCTCATTTAGAAAAGTGTATGGGTATGGGAAGAAATAGCAGCAGGATAGCAAGCAGAAGGTTTGATATAGAACTCATTCCTTTTTTAGATTGCTACTTGAAAAATTGATAACTAGTGAACTGAGAATGGACAAAAAATAATCAATGGAGTTCAAACAAACAAAAGTCCCTGAGGTTCAGTTGTTATCGAGTACGATGACAAGGACAAGTCTTATGAACTAATGACCAAGTACATGTCAGTTGTGCCATAAATGAGAAAAAGGAATGATTCTCTAGGGGATGACACATGGTCTAATAGGGGAAAACATTATGCCCAAATGGATATGGTCTATTGGGATTTCGTGCAAGGGCAGTTTTGCAGTCTTTTTATTTTAATTGTCTAAATTGCCAATGTATCTGCAAATGTATCTCAGTCTCAATCCCCTTATTGGTAAATAAATTCATTTTTCATTGTGATTGGTTACCTTTGTTTGTGAGCCTAAGGTTTAATTACTGTGTCCACAGTGGCGGATCCAGGGGTGACATTAAATTACCCCTTTTGCTCAAATTTCTCAGTATATCGTTAGTAACAGTCTCCCCCTTTTCCTCACATTCCTGGTAAAACCTTTGTAATGTTCACCCCCTTCTAAAATTCCTGGGTCTGCCCCTGTTCCATGAAAGGCAAATATCTAATAAATATCTGTAAACGTTCTACCATCTAAACATTCATGGAATATATTACAAATTTCATCTAAAATATGACACTGTTTTCAGACTAGCAACAAGTGGTAAATTGATGGAGGAGGATGATGATGATAGTTATTTTGATGATGACTGGACATGGAACAATGATAAAAAACCAGGTAGTCACTTTTTATAATT
This sequence comes from Actinia equina, assembly GCA_011057435.1. Classification (NCBI taxonomy): domain Eukaryota; kingdom Metazoa; phylum Cnidaria; class Anthozoa; order Actiniaria; family Actiniidae; genus Actinia; species Actinia equina. Next base: position 312,748 of record WHPX01000030.1, read on the forward strand.
TAAATATTGGGAATTTTTTTTTATTACAAAAGTTTATTTCTTGATAATATGTACATGTACAATATCCTTATTAAATTCTTTTTACTTAATATTAATTCTTAGGGAGGAAAAACAAGAGAGAAAAGGTATATAACAATATGAAGTAAATCAAATTTGAACTCAGACTGCTTATAAAAGCGCAGTCTTCAGCCATGATTGTTAAATATAATAATTCAAATACTTATGGGAATTGTCGGGGTTTTCTTTCTTGTTCTTTAATTACTTCTGTGATAGTTCTTAATCTTTGTCAAATATTTCATTCCCTAGCCTGGTAATTCTCCTAGAAGAGCAAAAGCTCCTAGAAAAAATGGTAAGAACTAGTGGTTTATTAGTGATAGATCAGTGTCATCACGAGTAGGGAAAAGTGCCTTTAGCCTCATACAAGGGGCTATTGACTTGTATTTGATCACCAGGTTAATACTGACAGTAACAGAGAATACTGATTAGGGGTGGAGAAGCTTTCAAATTTGTTACTTAGCAAAGATACACCATTTTGTTCACAATTTTCCTGCTTTTTATGGGTTTCCTGTGGTATCCCATGTTCAAAAATCCTGGATCTGCTGCTGCTTATACACCCACACAAAAAATAAAATGGGGGCTATCATAATAATTTCTAAGTTCAGACTACTATCTAATAAATGGTTAACTAGCTTATTGCAGTTAGTTTTTATGTCACTTTTGAGTCCACCTCTCTTCACAAAAATATTTTAATCTAATTTTGTAATAATTATTACTTAATGTTTAATGTAACGTAAATTGGACATAGCTGCAAGTTAACTACTATTAACTGAATTATTTTAAAATGGCATTGTTACTTATAATAAACAATAGGTGAGGCAGGAACTCCAAGACCAGCAACACCAAGCTCCGTCAACAGTGGAGAAATGCCAGCCACCAGGGTATCTACTCACTAAAGAATTATTACTGTTTTCAACATTTATCATCACAAGGAATTATTTTCAATTTTTTATGGGTTGATTATTAATAACAATGTATTTTTTTCCTCTTCAGGGACCAACTGTAGCAGCCTTTGAAGCACTTAGTATAGGTTTGTATTCTTCAAGTGAGGGTGTGACATTATTGTCGCATCTTATTATCAATCCTTCAACTGACTTGCAGTGGGATCATAGACCTAGATTGAGCTGTTAATCAACTTTGATTGCATCAATGTCAATCAACCATGTTGACCATGAATGATATATGTATCGACTGAGATATATGGATCTCGTTTACCCAATAGACCCCTTGCATGATGACATTTTATGCCTACACTTCCAGAACCCCTTTCGGTAGCGAGTGTCAGTAGCTATTTTTTTTGTTACGCTAATTTTCACTATTGTCCTTTCAGTATTCTCAAAGGAGTTTTGACATTTGAATATGAAAAGAGATTTAAATAGGATTGTCATGGTAGTTTAGATCATGGAACATCAGTAAAGTTAGGGTCTATGCAAATGCATTAGTTCAGTTATTCATATTTTTTAGTGTACATGTACATGGACATCTAACCAATTTCATTGTGTTGTGACCTTTCAGATGAGAAGAAAACTCTGTTACTACAAACTTGTGGTGTGATTTCTGAACATACTGGGAGAATGTGTACAAGGTAAGCAGCTGCATGGCTGGGTAAGAATTTGACTTTGAGACATTTTTTTTTAGATCTTAAAAGATGTTAAGTGGCTGACATTATGAGAATTGCACAGTAGAAGAGTTAGGCTCAGGTCATACGTCGAACTTCATATCACCCAAACCTAATCGAAACAATAGATAACAAGGTGGTCTTCTTTGATGCCATTAGGTTCGGCTCGTGAAGTTCCGGTGACGTTTGACATGAGCTGCTTAAGGGTTTTTATGTATGAGGTTTGTATGAGGTAAAGAAAAAAGACCTCTTAGAGTTCGTTTATCAGTTAATTGTCAGTATGATTTGTTGCTCTCTGAAATAGACATCCCCCACCCCAGCAATACCATTTGCCAGTTTCCCAAGAATTAAAATCATGACCTATAATATATGTTGTTTGTAGATCTCAACGATGTCCACAGCATTCTGATGACCAAAGGAAATTGGTTCGACAGCTAATGCTGGGTAAATACTGGATAATCCATAAATTATGATATATAAGTAATAAATAATATATTTTTTGACATATTAATTACTTGCAGTATTCATTAGACATATGGACTTTTATTATCTATAACGAATTTACCAATCGACCTTTAAGTTTTTAATTGTTTTCTTATTAGGCCAACAACCTACCACAGATGCATCGACAACATCAACAACAAGACTTCGTCCTGATGGGTGTGTTAATCAATTATTGTTTATGGGTTTTCATCCCGATATTTTGACGGCCCTTGTCGGCATCGGGAGCGACTTCTGGGATAAATTTCAAAAGATTTCGGAAAATATGCATTTTTTTGTTACACACTGTGTAAAAAAACACGACCTTGCTATAAAGTAATCAAACAACTTCGACCTCGAATATAGTTTGTCTAGCTACTCAAATTGGCAGAGTGGGTATAAAGACCGCTGCAAGCGGAACGTAAAGGACTCTTGATGATGATGCACGTGCTAAGCTGGGATTGGATATGCTCTTGAAATTGGCCACGTTTTAAAATCTGACTTAATACTTTAGTAGCATCAAATGCATACTCAATGTATTTGTACAGAAGTGTTATTCCCAGATACGTTTACTTTTATAAAACAACTGAAATCCTGTAACTAATTTGGGGCTTTTGTTCCTAGGAGTTCATATGATGCTGATGACGTCATAGGTAAATATGGATGAATGGATTTAACCCCTGCAATTTGATTCAGAAACGTTATTTTATTGCCAAAACCAATTCGCGATTTGGGACTCGAATGGACAAAAGATTAAATAATGCCATAAAACTAAAACTGTAGTAATGTAGACTTGTGCCCGAAAACTCTTTCAGCCATCTATCCATCCATTCATTCTCAAAACAAAACAAAATATTATAGCAATGTTGGTGCTTTTGGCTCTCTTGTTCACGGCTGTGATGATCGTCTCGTTTCAGATGTAGATAGTTATGAAGATGGTGATGGGCCGTTATTACGAGACAACCTAAGCAGGTAGGAAGCATTCTCATTAACAGATGCATTCATGAGGGTGCATGTTACGTAATAGTCACCGTGTTGGTTGACGATAACACAGCACTCATTAGATGCACTTCTCTTGTTAAATCAACCAATATGGCGGCTGTTTCATTGTTATTTATATCTCAATAGATTTTAAGTCGTGATTGCACCCCAAAAATTCGGGATTTGGATTTTGTACTTAGCTACCCATAGACCTATCCCGAATTCACTTGACTGGCCACAAAACAATGGTTTCAAGTCGAGGTTGAACTTGATGAATAAAAGAATCCAGTTCAGTCTCATCTTCAAACCATTGTTTCGTGGTCAGTCAAGCGAATTCGAGATATATTCGGAAGCTAGAAAATCCTTATTCTTGACTTTTTTGTTGTGTTTGATTAAGGTTGTCTTGGGAAGAAGAATCTAACGCCTCGACAGGAGACGATAATTCACCAGCAGGTATTGAAACAACGATAAAACAAAAAACGTACAAAAAGAGGGAAAATAAAACAAAAGAGACATTCAGTGCAAAACATTACAAAACAAAGAATAACAAAGCTAAGTAGAACGAAGACAATCCACAAAACCAAACAGAGTAAAGAAAAGACAAACAAAACCCAATAAGATTGGCAACAAACCAACAAAAAGAGCCAAATAAAAAAGAGAGAAAAAAAGGGAAAAAATACTGATAGTTTTGTTAGTAACAATTACGGAGAATGCCCTCATTGTTAGTACATTATTCGTAATTCAAAAGAATGACTTCTGTTTTGTCCTCTTCATTGCAGCATTTGGCTCTGCTGCACTTACCAAGAAAAAGAGAAAGAAAAAAGCTAAACATAAAAGACGTCTAAGATGAGGAACTATAGATTTATGGGTGATTTTGTCAGCCGTGATTTGACGTGTGCTTTTCCTTTGGCGTAGGCTTGCTTCTTGCGTATAGCAGCTTTGCATGCTTTTCTGCCTATAGCCATGCTGAATGGTAAGGCTCTTCCGAGGAACTAAATTTATTGGCCCTGTCATCCAAAATGGCGGCCGTCAAGGGGTCGTGCCAAATTGCCATTACTGTTGCAATAAGCGGTGATTTAACAGAAGAGCAGAATTTCTTACAACTGCGGAATGTTACGGTATCTTGGCTTTCAAATGGCTTCCGCTGTACTGCGACCAATCACGAAACGAGGAAATATATACCATCCATTGATGATGGAAATCCACGAGCAATGGTTCGCACTTCACCATACACGAGCATAGGAAACATAGGCATAGGTACAAAGGTGGCGACTTTCATTTGTCTTCATGGCGTAAATTGTTTAGCCTCGCTACAAACACTAAATCTGCTTTTGTCACTTTTTGTATTGTAATCTGGGTATGACGTCATACACTCCACACATCATTCAGTCAATCGAAACTGTAATGCCCCGTCCACACGTGTCCGGAAATATTTTTATCCGCAAATTGTTTTTGCGGATACGAAAATGTTTGCGTCCACACGCAGCTTATTCGAATCGTTTTCACCGTCCACACGTATCCGTTTTCGTAAAATTTGCGGATACGGATACAAAAATTTGCGGACACGTGTGGACGCAACCCGTATCCGCAAAAAAATCCGTATCCGTATCCGAGATATGCTTCGATTGTCACGCACAAAGGTTTCAGTATGAGGCTACGTACTAAATTAAATGTATTATACCGGCTGTCACGAATGACTGAGCATTTAGCATGTAGCCTCGTACTGAAACCTTTGTGCGTGACAAGTGAAGCATATCTCGGGAGTGAGCTATTGAACTGCTTTGACGTCACATGCAAGGGGACTATACCGTAAATATTTATTTTCAACATTGGATTTAACGACTATTAGCACTTTTGGGCATAATTTTGGCGCTATTCAATTTTAAGTTGCAAATATAGTGGTAAAATTTTCGGAAAAGCTAAATTTGGTGGGTGCGAAGGAACAGTAAATAAAGTAGTTCAGTACAGCTCTCATTCTACACTTTCTTTATTATTTTCTTAAAATTACTAATGCCACCATTCCTTATGAATCGACATAGGTTAGACAGAGCAGAAAAACGACAAGGCTGCTACTTTTATCATCTCTCCCAACGTTCAGGGCGTTATATCTCAAATACGCATTCCTTAAATTTCCCCAAATTTTGGTATTTTGTTAATCAGCCCCAAAAGAGCCTGTTTATGAAACATAAAGCTTATTAACGCATAAACGTCGAACTTAGAACCCGTTTTTCTGCCCTGTCAATAGGTTACATTCAGCATCCAATTACTTTTCGTAACTTTATCATTTTGCTCTCTATGAGGGCAGTACTTAAGTTGACACTCAGTGATGACACATGTTAAAAAACATTAGTTTATCACACAGGCATTTGTAAATACTAATTCTGATGATTACTTTTGTTTTTATATTTGTTTGGATGTTAGGTATTGACTATTCGGTCCAGTTCAGACTTCAAATCTAATAGTTGCATTATGTAAATGACAAATGCGACGTTCAAACTGGACACACGACTCGGTTTCATTATCGGTTTCATTTGAAACCGATGTTATTTTCTATTCGTTTACCCATCTGAATATGCAAACGTATTATTTTGAAACCAGGTTCGGGTAAACTGGGCCTCTCACTCGGTAATTGCATATAAATTAATTTATATGGGTATGTAAACTATTTTGTATTTACAATGGTGTTGTTAAGGCTGGTTCTATATACACAAATTTGTCGAAGCTTCTTTAGCTTTTTCTTTTTCAAACTACAAATAAACTAAAATTCATTTTTCTGGTTTCAATAAATAAAAAAACTCGCAATAAATTAGGAATATAATTTCTTCGTTTCCATACTATTTGATTTTTTGTTATTTTCTCTTTTTTGTTGTTTTTTGCTGTCTCTTCCCTCCAGTTGTGGTTGATTTCTTTTTTGAGTTTTTCTCGTTCTTGTCGTCTTGTGGTTTCTTTAATGACTGGATAACGATGCGCTCTCCTTGACACCGAGGCTAAAAGAAAAAGAGATTACAAAAATCTGCCCTTTTTAAAAAGTGCGATGTCATTCGTTTGCCTAGTTCAAAGAGGTGATTACTCGAGCTCAGGGATGCTTTAACACCATTTACCCGGAAAATACCGAAATTCCAGTTGGAAAAATTTAGACTTGATCCGATTGAGTTTTTCTACTTTTCCCGCTCTTTTTTGTTCTTCAAGTAGCTATAGACGCGTGTACCATTTGTCGGAAGCCAATATTTCCCGCTCTTTTCTTAACATTGGCAAACGAATTCTCAACCGGATAGATTGATTTAAATGGTAAGCGCCCCAGTTTCCCGAGCCCGAGAAATGTACACAGTTAAGCGCTATAATAACACCTCTTCTACTATAAAGAAGTTGCTGACAGCCTAAATCCAGTATTTGGATAACCAATGCATTCCTGACTTGAAAGTGAATATTATGTATCTGCAGGATTATAATTGTAAATCCTCTGGATTATTGTCGGATTCATCTCTAATTCTTACTGTCCCGTATGCTTATCAATCTCTGTTTAGCTTAGACTCATTAAATCAAAATCTAAAGCGTGTTTTTATTAAACAAACTTTGAATGCGATTTTAGATTTATTGAACGTTTCTCAAGGTTGCGTAAGCATCCAATCTTGACGGGCCACAAAACTAAAAAACGCAAATTCCGTGAAATTGAAAAGCCAGTTATATTTAGAGAGGAGAATAATCGATTTTATTATGGATTCTTATCGAAAAATCTCATATGAATGTATGATAATTCTAATTATAAACTCCTGTTCTGGCATCGTGGCCCGTCAAGTTAAAATAAATAATAATAATTAATAATTATTTATTTGGATGAGCGCGCAACTTTGAGAAAAAGGTATCTTCGATGAGAAGTAGTGGAAGGTTTGAAGAAGAGATGAGCTTATCAAGCACTGAGTAATAGACATGTTATAGGGCAAAATGTTTCTGGGTAGTCGCTATTATATAATGCCTAGTTTTCACTATCGATGGAATCGGAGCAGCTTATGACGAAGCGAAGACGTACTCGAAATCTGATTTGGAAGTGCGCCATTAGCGGAGTCGGAAAAATTGAAAGGTTTCTTCTCGCTTGGCTTGTGCTTATCCTTATGACGAGCGGTTTTCGATCGCTCGATCCCATGCCGCTATTCCGATTCCTAACTCAGTCCTAATTCGATTCTGTCGCAGGTGAAAACCAGGCTTTACGCCGCTAAAATTTAAGTAAAAACTTGTGCGCATGCTCTAAGTCTATTGTCAAATTAGCCGAAACAAATGTGTAGATTTGGTAGTTATTTTTATGTTGTGTGTCTTGTATCAAAAAAGTCGACTTCAAATTCAATTTGAGCCTCCGTTCAAACCGGCTCTCTGACTTCTCCGGTGTGAGACTTGGCAATCTTTCTTTATCCTCGCGCCGCGACGAAAAATAATCATAATATACCTAAACCATTTATTTATATTTAGGTGAAATCTCCTGGAATCTTTCCATAGTTTCTCTCAGCTTAAAATAAAATCATGGCTTTAAATTTTCTTCTATAATCCCGAGAGATAAAAACACTTATCTTATCTTGACCATTTTTACGAACAGTATCTATAGAGAGGTTTGTAGGCATGGTTACCAACCTGATTACAAATTCTGCAGGTGTTCTCTGTGATCATTTCGCCATAAAATGCTCCCTTCTTACAAGCCTTGCAGTACCTGGTGCCACAGTACTTGCACTTGTACATCTGAAATAGATAGATGCATGTGCCTCATGTTGTAACTGAATAGCATTTCAATTGACACAGCACCTTATAGGTGGCAACATAACGAGCGCGTAATGATCTTTATTCCATGGCTTTTTTTCGTCTTCAAGATGCAAATTTTACTAGGCAAATATATATTTAAGGTCGATATTCAGGCTCAAAAATGAAAGATAAATCTAACAAAATCTTTTTTTGTTTTTGTTTTTTGGCTTAGAACTGCTCTTTAAATGCCTGTGGTCCCTAAACAAACTCGACATTATTATAAAAAATGGCTGTAGAAACCTACTTTTTACCAACTACTCGCTGGTGTCAGACTAAGGGGTTTATTTGTTTTTCTGAGCTTCATATGATTCATGTCGTTCCTCACAGATAGAACCAAACCTCAGTGGTCTGTTCGTGCCAGGATTACAAGTCCTTAACATAGTATACTTACAGATATATATACATTCAGAGGATAGATCATCACTAAAGAAACAATATATGTAATTTCATGAAATTAATATTTCTTGCATGTGTCTTGGTTTACTTCCATCATGAAAACGATAAATGTGTTCTGATTTATTTGTGAATCCTAAAGTTCCAAGTGCCGAGAAACTGGATAAGATTGATCCTACTCAACCAAAATATATTTTCCTCGTGTCTAATATTGGTTTAATCTGTACTTTTTTATAGGGAATCGAATCTCGCATTTTTTTACGAAGCTCTCGGATGATCAGAAAATCGAATAATTGTTTTTCGGTTGCTTCTTCGAGTTAGTCACTGAACCGCAAGTGCCTTGGCTAGACCAGAAGCAACACTGTCTGGTTCGCGTATGACGCAAAAGTGCATTTCAAGCAGTGGGTTTTGGTAGTTTTGAGAAAATTTAAGTTTGCGATCGATATCTATACTTACCATATTGTTTTCTATGCATCCCCAGTAACACATTTCCTCTCCCTTGCCTCATACAGCTCTTTCAGTGCAATGAAACCAGACTTTTACACACTTTTTTTCCTAGACTTGGCTTTATTAATCAAGGTTGCATTTTTTTCTCCCGTATGGTAAATACTCGTTGCCGCTGGATTAGTGTTTATTCAATACTTATTTGCACCACGGCTTTTGTATTCTTCAATGTTATTAGCGCATCAAGCCGCTAATATCCATCGTATTCAATTTATTGTCATGGTAATGACCAATGTACGAATATGTTTACTCGAACAAAACAAACACTCTAGAAAGAAGGCCAAGTGTCATTTCTGTGGTGTTAATTAATGTGTAAAAGAAGAAAAGTCGAAAATTCATGGCGTGAGGCTGTCTTGATGGCACTTAAGTCTGGAAAGGCTGTCACTTGTGGAACTTTATCCATGACGTTTAGATGCCCTTAGTTATTCGAAGCAAATGTATTGTGCTTTCTTTCTACGGACACATCAAAGAGGAAGAAATCAGTGTGAGAAAATTACCATTTGCATTTTTACAGAAACTTGTCTCGCCTTAGCCTTGCAGACAAGTGATCTCTACTTTTCATCAGCGATTCGTTGATTGTTCATGTTTTCTCATCAACTTGTCTCGCTTTAGTCTTGCAACTAGACAAGTGATCTCTACTTTTGTAAAGTAATAGGACGTTTGCATGATGGCGTCATTTGACTCCCACTACCATAATGCTTCGCGAATTTTCTTTCTGATTCAAGTTTGTATTCCCTAGAATAGTACCAATTAACTGAACAAAAGAAAGTGTGCAAGGGAGTCTGGTAGTAGAGGTCAATGACGCCATCTTGGAAATGTCCTATTCGATCATTAGATGGTCGTACTCTGTCGTACGTAGGATAAGGCACGCGATACCCTATCCAAAAACATTGATATAAGTGACCTTCCTTCAAATAGTATTACAAACTACGTACATGATTGTGCAATCTCTCTTGTCTTGAACTCGTTTTATGATAATGTTAAGTAAATTGAAAATGAAGAGAAAGAAAGAATATCAAAAAAGCACCGAACAAAAAGCATACAGCAAACGATAAGCAAACAACAAATAAGCAAAGCAAAAACAAACAAAGAGCTTTATTTAGAACTATTTAGAACTAGTTGTATCTGAGAATGTTGCTTGTGAGCGAAAGCTTTATTTGAAAAAAATGCGAACTTTTCAGAAGCACAAGTATTCGTATTCACATCTTGCATGTTTTAAAGTAAAAGAGATCATTGTAAAAATGGCTGTAATATTTCATATCTACAGACTGGTGACATTTCGAGAAAAAAAGTCATTTCAAAAACATTGTCTTCCCCTGCACGCTGTCCTCATTTTAGGTGTTAGTGTTTGTGGTAAGGGTTGGCATGTAGGTGCTGCAGATACCCTTGACGAGCCCTCATAGCACGTGCTCGAAGGAGAGCTGCGCGATATGCTTCTTTCCTGGATGCGCCATAATGGTTTGCTGAAAATAAGACCAATATGGCATTCACGATTATTAAGTAAACCTTTGATATATGCATTCCCAAACGGGTGGCTGAGGCTGCACTATATTATGCTATTCATGATTACCATAGCCACGAAATGCACTACGGGTACTCCAACGAATCAATGATTGTTATGTAGTTATGGGTTTCCTGTGTTCCCCACCCCATAATCCTGTGCGTACTACACACTGCCTCGTGGTATTTCAGGCCGAACTTTGACAGTGTAGTTTTGGTCATTTTCTGAGTAATAAAGTCCACTTTTATACTCGAATACATCACAATGATGTAACTTTTATTCACAAATATGTATCAAATTTAAGCCACAAGCGGAAAGAGAATCTGAAAAAAATGCATGACTCATATAGCCTTTTAATGACTGAATGTCACTGACTATCGCTTGTAATAATTATTTTGATTAGTTCTGAAATGTCCGTTAAATAACTTTATTTAACGTGGTCAAAAATACGCTTAGCTCAATATAAAGGATATTTTGCTATTGCAGGTATTGCCACAAAAGGGAGTAACTAATAAAGTATGTTTGATATTGTACTATCCAGCAATGCACCTTATGCAGAGGAGGCATGTTCCATTGGGAACAATTGCCAGTGTATACTTGTTCATTTCGACCGCGTTCTCAATAAACCTGCTCAATTAGGTTCAGCTTTCAGAAAATTACTTACCTAATGCATTACTGGGAACTCCACCCAAGAACACGGTTCCTGGATGATTATCACCAATGACATTCACGCTGGGATCTAGTCCTTCCTCTTCCATGACCGCATGTGGAACAACAACCCCTGTACCAGGTACCTGATAAGCACCATTATCATACGGATCCACTGACACCAAGGGGACAACATTAGGACCAACATGGAGACCATAATGAGGCGGTGCATGAGGACCGAAATTTGGACCCACGTGGGGTCCGTAATGATGGTGCCTAATTCTGTGCTATGGACCGAAAGGAAATCTATGTAAAGGGCCGTAGTGAGACCCGGTATGAAAATGAGGACCAAGCTGAGGTGCGTGTGGATGTAATACCCCAATTCGTGCCCCAGAAAGAGTAGTCAGATGTGGCAGTAGAGCTTCATCCGTTGATTCGAAGTGGGGCCCATTTAGTGGTCCCATGTATCCCAGAGGTATTCGAGTACCAGCTAAATTCGGTGCATGGAAACCATTCGGGTGTTGCCTGAAGAAATTGTGGACAGATGTAGCAACGCTGGAGGGAACACCATTAGGCATAAGGACGACATCAGAGGCATCAGGTAGAAGGGACGGTGTTATAGGTGGATTGGCCATTATGTGTGGCATAATGTGGTCTCTCTTTGCGTTGGTGCTTGACTAGTTGTGGATGAATCAACCATGTTATTCTTTTCTTCGGCTACACTTCTTTTATTCTTATGAGTGCTCTCTTAAAAAAGAATTTTAAAAAATCCTTTTTTGAGTACTAATCGCTTCGCAAAACATTACTGAACTGTCTCTGGGCAACTCACTGAAATTACCAGTACGTCTCAATATCGAGTAGGGACTTTGAGGTTGGCGTAATAAAGAAGGATACCTCATTTTCCATCCTTGGTGTAAAATTCTGTCGCTCCTTTGTTTAGAAATGCTGAAAAAAACCCTTTTAGAGAACGTACTAATCGCTTTGCAAAAAATTACTGAACTTTCTCTGGGCATTTCATGGAAAACCACGTAAAACTTATCATTAAGGGTTTAATGGAAGCTACACTTACCCGTGAAAGGTCTTGCAGACGAAGTACAGAATAAATCCGCGACAACCACGACACAGAGGTATGAGATGACCAACATGGTTAATTACTGACGTGGGATTTAACCGCTGGCTGGTCAATATCTTTATTTTATTTTTTCTGTCAACCAAAGGTAATATTTGGATTAGACGATAAAATTAAAACGGAATGTAGTAAGTTAGGAGACGTATTAGGAGACGTTCTGCAAAAACTGTATATCTGGCCTTTAGTTTGGCAATAACTGGAATCAGCTTAAAAAGTCTCATTCATGCAGTCACAATATTTTTAGACTAGATAACTGAATATTTTCTTGGATTGAAGCACGCGTTGTAGTCTTAAGTGCACTCGCCTCTAACTTCTGCAGGGGCCTCGGGTTTGATTCCTGGAGTTGGCGCCACATGCGAGTAGAGTTTTCCTTCTTTTGGCGCCTACACACAATACCAATTTGATCAGTGAGTTGAGCGTTGCCCTAATTTTGATCAGCCCCTCAGAGGATGTTGCAGATTCAAGATTTGAGAGGGAAAAATGATGTTTGGAAACTGGCATAAAGGTTTTCATTCAAATCATCAATAAAAAAGGAGACCTTTAGTAACCTAAGCGGAATTGCTTTTAAATTCTTATTTCAAATTATATTAAAAATGAATATCATGGTACGAAAGAAATTCCTTTCATGTACACGGTACACTACGTTAGGAGTACCTCTCTGCAATTACACAGACGTACGCTAGATCATTAGACTCACCTTAGGAAATATGGATTCCTTAAGAAAAGATATGTTCTTGGATAGTTTTTAATTTGGTGACTTCATCCAAGGTACCAACAAATGTTCCTGTAACTAAATGTATGCTAACACCTTTTACTTGTAGTCATGGTTGTTTTGAATCTAGACCAGCTACAAATAGTCTAATATAGTAAATAGTAGTCCAATTTATCATAATTTGAACTCAAGATTTTTCCTACTTATTTGCTTTCAATTCCGAGTGATGGCTTCTTAGGTCTTTACATTTAAATTCATTTAGATTTTAAATGTCGTTTATTTCATTCATTTCAAGAAATTATCTGATTATTGTGTTTTGTTTTGTTTTGTTTCAGTAAATGTCTGATATGATTTTTGTAATTTTTGTTTTGATGTGATTTTGGCTGGTAAGTCACACCTGATAGCAAAAATATGAAACTGAGTACCCGAGTTCTCGCATGGAATTAGTCAGATTGGGATACCTGCATGAGGGTAGGTGTTCGAGAAGAGTTTGAGAACGAGCTGGTTGGCTCCGGCAGTTGATTGAGCATCGGACTTTCGTGCGGGAGGTCGTGGTTCGAGTACCAGCCGGACCAACACTCAGGGTCTCAAAATAACTGAGGAGAATTACTGCCCTTTGTAATAGCAACCACGTCTCTCTACACCACCTCACCCTAGGAGGGAGGGACGTAAAAGAACAACTGAGAACGTAAAGAAACCCGGGCAGTAACCACCCTCAGTGTCTGGCCTTTACAGTGTAATAGTGATTTTTTAAAGGGTTGATTGTGGATTGGATATGGGGATTTTACGGGATTGAAAATTGGCGCTAATATTTACATTCGATTCAGGCTTGAAATCGAGAAACAAAATACCAGAACATCGCTGCACCTTTCTTCATACTCACATAGCTTTGCGAATCAGTTTCATATTTTTCTTGCACTTCAGGAATATTACAAAATAATTTGGTAGACAGTTTATTATCACAGGTACATGTTTAAACAAACGTCAGTCTTATACTGGACGGGCCTGCATATTATTTTATGAGAATGCATATTTTTTTACTTCATGTTCTGTCTAAGGAACATGATTAAGAACTTGAAATCATGTTACTCTCCAATCCATCCACTTGAAGTATGTTAATCTTGCATTTTATTTTGAGGTGCACTGGTCTGAGAGGCTTTCCTTGCTGCCATGTTCTGCGCTACATCATGTGCTGGTGATACAAAAAAATTTGGCATAGTTAATAAGAAGGTTCAAGGTTTCAAGGTTTTTTTAATTTCCCAGAATGAGAATTTTATACTTTACATCACTATTTAAAAAAAAATTAAGTGGGAGGAGCAGAAGAAAACAACCCAAAAGGGTTAAGAGAATATTTCTGCACCTTGAAACTATATAATACTTTCAAATAAGAACTTACAAGGGAGAAAGTAGCAAACTAAAATAGATTCAATACACATAAAAAGTTATATTGAATTGATCCTCTACACTGTTATATGGTCTAGCGCTGAAAATTTGATTTTTAACTGGCACGTTTTAAAATCATTTGGACATTGAAATACTAGAACTCTATTACCCTGGAGCTCGTGATTGAGCAGCGTTTTGTACTGTTCGAGCAGTTTGAATTTGTTTTAATCAAAATGACAAAGACACCCAAAAGGGGTTGTGGATGGGGGTACCCGGTCTTCAGCTAGCTACTAATTTTTATACATGTGCTTTATATCAACAGTCATGCAGGGCGCATGATCAAACAATAATCTGTTGGCGCATTTGAAGTTATGAAACTACCCCTGCGTTAGAATGACCATGGTACCACTGTTTTTCATTGTCAATCATGGTCAACAATGTTTTGACCATCGTGTCTGACCATGGTTAGAAAGTAATGATGACCATGGTACACAGTCAACCATAATCAAAAGAAATTGTATTTGATTTTACCAAAAAAAGACATCAATTGCACTAAAAACAAGAAAAAAGTGGGAAACATACCCGAAAATCAGTTTTTAGTGATTCTAAATTAATTTGGCTTCCCTTATTATTATAACCATGTTACATTGTCAACCATGGTCAAAGCTAAATAATGATGACTCTACCCTTGGAAATTCAAATATTACTTACGAATGGCATTCTTTGCTGTTCCACCAACAAAAACCAATCCAGGTCCATTCTCACCGGCCATGTTGGAGCTGTGGTCTAAGAGCACTGGGTATTGCTGTGGCATGATAGGACGTGGGACGAGGGTACCTGTTCTGGGTTCTTGATAGAGTCCATCATTAGGGTCCGACACAGCAACGGGTCCTGATAGGTCCATGTTGGGCCATAGTGGGTCATCAAATGCATGGTGGTCGGACATTCCGATAGGTATGGAGTTAACATGACCGTATGGTATGTGAGTAAAATGTCCATGATGTCCGTATGGTAGATGATGGATAGCATGGGGTGTTACATGGCCTAATGCCATATGATGGCCATAAGGTACATGATTTATTTGGTGTAATCCCGCTGGATGTAGGACATGATGGTGATACACATGGTATCCTGGAACAAATCAAGATTTATCTACAATTAATACATCAATAATGTATGCTTAATACATGCATAATACTTTGGAGACTCCATTTAGACATTAAAGCATATTGATGATGGCTACCAACAGCGCTGCCAAAACATCAATGTTTGAACGTGAAATCGTGTAGAAACCATAAAACCTTACTATTCCAATGCAACATTGGAATAAGCCTGAAGCGAGATGACGTTTTACCCCCGTCTCTAGACCATAATCCTTTTCACATTGCTTTTTGTTCTTTAATTATGACTATTGTTTCTGTATTCTCTAAGGAATCAAAAATTTTAATATGAAAGAATTTTAAAAACTATTATGGTATAGAGTCGGGGGTAAAACGTCATCTCGCTTCAGGCTTATTGTATGTCTGAAAAATACTTACAGAGTTACGTTGCACATCACTGTTATTGTATATAATAGTTACCTGGTTGCGGCCTCACTAGCAGCCCATGACTAAAATGATAGCCTGTATGATAGTGATGATGAGGAAGAAAGATCTGATTGTCTCCATCTGCTGGTGGGAGGTACGGCCCTCGTAGATCAGACGAAGCAACAGGAGGGACGGCTATCACTGTCTGCTTTTTGCTTAATGATAGATGTGATGATGCAGGATCTGAGGATAAATGAACGATAAAAAACCCCGATATTGCCATATTTGACATGAAAAAGATTTTGGCAAAAAATGAATATTGTAAACGATAGAGAGAGAGAAAGAGAAAGAGAAAGAGAAGAACAAGAAGAAGAACGAGAAGAAGAACGAGAAGAAGAACGAGAAAAAGAAGAACAAGAAGAAAAACAAGAAAAAGAACGAGAAAAAGAAGAAGAAAAGTGTACTTGACCGTTGGATAAACTAGGAGTGGTTTGATCTATACGACAGAAACACTTTATCCGCATTCAATATTATTTTTTTTACAGTTCCCCACTGTGTTTGAGTGAGTGGGGAGATTGAATTATGATAATTTTGGACCACGGCAAAGTAGTTCGAAACAGCGCTAAAACGACAGTTGAACCAAAATTAATACCACCAAAAAATCCACGATACTTTGAAGACATTCTTTATTGAGAAAATGAGTATAGACTAAGTTTCATATTCGTTTATAGTGTCAAAGGTCGGATGAATCTAAAAAGTTTTTCTAAAAAATTTTGTAATAAGGGCTACAAGGGCAATGTTTGGACAAATTTTGAAAATGTTCATTTTTTTAGTTCTTCTTGGCCCAGGTGACCGTTACAAGCAATTGCTCTTAAGAATCACTCGACGTTTCTGTGGTCGTAAGTGCAGTGTTTGATTGAATAAAGAATGGTATCAAAACTATTTCTAGAGCACTGTAGGGCTCGACAGTCAGTTCTAGCTAACATGTACAGTCTTCCCTTTGTCAACATTATCCATTTTATCAGTCACTTGCTGAATTATTCAGCCGAGACCAGGGGGGTTATCTTCCTTGGTCAAATTTAAGTTGCAAATTATTATTTTTAACCTGTAATTATATATTTTCCTTATAAAAATAAATCATTACAGTAAAATACTTTTAGTCATGGACATTACTTACTCGGAGCTGCTGGTCGCGATACCACATCTCTAACAACAGAAGTGATGACCAAGGTAAGAATAAAGAATTTCATACTGGTCCCTACTCGAAGTACACGTATATACAAGATTTTTTGTCTTTATCAAGAAGGGAATTTGTAGCCGTAAAGAAGTCGCAATGATAGAGTATGTTTTTTAAGAACACTTGTGAAAAAGGCGTTCCTGAAATCAAACGTCATTGACACAATAACCGCTTGAACTCGATACTTCACTTTTCTTAGTTTAACTTGAAATGCTTATTGGTATTCGTGAAATGAGTATTCAATTTTAATTTTTTGTATTGCATTTAGCTAGTAGCTATATCTATTTTGTTCGGATCTCTCTCTTTAATGGCTAAGTTTTTTTCTTCAAGTTATCGGCTGGCATTTACTTGCACAAAACAGTACTCGGCAAGTTTGCTGTGACTTAGTTAACTTAGTTATGATGTTTTTCTGAGAAACATTTTTAAAATTTCATGTATTAATCTACCATATGAATTGTAAGTTCAATCGTGATTTATTTCTGGTATTGTTATAAAGTTCCTTTGTCCTCGTTACATTTTTCATGTACGCATATTATTGTTCCATTTGGCTAGGTAATGTTTGTAGCGATGTTTAGAAAATAAAGCAGGTAACTGAATAAATGAAAACTCAGTTTCATTTTACTCCGAAAAATGTCTCTGGGTTGATCAAAGTCAGGGCGCGGCCGAAGAAAAGATCGAATTGGAACGTAACATATTAGGGTTTGGAGAGATATATGGTAGAAACCGGAGAACCCGGATAAAATCCCTGGAATCGAGGGAGAGATCTAACAAACTCGACACACATATGAAGTCCCGTAATCAAACCCCGGATGGAAGCCATAAATGAAAGTGGAGTGTACTTCCATCACACAATATCCTTGATTCCGGATTCCAAACTAACTTTATTTTTTTAGTTCTTTGATACACAATATAGAGCCTGTTACCCAGAGTACATCTGCTACGGAGACTTTTTTTAGGATTAAAATTTTTTTTTTGGTTGATACATTTAACCAGGACCATACTTCCAGACATCGAGTGCTGAACCGTCGTATGGACTTACGGCTACGCTGGAGATTTCGGCTCCAACACCGCTATCCCGGGAGGAATTACAGACTGATCAGGAAGCTCGGCCGAAGCCTAAGGGAGAGGTTAGTCGGCCCCTAGACCGTAGATGATTAACCCCTTGCTATGACCAGCAGACCCAGCACATCCCTTGTGTCACTAACATCTTAGCACGCATAGTTACTCCTCTCCATGTGGGATTGTTTTGAGAAACTATTCGCCACTAATATTTACAATCAAACATGGAGTAACCATAAAAAACAAGAGCCATATTTCTTAATGCGCATGCTCGACGAAATAATTCGCCTAATGCATTTTGTCGTTCATGCGCAGTCAGAATTATAAGAGCTGGGAACGAGATTGGGATTTTATCCGATGCGCAGTAGAGTACAAACACTATAAGTGTGTAACATAAATACCACTAAATACTGCTAAATTATGCTAATCCTATTGTTTTCTATTGTTTAATTAGAACTATTTACTTCTAAATAGTGCAAAGTGTTGCACACTTTTAGTGTTTGTACTCTATATGTTCTGTATAAGTATAAAACTGACCTGATCACAGAAGTCGACTTTATACGAAAAAGGGTCATTTTATTTTTTTTCTTGAATGAAGCTTCCATTTTGTTAAAACCAAAAGAAATTTTCATCCACAAAAACAAACACAGCTGCTAACGTGTATTTATATTCTAAACCCAACACGGCTCTCTCTCTCATTCTCAATGCGCATGCTCAGAGAATATCCAGCGTTCTTAGGGTTTTCAAAAGATTCTGCTACGCTCATTTCCTAGCCAAACGTTTGTAAACATCTCTGCTGGTCCCAGTGACGAAATCCTGCTTTAATTCTGTTAATTTTTTGTCAATATGCTTACCGCGCACCATGGGCATCAAGCATGCCACCAAATTATAGAAAAAATTCTAATTTAAAAAAATAATTCAGACAAAGCGCGCGCTCTGATTGGCAAAAAAAAAACAACATGTTTGACGAGAGTATCAAACACGTTCAAGCTAGTCAGTTTTGCTGCGAGCGCGCTCGAATGTTTAACGTTTATGGCAGAAAAATAAACAGCATTTTTTGTTGATTTGTGGCAGTGCGATTGGGAAGCTGAAAGAACACTAACTTGAGAACTCCGTTTCGCGTCGTGGTTTTCTACGATACGTTTATTCTTCTCGAGTTCTCGGTAGCCCACCTGTTTTGATTAAAGTATCAAACTGTTTTACTGTATTAAGCTGTTTTACATTTATTCATTATTAGTTTGGTTTATTGAGTAAAGATATTGTTGAGCTATTCTCCAGAAAATACGTAGTATAGACTGGCGATAGGACCAAGAAGTGGCAATAGAATCTGGTTTATTTTTTCGATTTTATGATCTACACCTCGACCAGTAAATCCCAATCCCTATAAGTCCTTAGATTGATTGTTGCCTCAGCTATAACATCTTGTAACAGCAATGGTAAGCAAATATTGTGGTCTGAAAAAAAATTCCTTTAGCATTGGGCCGTTCCTGTGTCAATCGTATTCTAGCATCTTGATTGGGTGAACATTAATTTAGCGTCCTGTGATTGGTCCATCGGATGTCGCCAATACTGCTTCGTGACCGTACCATGCTCTATTTCTCTGAATGATCCGTATTTAAGATAGGAAAGAATATAGTAGGATTTTTTGCATCGTATTTGTTATTGGGACCAAGGATACGTAGGGCTGGACCGGTCAGATAGGAGTTGCCGCTTTCCTTTGCAGTGATTTCAAATGGAACTCCCTGTTTGTTCTGCAATACTGGGATATGAACCACATTAAACTCTTTCTTGTTTCCTGTAAGAAAAAACCAGCTGAGTGGCAAGTTTTTATTAGAAATGCGTATATATGAAATATTATAAGCATTAAAGGCAGAGTTTAGCCGTCGGTGAAAAACTGATGATAACAAATATTATGGATGCCTGCAAATGAGATGCAAATGCTGGAAACAACGAGCATCGTGTTGACCCGATAGCCTCACTCGTATGATACTTAAAACACAAGAATATCTTATTTCAGGCACAACTGTAACAACAGGTATTAGACTCATGCATGTGAGAGTTATTCAGCTGGTTAATGCCAAGAAATACAATGTTTCAATTAAAACTATATTAAGAACGACTTTAATATTTTGCTCACAATTCGAGATATAGTGCATGTAACCGACTCTTGTCTACTCAAGTGCTTTGCCCAGTCTCAAAACGGCATTATAAAATTACTACCTACCTACCTACCTACCTATTACTACCTGCTAATTACACACTGCACGCGCGCGCGGTCCATTTCTTTCTATTAGCAGCTTGTCTGCCATTCGTTTCTGTAAATTATGTTTGGATTCAGTGAATAAAAGCAAATCTCTGTTGATACGCTACTATTTCAATGCGATTTAGTTTGACTTAATTCATTCATTCTTACCCTGTTTTTTAACGAAAATAATGCCTTTTCTTGTTTCTATATGTCCGTGGCGTAGATGAACAGGAAGTGCATTAACCTGCTGTCGCTTTACTCTTCCGGGTACTCCTTTACCTAACACATCTAGATGAAAAACAACTGTAACTGTATAAATGACCCACGCGTACGTACACACAACATAAGATCAACAACGCGATAATGATGAAGCTACCAATAAGATCTGTCAGAGAATTAGTGTATAGGATTAATCATAAATGCTACGCTTTTCTCTGTATAAGTTTTTGAAGTTATTTGTAATTGTCGCATAATTTTTTCTCCTGTTTTTGATACTTCGTTTTTGATGTTTTGATTAGAAGGGCAGGTGTACAAGCAACCTCATCCGGGCAGGCGTTGTCAATCTAAAGACAATTCAAAGCACTTCTTATGCGATCACTTTTCTAAGGGGTTGATAGTTCTCTAACAGTTCTAGCTATTATTTATTATTTTCAATATTTTTGAGTAATTTTATTTTCTATAATACGAAAAATCCATCAACTGCAAAAACTATACGATAACAAAGTGGGGATAGCCGGTGAAAAAGAATGAAAATTGACGAATAAATAAATGAACCATAATCTTTTTGATACCCAAGAAGAAAACTGGAGTGATGTAAAGAAAAGGGAGAGAAAAATGAAGCAAAAACTAACATAAAGCACTTGTGTTACATGTAAAACTTTATCCAAAAATCCAAATACAACTCTAAAGGCAATAATGTTTCTTTCTTTTACTGTAATTATCAGGCAATTCTCCTCTAAAAAATACACTCCTTTTTCCCAACAGAAACCTTGCACATCGAATGATAGGGCCTCGGAGTGTATGATGCGTTAAGTTGTCATCACACGCACAATTAGCCCGATCGCTGAAGATCAGCACAGAAAGCTTATACTTTAACTGCCTGGACATCTCTTATGAATCCATCGTTTCTTACGTACCTTGTTCACTGTAGCATGGCTTGGAAGATGCGACGGGAACCAGAACGAAAAGCAAGAGTAGTATAACTAGTCTCATCGCTCTCGATCAAATAAAATATCCATTTTGCGGTACTTAGTAGGGATTGTTTCTGTTATACGAAAATAAACAGCACCAAACATGGTTCTTCTGCGCATGCCCTTATATCTGCGCGCAATACCACTGATCAATATAAACGTTGACTCCGTCAGGAACTGAAAAAGTTCAACCAATTTTTTTCTTCTTTTTCTCCAGATTTTCTAGTATTTACTTTATAATTTTGTTCAGGAATAATGATTAAACACCAAAGTATATTGGCCTAATTGGAAATAAGCTCACTGCTTTATTAGTTCACCCAATAAAGCGATTATTATTAGTATTATTAGTACAGAGCTCGAAACTCGTTTTCCATAAAATAAACAGAGTTGGCGAGTGCCTTTAGAAGGCCGTGTAACATTGAAACTATTGATAGTTTTCCCTCGTTCATATGTAGCTAAAAAAGACTGTGGTCTATCAAAATTAAAAAATCGTAAACAACGACCTTTATTTACAAGATTTTGTATTGCATACGCTTGACAGGGTTTTCAAAGCCCTGGGCCAGAATGTGAGTCATTCACTACCTTCCTTACATCGACTTCACTGATCAAACACAAAGCATTAATTCTGGGATCCATCGAAGCTGCAACGTTCAAATTCGAATAATCCTTTGAACTTACCTTGCAAGCCTCTATTTAATACTTCATGTTTGACTATTGAACCGACGTATGGAAAGTTCGGATTGTTTGATTTTAGTCAATGGGCGGAAGGTTTGATATTTTAGCCATTCTGAGGTTGATAAAAAACTAGGGGCGTGTTGGTATTTCAGTTATTTGTGGGACAAAATAGTTTCTTTCTCGCCAAAGTTGTCTACTATCGTTTGTTTAGTACTTCAGCAACAGGGTCCATTCTTACTGATTGGTTAAGATTTTTCTTGATCTGCTCCACTTTCTTTTTTAACCAATCATCGTCCTCAGGTTTCATTGAATAAAAAACAGACGAAAAACTGCTCTCGTTCGTTCCTTTGATTTTGATTTTGATTGGTTTTCCAGTGAGGTACGTTTCCCCACTTTCTACGGCTGTGGTTGTACCGAGCGCTTCTGATTGGTCTCTTGAACTAGAACCACTCGACTCACTACCAGGCGCTGTATCGTCTGAGAAAAAAACAATGAATCGAATTAGTGACTCACAACATTCGAAAAACCTTCAAATTTTATATAACTCTAGAACAATCTCTGTGCTGATGAAAATCCGAGAAAGGGTAACTCACAGATCGAATTGGAATTTAGCGTGTTAAGCTATGCGGAGGGACGGCTAGGAAAACCGGTGAACCCGCCGAAAGAAAAACTTCAAATTAATGAGGCAAAGACCTAAAAAAACTCTGCTCACAGAATTTCATATAGGAAAAAGAAAAAGAAAAACAAAAGATGGCCAAAAGATGACGTAACACAGGTATGCCGTCAGCCGGTATATTTTGGATAGTTTACTGGTACTCAGTGTTATGTTATTCGTGATATCTAGGAAAGAAACCTGCAGTTTAACTCAAAACATTATCTAGGATCAATACACTTTTAATAATATTAGTTTTCGTAGTCGGCCCCGTGGCCCAATGGATAAGGCATCTGACTACGAATCAGGGGATTCCAGGTTCGAGTCCTGGCGGGGTCGCTATTTTTTAATGCTACTATTCTCACGAGTGTCACACGCTTTGACGATAAAAATTATCTAATTTTTAGTCTACATATCCAGTAATACTAAATATTCAGAGATATTTTTTCCACATTAATTTTTGAAGAAACCGACTCTAAGTAGGAAACGGAGTCGTACCCCGCCGCGGCCGCAGCCAATGTACAGTGACGTACAACCCTTACATTCATCCATAACCAACCATTTATTTAACAAAATGTTTATTCTAGGAAAGACTTTCAAAACCGATCTTCAATAACTTTCAAGGCACTATGCCAAGCTCTTTTACAGTGTGACCACATCAACCAAGGCCACCCAAACAAATTTCAAATCAAACTGATTCACAAATCACATTTTTAACGCTGCATAGCAGACGAATTAGTGAATTCTGGGTCTTGTTCACTGTTTTTTTTTGTTCACTTCTGATCACACACACACATGTATAAAGAAAAATATATGATTTTGAAGAGGAAAATGTGAAAATTTGCATAGATTGTTCAAATACTCAATCGTACGTGATTGGCTAATTTGTATGAAAAATTGTCTGGATTGCCTTGGTTGGTGTAGTTGCACAATACATTAACTTATGTCAAACCTCAACTAATGATTTGCAAATTTAACAAATTATATTGAAATTCAATGAATATATATTTTCTACCTTCGATGATTTCGTTTTTTTCAAGCTTTGAGTGTCCCAGTACCTCACCGCCATTACCTAGTTTCGAGGAGTCTCGCTCCAGGTTTCTCAGCAGTTTTGCAATGTCCACTTGATTAAGCTTTTTTGGTTTGTTAGTATCTACGTGGGGAAAAAATGACTAAAATGTTGAAAAAAGAAGATATTTTGTCGATAGAAATGCAATGTAATTAGACATTGAGGAAAAAACTGGGTCGAGTTGGGATGGCAGTGCATTGTGGGACTCTTTTTTGGGGGACGAAATGGACGCAATCTTGAAAATATCTTCCCTACGTAACAGTCCCAAAATGCACTGCATTAGCAACTTGACCAGGGTTTTTTCCTCAAATTTGGAATTGGGCAAATTTTTGAATACAGATTTATTCATTTCTCACCACTTTCCATCTCTTATAATAAACTATTTAGGTTTC
Source organism: Actinia equina (assembly GCA_011057435.1). Taxonomy (NCBI): domain Eukaryota; kingdom Metazoa; phylum Cnidaria; class Anthozoa; order Actiniaria; family Actiniidae; genus Actinia; species Actinia equina. Next base: position 336,984 of record WHPX01000030.1, read on the forward strand.
GATAGATATGATACAATATCTGGAAAGTCAACTGAAGACTTTAATACCATGTATTATTTGACTGTAGTCCCTTTCAATAGTCCTAACAATAGTCCCTTTCACTGTAGTTCCCGGTGCCATCTTGAAAGGTAGCCATACCTTTGCATCGATGCGAGACGAACGCTGAGCTTTCATTGGTAGAGACCTTTTTTAACACGTTGTACAATTATTCACATGTCCTTATCATTCCAAGCTCACCGTTCGTCTCGCTTTGATACAAAGGCATAGCTACCTTTCGAGATGACGCAGGGAACTGTGAAGCGGACTAATCAGTAGATTTTTAAAAGTCCATGCTTCCTAGAAATCAGTACTCCTTACCTGCCGCCATTTCAAGGGGACACAACAAGATTAACCAAGTCCAGTATAAAGCAAACGGTAAGATTGGCATCACAGTAAAGATCTGTAAACCTAAAACAAAGCTACAACATCATTAGGATCAAAGTAGCGGGAAGCTTATTGTTTAAATCTGTGGTAATGATGGTGGGGGAAGGGGTGATGATCTACATTAACTGCTAGCTGTTCATTAACCGCAGAGGAATATTCATTGAAGCGAAGAAGCATTGTCATTAGAGCGAACAGGCATACAATAAGGCGAACGGAGTCTTAAGAGTGCGATGGAACTTTCATTAAGAAATTTAGCATTGAATTTGACAATCATGAATATGTTTGCGTGAGTTCATTAACGTTTTCAAACTTTCATTAGCGTTTTGCGTGGTGCAGACAATAAACCACAACACGCATTCAATACATTAAAAGGTGTACAAGACCAAATTATGTACTATGAAAATTATCATACCACGGTTCGAGAAATAGATACGTTTATGATTATTATAAATTATGGCATTTTTTTTGTTGGACTCAAGCACTGAGTCAATGTAGTCAAGAAAAATTAGTTACGGTTGTCAGAATCAATACATTGTTTACCACATGGAAGGGATGTCCCCAGAGTTTTTACCTCTATTTCCTGACAGATTTCAGTAAAGCGTGAAAATCACCCAAAAATTTCACCAAGACTAAACAATTAAGACAACAGGTTATGCCATGACGTCAGTCGGCAGCTACTTCACTTTTCCGCCTTGGATTTCTCGGCGGTTCTCAAAATGGCAGCTGATCGAAGAAGAAGTTATTCGCAACTATTGGACTGTACGCCGAAGTAAAATATGACGACCAATTTGACTAACTATTGTTCCGTAGCCGTGCCTTTGTATCGAAACAAGACGAAAGGTGAGCTTGGAATGATAAAGACATGTAAATAATTGCCCAAGTTGTTAAAAAAGTCTTCATCATTGCAAGCCCACCGTTCGTCTCCCTTCGCTGCAAAGGCATGGCTACCTTTCAAAATGGCGCAGGGAACTGTAATAGGGATTATTCACTCAAGTGACCACAAAACAATAGCTTGACTTGACGTGTAAAGACATTTACTGTATTTGATCAAGTCTAGCCTCGACTTTGAGTAGTTGTTTTGCGGTCAGTTGAACGAAATATTCGGGAAAGGTTTGTTAGATTATCCGCGGCCGGACTATAAGGTGTGATTATATTTTGACTATAAGCGACTATTCTTCGTTTGTACGTTCCACAATGCACTTCGGTTTTGGAATGCACTATTCAGTGTGCAGTATCCAGTGTTCAACCTTTTTCGAAATAGCTGTATAACAATGTTGTATAACTAAGTCATCTAGATCTCCCTGATCTTTCAGTCTCAGCATCTATGTTGTATGTTTTATATATCTAAATATTCCAGAGAATGGGTATAGTACGATACATTTGACCCGCCCATATATAGCCTTCTGCGCAGCAGCTGTGAGGCGCTTCCGGTTTCCGTCACTCCCCCTATCTCGTACCCAGAGCCTTTTTCTGGCCTGCAGCGAAGAACGAGACCAGGATTTCTTGGACTTCCGATATAAGAGCGCATACTTTCAAAGACATTTGGCAATAAAAAAATATGTTCCCGATTTCCGTAATTTTTATTTTGATCGGAGGTAAAATTAGAACTCTGTTTAAAAGCATGATTTTCATTGATTATATTTCACTTCCGGAAAATTGCACATTCACCAAACAGAGCCGCGTTCTTCGCCGCAGGCCAGAAGAAACGAAGGATCTGGGTACGAGATTGTCATTCCTCCTTATAGGGTTTTCGCTTATAACGACCAATGCAGTTCTAGTGTAGAATTGGCGGGAAACGTCGAGCCAAAAAGCGCACTTTTTTCCAACTCAAGATGCATTTTGCCACTGTTTTCGTATGGTATCGTATGTTTTCTGAGGTCTTACTGAATGTTCTTGTAACTTGGTACTGGTACTTTCAATCCGTTACATCGCTAGAACATGTGGAAAGACAGGTACTTGGACATTTCATTCAAAAAATCGTTGACTAGTTTTCATTCCAATTAGTATCAAAAAATACCGACATGAAATTGAACACCACGTGGAATGTGACCCATTCATGAATAAAACAATAATGTCACAGGTTCCTTATTTGCCATCATCCAAAAAACGCAACTCGCTGAATTTTAGTCTCTGAAAACTTTGTTCGTGGTATTTATGAATGAAAAAGCACTGGTTTGGGATTGTCAAGCATGAAGATTTAGAATCATTTTATCAATCATGATTACAAGAGGTGCTAGTTTCTTCCTGGTCGTGTTTGTTGTCTTGTTTTGTTCAGTGGGGTCTAGAGGTAAGTAAACAAGTTCTCTGATGGGATCAAAGATCATGATCTTATTTTTGTTCATCCTTTATGAGTATATTGCTATGATATTTTGAGTTCCGTTATATAAGTCTGTGTTTTGTTCAATATTAGGAATGAGTCTATACTGTTATGATCTTTCGTATTAGATTAGTGTAGGCCATACTATTTTCTCAGACGACTGCATATTAGAGTTGACTAAACTATTCGATGTTTTCTAAGGTCCTTCAACATTTATTTCAAACTTAATACAGCTTAAAAGAATTGTTATTGCATTGAAAACCTACATTAAACTGCAAGATAATTTGCTGACACGTATCCCACGGTATCAAACGATACAGGTGTCAGATACTTCCACCGATTGGAGAGATGAGATAATACAAGAAAATAAATTTAAGTCCTATTTATACAAATTGTGAATCACTAGATTGATTCCATTTCACGCATGAAACAGAGATTCCATAGTCAGGCATTCATGATCAATAGGCAAATAAAACCAAAGAGGAAAATACTAAAACTAATATCTAATTTACCGCGTCGTGATGCTACAGGGAGTCCTCGTTGACAGAGAGTCTCCCGTCTCTCTAGCCGACACACTCAACACTCTCCATCGCTACACAACTCAGATACTTTATAATTTAATAAGGATTAAAGAATCACTCTGTTTTAGGAATATATCATAATCAATTTTCCTTTCCATAATTTGCTAATTTTGAATATATTTTGAATATTGGTTTTCAAGACCGTGGCAACGTTGATTGACATGGTAGCAAAGTAACATGTGGCGTATTGTTTTCTTGTGACATTTTTATCCTTCGTGTTTGTACTGACGAACATTTTTTGTTTTAAACTGCATCCCATTTAATCTCAGAAATATTATGTTGTTGTAACCATGCTCGCGGGGTTTTATTTGGGAACTGAGAGTTCGAATCAGAACGGAATTGTTAATAAATTAAATTCTAATGGTTTTTTCTTTCCCGCCAAAACCCATCGGAATGCTGTCATACCCGGAAGTGTGCGTCTCGAGCTCCGATTTCAACGGAATATATTTTCAAGCGAGACTAAAATGGTTAGCACTCTTTCACATGGGCCAAACGGACCTTTGAGCGTCAAACAATATAAAACAAAATTATTGTGTTACTGTCTCGTTCTATTGTTTTATAATCCAATAGTGTCCCTTTGGCCCTTGTGAACGAGTGCTAACTGACTAAAGTCATGTATAATTGCCATTTTTGCAGATGTGCACAAGTCCAAACAGCATAGGAGGAGTCTGAATCAGATAAGAACAAAGCTCAACGGTCATGTTGGTGAGAAAACTGTGCGCTATAACTATTATGGCGGGAAGAAGAGAACGTTCCTACCTATTGATAAAATCAATATCAAAAAACTCTTTGGCCAATCTCAACTTTTGAGTAAGAGAAAAAAACAAAAAAATTTCGAGAAGAAAAGCGATTTTTTCATACTGCACCCGGGCAACAACAAACTAAAAAATCACAGTACAATTAAGACTGGAAAAGGCAATGGGACGCAATCATGGAAAAAACTCATTGAAAAAGCGTTCAGGAAAGATAGCTTGGTTGATTTGCTGCAAGCGTTCGAGAAAACAAATACAAGTCTGCAGTACAAGAGGAGTAATAAAACTGGGGTCTCCTCAAATAAAACTCGTGATAATAAGACAGAAAACCCGAAAGCCTTGTTGCATGAGGTACTGGAAAACGCTGATCAAAAACAATCAAGTGATGAAAAGATCGCAGCCGAGGAAATCAAACTGGGTCTGGGGAAAATAGTATCACAACTCCAAAAAGTATTGAAACAAGACTCGGTTTTTTTGAAGAATACTACGAAGCCAAAGCAGACGAAGAAGGTTGATCTGAAGAAGTTGGTAGCAGATATGAGAGCTAAAGACAACAATAAGGAAGATAATGATGAGAGCATTTCGCTGAGTCCACAGCAGAAGCTCAAAGTATCCGACTTGAAAATCTCAAAAGATTTGAACTTGGATGGAAAATCGGAAGAACAAAATGGGAATCAAGGAATGGGAATGAATAAGTGGAGTGGGATGAATATGATGAATGGAATGAATGGGGTAAATGGGATGAATGGGATGAATTTTATGAGCGGAATGAATGGGATGAATCGGTTGAATGGGATGAACCAAATGAATGGAATGAATGGCATAAATGCTATGAATGGCGTGAATGGCATGAATGCCATGAATGCCATGAACCAAATGAATGGGATGAATAGAATGAATGGTATGAATGGGATAGATCCAGCGAATGGGATGGCTATCCCAAGTGCGATGAATGGAATGAATGGAATAAGCGCTATGAATGGTATCCCTACCATGAAAGGGTTTAATGGAATGGGTGGGATAAACGGATTTAATGGAATGAATGGAAGGAATGCTAACCCTGCTATGTTCATGAATAATGTACCTCGAATGAGCGACTTAAACAGCGATGTACCAGATCGCACAGAAATACAAAAGATAATGTACAGTCGTTTCAATGGAGACCAATTGGATTTTAACAATTGGCCTTCAGACAAGACGGATATTTATCGTCCACCATCAGAAAGCTTTGAAGATGAACAACAAGAACCAGAAGAATTCTCTCAATTTCACCACTACCGGCGACATCGGGCTCGTGAGCCATACGAAGAAGAAGATGCTGAGGACATGAGGCATGTTGCACCAAGATATCGTGATGAGGAAGAGGATGCAGAAGATGAAGACAGGCCACAACAACAAGAATATGAGGATGCTGAGGAACGTGCTACTATCACTGGACATATACATCTTAGAAAACATCGATTACATCATGATCCAACGCAAAGGAAATCTGTAATCAAACGCCCAGTATATAATACCGAAACCAAGGTGGCAAGTATCAAGAATAAAATGGCCTTTGTTAGAAAGGGTTATCAGAAAACAGAAAAACATGCCACAGCTTCTGGAAAAAATACAGTAAAGTAGATGTGTAATAAACAAAAATACTATATTTGAATATTAAAGAAAATAGCAATAGTATAAAAAGAGCCAGATTTAAACTATGTATATAAAAAGGACTAGCAACAATCTAAACCATAAAAGAATCATAGAAAACTTAAGTGTTGTAGTGGCAAAAAAATAGGCTTGGCAACCATTTTCAACAATTCGGAAGGTATTTGGAAACAAAATTAAGCTCAAATTTGGAGCGTAATCTTTAATTGTCGAAAGTAATTAGGGTATAAAGATGTTTATTTTAAAAAAGCACGCTCGACATACTTGTCATGTTAGTTAAATGATGCATTTTCGTATGACAGAAAGCTTTCGCTATGTAAAGGATAATTCAAAGTAATAATTAACTTTAAAAGGCCATGAATAGCTGTTATTACGTACGGTTGCATGCAGATGAGATGCAAATGACCCATAATGCATGATATCGACCCGATAGGTTCAACTATGATAACAACTATTTCCCACGGTATGTGTCCCATATTTTCAAGCTTCGTTTCGGCCGGCAGGAGTGTTTGCAGCACGAACATAACGATAACTTGAGAGTTGAATGAGATCGTAAGACAGAAATACCACAAATAAAAAACATAGTTATTAAAAAAAAAAGGTTGATGAAGGTATTTATTTGCATGCTGAATGTTGCAGGTTTTATATGATTCGTTGGCGGCCACGTTTTGGGAAATGATATTCTTACGTGTAAAATGACTGTATTTTACATGCCCTCGGGTCATCATGCAAAACATCTATTTGGTATCTCCAACAATATCGTTTATAGCAATATTTCACATTTTCACCTCTAGCCACTCTATCAATAGTTGAATGGTATTCCTGATTCTTGAGTTCCATGCCACACCAAAGCAACCAGGTTCGTTACGTTACTTCATTATTGAGAGGGCTTCACTAACGTTCAATTTTACCGATTCGACCACGATAGATGAAAAAAATGGCCATAATAAATGGTGGAATTGTTAGGTTAGCTACTAAAACAGTGTGGCGACGTAAGTTCCTCGACTAATAAGAACGTAAGAATTAAAAAAAAAAGTGGTTTCTTCAACTTGGATGGCCTTTGTGAAACTCTTGAAAGGTTTCAACACTGAAGCTGCATGCTGCAATCCCTGATGGTGAAACGTGCCTTCCTCGCTCAGAATGAATATCAGATTAAAGTTCCACCATATTACAGACAGGCCGCAATTATTACTGGAAAGGGCATCTGAAGCTAAACTTTGTCAAATGGCATTGTTATTATATCATCTTTTCATATGACGGCTTCCCACTTGAAGATCAGTCGCTCCGTCAGCAAACCATTTCATTTTTGTCGAAGGCCAAAACAAGAGTAAACCAATGTGGTGTTTGGAAGATGGCAGTTGCTGTCAGATTTCCGATGCTATGTGCTTTTATTATGATCATCGATATTAGCAAAACAGGTGAGTTAGATAAAAAAAATCTAAGTTTTCCCTGATTCTGGTACTAGTTACTGAGATATTATTTTCTCTCTGAACAAAATCAAGTAGTCTGTAAATAAATCAATCGTTTTATTCCTTTTTTCAGCCTTTTTCTGCGGCTCCTCCTAAAAACGTCGTAATATAAAGCCCTGTTGGTGACAAAGTGATCACAAACCTCCTCAGTTTTTATTTTTATTTTGCCCTAGCTATTTTCCTTGTCAATTATTTTGTTCGCAATGATTCGTTATAAATTTAAAATGCAAATCTTGCTTTTTGACGCATGTGCATGACTGACAAATGCGGCCTATTTAATGCAAGTAGAATACTCACAGAAAAAAATTGTCTGCAAGTAAGTTACGTTAACTTTGGTAATTTCGTGTTAACTTTTTAAATGTTTACAATGTTTTACAAAGTTTTTAGCCTTACTTTCAGAAAAGGTTGCAGTATCCAACCAAAGGGGGCAAGGCAATAGGCAATAGCGATAGGCAATAAACAATGCGAGATAGCTAGGGAATCCCAAAATTCAAAAATAGCTGAAATGACTTGCGCTGAGATATACAGTGTGTTTGCAGTCAAAGAAAAGGGTCATCCTAAAGATTTCGATTACTCGTATCTATTGGTATAGCCATAATTCCATTCCGTCTTGGTATGACCTATCTCCTATCGACAACTCCTACGACTTCCACAACCTTTTGTAATTTGATTATTAAACTTTCGATCAGTTGCCAAAACCTATAACATATTTTATTTCTAGCTTCAGGAGTAAAAGAATCGAAGTCAAAACATCATAGCAAATTCATGCACCATTTGAAAAAGCCAAAGTTGGGCCATCAAATGCCAGAACAAAAAAGCTCCATTAGAAACCCCGGGTTGGCGTTTGAAGAAACTTCAACGGAGTTGATCAAATCAAAGCTGGATAAATCTTTGGGAGTTCTAGGACCGTGGAAACAAAATGCTGGTGATCTTTACATTGGAAACATAGGTCTGAAGGGACAAGAGGGACTATTAAACCAACCAGCCCATCCAGTGATGCGTGTCAATGGATACCCCATCAACCCTAAAGGATCCATGTCTTTGACCCAAATGATAGATGGCACTCTTGATAATGATTTAGACCTTCAGCAGATCGTAGGTCAGATGAGGTACCCTTCAAGACATTTGAAAGGTCAATGGTTTGGAGGTATGGCACCTCAGGCGATGGGCTTTGGCTCGTCACGTGGTATGGCGCAAGGGATGATGGGAAAAATGATGTTTGGTAACATGATTGGTGGACACAAGAGAGACACGCAACATGGTAGGAAGCTAAGGAATATACCAAAAGGCAACCTTTTTATGAATATGCCATCACGTAGTAACACACTTGGAGTTCTGGGTAGGATGATGATTCAACGCAATGCTGCTCTACACAATCATAATAGAAGAAAACCAAAGCAAAAGATATTTATGACAAAAAGGAACAAGAAACCAGCAAGCAAAACTTATCCTTGAAAATAAGGAATTTTTCTTCTATTTTAAGAAGGAAAGAGACTGTCTGAATCGGATGATATTACATTTATAGTTGGCATATTAAATGATCCTTTGTATTCAGATAAAAAAATAAAAACGTATACAATTTTTTTAACACTGTAATACATTCTTTGTTGATTACTCTAATTCCTATTTTTTTCTTTAAAAAAAACATAATTTTTATGTACATTTACACAAGCCTGTCTGAGATTCAATATGTTAGGTAACTTATTTTCTAGTGTATAATCCTTCTCTTTGTTGCACTAGTGGTTCTTTGGTCAGCAAGGGGTCATGTGGAATGATCTTTTACTTGAATCTAAAATTTTGGAGGTAATCAATTATTAAAGCAACGCAAACTAGCGTATGAAGATGACTTGATAAACGCAACTCCACCAGCACATTATCACTTATTGATAAACCTGTAAATCTATTTTGTTTTCTAAAACAATTTATCGTAGGAAATACCAATTTAAATGGACAATATTTTGTAAAAAAGGTAAGTAAAAAAATCCACATGAGTTTGTTTACTGTTTTTAGTATTTGGTATTAGTTTACTTTCTCATCGATGATCATAAGGAATCAAGTGAAATGCAAACCCTTAAGTCCTGAACTTTGACACGAAAGCTCTAACCTGTTTAACAAAGCGGTGCTAATAAAGCCAGAGTAGTCATAATAATATTGTCTTTTCGTAGAGATAGTTGTTTAGTTGCCTGAGAAATGTGAGCAAGTGTAAAGTAGAGTACAAGTCGGCCAACAGCTTTTGAAGTAGAAGACTGGCGTTTGAAGTGCCCTGGAATTAATGGGCAAAACGTACTTCTTCAACGTGAACGAAATTTTAAATTTGTTCATAGTCAAACTGCAGGGCCAACGTCTTTCTAGAGTTTTCCTATAAACTATTTGCAATCTTTGCTATCTGAAACGCTGAAAATTAGATTTCGTAATACCTCAGTTAGTCAGGTTTTGATAAACCAAGAATTCTATAGTACGACAACCTTTATTTTGAAATAGTTTGACGATTTTCTTTTGTGAAAGAATCCTAGAGTCAATATAATTCGATGTTGAATATGAAGTGCTCAAACACACGCATAATCATAAAGTTAATGTTGTTATTTAATATAAGGTACTTCTCATATTATACAATTTCTCAAGCATTCAGGGCGAATTGTTTGTTCTCGAAGACATGCATTGTGCTGCATTCTTCTCCACTTGCACGATAGACTTGATGGTCCCAACCAACCTCGTCAGTCATAGATACTACCTCCTTCGTGCCTCATGCAAGCAGTTTCAGAACCTTTTATTTTGAAACAGCTTTTAGACCCAAGGGTAATGAGTGGTTGATGAAGGACGGGGTGGCTATTATGCCCTGAGTGGATGTTAAATAAATTGCCATGATTCTTTAACTCAAGCTTTCTCGATATTAATTTTCATTTTGTTTTAATAATTTTTCTTTGAAGGTTCAGTAAAGCATGTCAGGGTGATGCAACTGTATGATTTGGGCTGACTGTAAATGATGAATTGTAAATTAACCGTGCTGTGTATACTTTTTCTGATAAACCTGGTTTCCTCAACTCATAAGAGAGGTTTGTCATAGTTTAATGAATTAAACTGAAATGAGGCAAGGGGCGTTGTAAAAGGCTACCTTGAGAAGAAAGGGCTGGACAAGATATGATATTAAATGATGGTAATAAAACCGTCAACCAGTTTTTAAAGAACGAATTCTATTTGGCAACTGGTGAAAAAAAATTTTAAATATATTATAACATCAATGATGCTAGCGCTGTCGCAACTGAACATGTTGTGAATGCTTCTTAATTCGAAAAAAAACAAAACAACAACAACAGCAAAAAAGAAACAAAAACGGATCATGATATCATCAATTTATAATTAGTGTTTCTAATTTTAAATCTTTTCTCAGGTTTTCACAAAAATAGCCATAAAGTAACAAACCGTCGTCAACAAATTTTTGGACAAAACAGCGGCAACCCACCGGTGCCACCCATTGGCAAAGAATTGCAAAATCAGCTCAGGGAGCAAGTCAATGAAGATTCAAGACTAGTTGAAGTTTCACCGACCAACGCAGACGCTCTGAATGGCTTTACTGGTGCAGGTATTGGTTTGCCCTTTGGGACACCTAATCGCAGAATTGACAAAAACCCACTCATTGGTGCTAATGGCTTGACAAAAAATTCCCTTGTGGACATCATGTTTGGAAACTTAAAAGGACTGGTTAAACCTAACAGTGGAAACCAAATGATGTCTTATAATGAGTTACAGTCAGATTCCATCCAAGGTGGAGACATGAGGCAAATGGTTGGGGGACAAATGGAAGAGATGAATAATGGAGGAACGAATGAGATGGGAAATATTTTAAGCAATGCTCAGCCTATGAATCTAAATGCCTTGGCTGCAATGAATAATCTTGCTGGATCTCAAGGTCTAAATGCATTTGGTGCACGACATGGAGCTTTGGGCAATATGATGAATGCTGGTAACATGAATAACGGAAACATGAACTTTGGTAACATGAATGGAGGAAGTTTGACATCCATGGGTATTAACGGCATGAGCCCCAATTTACTCGGAAACCCAGCACTTGGCGTCAATAGTTTTGGGGGTCCATTGCAACCCAATCCTGCACTGGGTCTCCAAATGATGTCTCAGCTGAGTAACATGAACGAACAGCAAAATGACTGGCCAGGAAAACACCACAAGCGACATCACAAACACAAAAAACATCACAAAAAAGCCACAACTAAACTTCTTTTGAAGTTACTGGTGGATAAACTACGAGACATTTACGAGCTGGATCAAATGAATGCAGGTAATAAGAAAATGGATTCCTCAACGGTTGGTAAAATTGGGTTGACGTTAGATGACTTGGGTGTCCCTAAAGGTGACGTACACCATGGGAAAGGGAACGAGACGGATTCTACTCTAGGTGGATTCAAAACTAAGCTTTCGTTTCCAGTAACAATCTCTGACAGCAAAGCGACAGAAGAATTGCATTTGACGGATGAAGCCAGTCGGAAGAACTTTGAAGGTAAAATTCCTGCAGACGACGATGATGCCAAGATACAAAAAATACTTTCCGGTCTAGGCATCAAAGAAGGTGATGACACTGTAAAGAAAACAAATACCAACGATTCTGCTGATAGCCTTTTGAAAGATATCCAAACAGCAACGGACCTAGACACCAAAGCTAAGGCAATCACCTCATCTTTTACTCCAGTAATCAAAGGTCAGGAAGTTCAGAATGAAAATGCAAAATCTAGAGACAACATTGAGGAAGTAAAAATGGATGACAGGGGGAGTATATCAGAGTTTCACAAAATAAATATGAGTAATGATAATGGTGATGTAATCTCTCCTATTTCTGGTGTCAAATCAGATATTTCCCCTTCAGAGATCGCAAACTTCAGGGATCCACAGCAAGGAGAAGTCACAGCCCCTGAAATATTTTCGGTGTCTTCTTTATTGAACAATGGCATTGTAAACCAGCGAGAATCCACCTTTTCCAAAGATGTCACTGAAGAATCAGCTATTCATGACAAAAATTTGGAAATTCTGGGAATTGATGCGTCGAAGAAGACGGTGGCTTCTGGCTCATCAAGCGAGAAGGTTCTCCCGTACGTTCCTTCTGATATAAACACTGATCAAGCAGATTTAAAAAGCCTTACTGACACGATGGCACATGATGTAAAGACAAAAGTTAAAGATGGAGAGGACTATGTGAAAGCTGCTAGAGTGCTTGGCGCTGTTTTCAAGAAAGTCAAAGATCCTGTTGCAAAACAAAGTATCGAAACAGCGATTAAAGCAATGTTAAAGGTTATGAAAAATGCAGCCAAAGAAAATAATAATTCTTCCAAAAAGCATCAGTTGCCATCTGATGATGATGAGAAACTTGTCGAACAACTTCAGCGACTCAATGGATTTTTTAATAAGATGAAAGAAAGTATGCTAACAACGCGGAATAAAGAAAAACGATCAAACCACATAAAAAAGGACAAAAACAGTCATATAAGTTTGTTCAACGTAGTCCGGCATAAAAGTTTCCAATCAAAATTAAACAGAAAAATAACCTAATCAAAGCTGTAACGGATATTTTGAAAGCTATTTTGTTTGTATGAGCTAAATTATTTGCTTGTTAACTAAAAATAAATAAATAAACACATTTTCTTGTTCATTGCAAGCCTCATTATATGCCTAACCTTTTCATAAATCGGCCTGTAACTAGAAATAGATAATGTATACTTCCATAATAGTTTGCCAGCAGATGACTGATCGCTTCCTATTGGACCATTCTTCCCCATGCCACTCTATCTAAACTAATGACCAAGGTCCCTTCAACAAAACCAAAAACATTATGTCCAATATCTTCTTACGAAGATCTAGGGTCGCAGCATTGGTAGCACTGCATGCAGTCATATTGGTTTGAAGATTGATTTAAAAATTAATCTCACCCATTTTATATTGAATCGCTTTATAACAGCAGACTGAAGTTATCGTTGCCCATGCTTTATCGATTAAGCAATATTTATATCTTTTGATTCTAAATATATTAAAGTATACTCGTAGGAAACAACGACACTGCTAAATTCCGATTTACTGATAATAAATATTACTCCATTATGGTTTTGTAGTATATTTTCTTCCACTTAATTTTCTCTGTATTGTGATGGTGTATTTTTATATGTACATGTACTGGAGTTTAAAATGTCTACCCAAGAGTTCAATTTATTTATTTACAATAATATTTAAACAGGATGCTTCTTCACTATAGTGATTTTCAAAGAATGTGCTGTAAAACCAAAAATGCAACGAAATTGAGTTATCAAAAATGTAATGACACGAAATACAAATTGATAAACGCAGAAAATAACCTGTCAGTCTGGATAGCTTCAAAGAAATTGGATTTAAACTGAGAAATCTTAGAGCTTCGTTTGATATCACTACTTAAATTGTTCCCATTCTTTAATGGCTTGAAAAGATTTGTTTTCCCCATTTTTTTAACACTTGGCAAACGAAACTCACTTCCATTTCTTGTGTCATAACCATGCTCGTTTAGCTTGACAGCGCCGTTGCGACAAGTGCTCCACCTCTCTCTCATTATCATCCGTTGCACTATAAGCAGTAAACATGTAATTGGTCAACAGCTAGAGATGGCAGTAAACACGGTGAAATACAACAAGTACATTCTTAAAGTTGTGCTATACAACTGCATGTTATATCACAAGAAAGACTTAAGAGACAGTCTCTGTAAAAGCGGCCCACTGCATTTCGGATCAGAAAATAGTTTTCCCTCAAACTTTTACCATAGAAAGGTAATTACTAGTAAGTAATGAAAATGACTTTATTTTCTCGAAATTCATCAAAATGATTTTTTTACAGCGCATAATTCCTGGACCACCGTTATCGCTAAATTTACATTTATTATCAATTGAAAATTGCCCATATTCAAGTCGTCACTGCTCGCAAAATATAAAACGCTGGAACAAACTATTATTTTTCCTGACTTTTACATTTATTCTAGTGTCAAAAATAAGCAAAATTTTGAATGTTAAGCAAAAAAGGAAAAAGGAGAAAAATAAGTATTCATACCCATTTGACGGATTTTTGAAATCAAGACAAACCACCCCTCACTAAAAAGCTTTTTTCTCCCAAGTCCAGAACGGATTACTTAAGTTTTTTACTTCAATCTACTGATCGAAGGTTGATAAAAGTGGATTCATAAAAACATTTTGCGCTTTTTATGTATCTTCTTCACAGCAACCTCGGACTTTTTCGTGTTTTTACCAAAATGTCTCATGAAATATGCAAATTAAGTACTGAAATAAACTAAAACTAACCATTATTACTTGCTTGAATTTTACTATATCCGGTGTTAACACACTAAATATGATCTTATTTTCCATTTTAAACTACTTTGAAGTAAAATCGTCTCCAAAAAATACGCTATGATGCGTTTGACGCGGTATATGAACTGTTTTGAAGTTTATGCAAATTACTTATTGATAATGTAAACTAATTTTTCTAAATTATAGTTTCCAAAACTGTATTTCTTTTCTAAAAACTTGTCAAAAAGCATCTATTTTAATATATCTGATCTTCTTAAACTGCCCAAACTAAGGAAAATAGTCAAAATACAATTTATATGCCACGACGGAATGAACAGCTTAGTTCAAAACAAGTGATTAAATACGAATTAAGTCCAAGATTTTAGGTTAATTTGGTAAAAATGTCGGTATTCAATTAATTTAGATATGTCCAAGCGAAAAAGTTCCCATAAAATACAATGTTATGATGCGTTTGGCGAGGTATATGAACTGTTTTGAAGTTTATGCAAATTGAGTGTTGATAATGCAAACTAATCTAAAAAATAATTTTCAAAACTGTATTTTTTTTCTTTTACTATCTTGAAATAACTTTTTAAAAAACTTACCAGGGGCACAGAGTTTTATATGTCTGATCTTCCTAGACGGCCCACACTAAGGAAAATAGTCAAAATACTAGTACCATTTATCGATATCTACCACGACGGAGAATGACGACGGAATAAACAACTTTATAGTCAAAAACAAGTGATCAATTACGTCCAAGATTTTAGTTAATTCAGTAAAAATGTCTTGCTTTTCACAATTTCCTGGAGTTTTTGCAGTTTAGGGACGGACCATTAGATAGTCGATGGGGGGTTACGTGAATCCCCACAAAAAATATCTATCAAGCACTTAAACCTCAAAATATCGTGCAACCTCTTCTGCTAGAAGGAAAATATCTAACTGTACAAAATGACGTGCAAGGGTTGAGCAAAAATAAAAATTAAAAAAATGATAATTCCTGCATCCCCCCATCATTTATCTAATAGTCCATCCCTTATTCAGCACGAGCTTACATGTTGACTCGCAACAGTTAGTGTCGTAACAGCACAAACATTGCTCCGCGTAATCGCGCCTATAAAAGACAACTTCATAGCAAAAGATATGAAAGTTTGCGTAAAGAATCATACTCATTTTAGCCTTGTAAAATTTTGGCGACCCACTAAGGCTTGCCTCTATTCAACACAACAAGGTATACCAGGCTACAAGAGCTCTTATACCTAAGTCGGCATTCAATTAAAATTTCGATATGTCCAAGCGAACGTTTAGAAAAACGAGTGGTGATGACTAGTAGAACCCTAGTTTGGACTGCGTTCGGTGTTTCTGAATAAAACAGTCGGAACTCGTGAATAAATTTAATCACCGTAAAAAGCTTTGGTGAAACTTACGTTTCGGACGCTTAGTCCTTATAAATCGTCGGAGTACGTGACATTTAGATAGTCTGCGTAGCAGCGCTTTGAGGGGAGGGGTAGGAAGGGACGGGGGAGGCAAGTCGTCTTTAGGCGCGATTACACCGAGAAATTTTTGCCCTATCTAAACGTTTGCTTGGACATATTTAAATTAATTGAATACCGACATTTTTACCAAATTAACCTAAAATCTTGGACTTAATTCGTATTTAATCACTTGTTTTGAACTAAGCTGTTCATTCCGTCGTGGCATATAAATTGTATTTTGACTATTTTCCTTAGTTTGGGCAGTTTAAGAAGATCAGATATATTAAAATAGATGCTTTTTGACAAGTTTTTAGAAAAGAAATACAGTTTTGGAAACTATAATTTAGAAAAATTAGTTTACATTATCAATAAGTAATTTGCATAAACTTCAAAACAGTTCATATACCTCGTCAAACGCATCATAGCGTACTTTTTGGAGACGATTTTACTTCAAAGTAGTTTAAAATGGAAAATAAGATCATATTTAGTGTGTTAACACCGGATATAGTAAAATTCAAGCAAGTAATAATGGTTAGTTTTAGTTTATTTCAGTACTTAATTTGCATATTTCATGAGACATTTTGGTAAAAACACGAAAAAGTCCGAGGTTGCTGTGAAGAAGATACATAAAAAGCGCAAAATGTTTTTATGAATCCACTTTTATCAACCTTCGATCAGTAGATTGAAGTAAAAAACTTAAGTAATCCGTTCTGGACTTGGGAGAAAAAAGCTTTTTAGTGAGGGGTGGTTTGTCTTGATTTCAAAAATCCGTCAAATGGGTATGAATACTTATTTTTCTCCTTTTTCCTTTTTTGCTTAACATTCAAAATTTTGCTTATTTTTGACACTAGAATAAATGTAAAAGTCAGGAAAAATAATAGTTTGTTCCAGCGTTTTATATTTTGCGAGCAGTGACGACTTGAATATGGGCAATTTTCAATTGATAATAAATGTAAATTTAGCGATAACGGTGGTCCAGGAATTATGCGCTGTAAAAAAATCATTTTGATGAATTTCGAGAAAATAAAGTCATTTTCATTACTTACTAGTAATTACCTTTCTATGGTAAAAGTTTGAGGGAAAACTATTTTCTGATCCGAAATGCAGTGGGCCGCTTTTACAGAGACTGCCTCTTAAACGACTGCTGAAATGAAAGAAGAAAGGATGAAAAAATTTTTTTTTTCTTACTTCGAATGACATGGAGTCAGTTGGACTTAATGCAAGGTCCAATGTAAACTTTTCAGTGTGCCACATCGGATAGTCACTAAACAATATAGAAAAAACTAAGCAAACTAGCTGTAGTTTTTGGTCACAAATTTAAATTGGTAAAGGAAAATGATATCCTAATATTGTTTTGAAGGAACAGTGCTTGAACAACACATAGGCAAACCTGAGTGACGTCAGGCAAACCCAGATAAGGTCTTACTAGTTAATAGTTGATAAATTACGCAGCTCCGAAACTCCCTTGCTCTGTTATCAAAGTCATTTTGTTCGGACTCACTTTAAAATCTTTTGAAGATTGATAAATAACTGTCAGTGAATTTATTGGCCAATTTATTGGTTGTAGTGTTTCCATTGACCATTGAGCAGGTCGTACTTATCGATATAACTGACAGCTGCTCTGAACTGTTGAACCGTAAAAACACTCACCTGCATAGAATATAACTTGGTTACAACTTGTTTTGTCAATGCACTGAAAATATATGTCTCAAACTGATAATAACACTTTTGCATGTTACTTTATTTTAGATTGCATTTGTTTTTCATTGTAAATTGGTAGTGACATTAGCAGAGTCTTTCCTCAAGTAGTCCTGCCAGCCTATTGATAAATCAAGGTGCATAACAAATAAGTTTCTTACATCATCGATAAGTAAGCAATCTTTCAATTCCTTCAATTCCAAACACGAAGTCTTTCTCGATCGAGAAAACATGAACTATTTTGCTATTCAAAGTGGTTCGGAATTTTCGTTTGTTTCATCGGTGTTGTAACTAGGAGAAACAATCACATGTAGAGGCCCACATTCAAGTAAGTCAATAAAGTCTTTTTTTTTTAATTCTAAGCTAAATATAGCCGTCCTATCTATTGAACGTTTTAAAAATAGTAATATCAGATGTTAAATCGATAAAAATATCACACTCAATATAACCACATTCATTATGAAAGTAGCGTCATTTTTTTATTACCTTTTCTGGCAGCGTAAAATGAGTAGAAAAAAACTAGGTTAAAGTCAATTGATATATTGCAATTTGTATTACAGATAAAACTCCATCCAAATGAAGACTTGGTTATTTTCTCTCTTTCTTTTAGTTCTTCTTTGTACTGGCATCAAAGGTAAGTCGATAAATGTGATTATTGAAGATACTGCGCTTTTGTAAATTTGTACAAATTGTATTCATTTTTTAATTCATTAAGGTTTGGAGATCAAGAATGGGAAAAGCAAGGCCAAGCAACATGAGCACAAAAACGAAACTTCGACTGAAAACGCCAAGCAAGCTGAATTAAATAATAAATCAAAGAGTCTGTCTATTGGACAATTTTATTTAAAACTATCAACCACGTCCAAACATACAAATGAACACAAAACTCCAAAACAAAAGAAAAAAAAGTCAAGTGAAAAGGTTAAAAAATTGATGCGCGAGCTGAGAAAGTGTATGCAAATAAAACATAAGCAGAAAGGCAAAACGTACGCTAAAAAAGCCATGATTTGGCCCAAGAAAATGTTGCCCACTCTTGAAAAGATGCTGCTTCATAAGATAAATGGAGGTGGTGTTGGACATTTTCCTGGAGATAACAATGGCGACAATGGATTCGAGAACTACGATAATCCTTCTGATAACTCTGATGAAAATCCCTTTTCTCCTACAACCTCAAGTACGTCAAGTTTTGGTAAAAACGATTTTTCTGACAATTGGGATAGTGTGAACCCTTCGCATCGTAAAGCAAAACTTCATGGAATGGACGTTGTGCCACTTTTAAAGATGCTCAAAGAAAAAGTTGGTGACACTTCGTCTTTTGACTCCAATGCATTCACTGGGATGCCATCTAATCAAGGAGGAGGTAAATATCTAACCAAGTTATTGTTGAGTCAAGCTTTAGGTAAGCCTGATAAAGGTGACGTCATGAAGACATGATGCAGGAGTTTTTCCTTGCCAATGGAAATGATAGAAACGGAGAAGAAGCACGTGAAGCTTTTAATGAACTTGTCGGACACAACAACCTAGTTGCCCTTAACAGCCAAATGGAGGCAGAGAATTCTGATGTCAATGTTGGAGCCGGTACACAGGCACAAACAATTCCAAGTTTCGAATCTAGGGCTGGAGTTTTGCAAGCCCAGGAGCTACCGAATGGACAAATTGCTCCTTTAAATCAGCAAACAATGGGTCAGAGGATGATAGCTAGCAGGCCTGCCATGCAAATGATGGCTGGGGCAGCCAATCCTACGACACGAATGTTGAATGACTTGCCAAATGCACCAAATGTACCAAATGTGCCAAATGTGCCAAGTATGCCAAACATGCGAAATGTACCAGACGTACCGCCAAATGTACCAAATGCGGTAAATGAGGACGTACAAAGACAGTTGTCGGCAAGAATTGAAGCAGAGCAGAATGCACAGTCAAGGCCAGTCCCTTTTGCAAAGAGCGACAGTCTTGTATTTGAAGCACAAGGAGAAAGCGCTGCAAGAGGGATCAGACCGCCTCCTTTCCAAGCTGCTGAAAGAGCCTATGAAGCAGAAAGAGTGATGAAACTTGGGGCCAACTACCAGTCATCCCCCATCCGTGATCCTCATAGACCTATTATGAGTTCTGTACCACAAAGAGTCGAAATGGCAATGCGAGATGGGGAACAGAGTGTGATAGGAATGGAAGGTGAACGATTTGGCGATGAAGTGGCCGCATATTTCCCTAGTTATACTAAGCAGGAACTAGCTGCAAGGCGAGATGCACTGCCTTCTAGTCATAAACATAAGACTACTAAATCTCCTATGCGATCCAAGGATTTACCAAAACCAAACAAGGTTAAAAACAAGACATAAAAAAACTTTAAAATTTCAGTCAGACATGGGCCTGATAAACATTGAAAATAGCGTATATACCTTTTATAGTTTTAGCCGTCTCGAACACATTGTTTTCTACTAACGACTATAAAAAGAAAACGAAAAGCCATTCATGAAATCTAAAAATAGTCAGTAAAATTGGATCAGGCTTAGCCATCTCATGGATCAAATATACTGTTCCCTAGTTACAAATTAAATGTACCACTTTAGTCTAATTATTTAATTACATGAACAAACTCAATCATTCTTTGCAATTGCAAGAATACCCATTGCGCATGCTTGCTAATCGATACGCCTTTTTCTCAAGCAGAGATGGTTTGTATATGATTGTGCAGCTTTCAGGTATATCCATCTTTTCTCATTTGTCCAAATGTTTTAAAATTATTTTGAATGGAAGGCTACGTTAACAGGAAAACGCATAAGAAATAATACTGTTTCTTTGGGAAATTGTAGATTTCATTTGTGTTCTTGCATCCCAGATCAATTTTGAAAGGGGTCTATCGGGGGTGTAGTTTGTACGAAAGCTGAAGGCATTATATACAAATCTTGTACCTTTTTGAGAAAAGACCTGGATGAAAGATTTTCTTATTTTGATAAATGATTGTATTGTTACCAAAATCAGCATAAGACATAAATAGCTGCTACATTACAACCTGTAATTAAATATTTGTTGTTGTTGTTGTCATGTAATTTAGGTAAACGGGTTAAATCTGTGCAAATTATCGACCCGTATCGTTGAATATCATTCTATTTATCGTTAGAGACGGGGTGAGGCCAAGTGGTTGACTTGCTCGGTTGAACTCATCATCAACTAATCGAAGCTGTGTTTGAAAGTTAAAATTACAAAGTTTCCCAAAACGCTATACGTTCAATTCGTACTAACTACACAAAACCAGCAAACCCTTTTGCTCTCAAATTCCATTTGTAATGTCACACTTTTAAGATTATAACTGTAATATTAGTTATCAGTTCGCTTTTAGGCACCGTTTACACGAAGCCGGATATTTTTTCATGCGGGTAAAAAAATGTGCGTTTACATGCGGCTTCGTGTAAACGCTCATCGTTATCGCATCGTTTTCGACCGTTTACCCGAAAACGCTCCATCGTCTCGAAGACGCTCATAGGAGCTAAATGAGCATGCACATAGTTCCTGAGCCTGCGATCTCCTTTGTTTAGTGACGTCAGTGTTTACGAAAGTATCCGGCTTCGAGTGTTAACACTGAAACGTATAGCAAGCGTTTTCAAAAAAATCCGCTTTGAAAAGCGTTTTCGAAAATAGCCGGCTAAAGAACGTCTCCGTGAAAACGGTAGGCCTAAACGGATAAAAAAATATGCGTTTACAAAAATATCCGGAGTTAGATAAAGTGCACTGGGCTGGTCCAAAGACAAAACCGACACGTCGGATTAATATTAATGAATATTCTGAGCTCACGAAATCGATATGCAAGTCTGATTTCGCAAGGAGTCAAGGACGAAAAATATAATAGCGATAGAAAATATTAGGCTATATTACTATTTAAAAGACATCCAAATTAATAGAAAGGACTTTATTCTTAAAGATTCACTTTTCGCCTGCTTGGTATTGAAAACGTTAAACGAAGGTAAGTAGGTGCAAAATCAACGATACATCTAACGGCTTTTAAAGCCTTATGGTAAATAGAATAATATCAAATATTGTAAATGGTTTATATAAACTTACATGCAGTATTAAAGTTGAATAGTCACGATTTGTTTACTCATGAGTATCTGGGTTGCTTTTTCAATTTGTTTTACTTGCCAGGAAAGAGAGTAGATACCCACAAAACATGTTCCAATAAAATGTCAGCCATGAAACTCAAAAATGTCGTATTGTCTCTAAAACTCATAATAAACTTGCTAGTCCTTAGACCAATATTAGTCTTCTTAGTTTTATAAAAGTATTGCTTGTTTTGCACAACAGATATCTAATCACAATTTTGATCCAAGCCCCTTTAAAAATCTCCGTCATAAGCTTTGCAACTTCAGAAAAGAAAACGCTGAAAATGCTGAGAAGAATCCAACGTAATGGCAATTTTTCTTAATGTGACAGAAGTTAAACTTAAATTTTAAATCAAATACTCTCACGAAATTTAATCTTTATAACTTTTGCGTGCATCTAACTTGTAGACATTTCCTTTTGGCTTCTTGTTTCTTCAGACATCACTATGAATGGAGCAAGGATGCTATTGCTATTTTGTTTAGTCATATCGACAGGTAAGGTCAATCCGTTCTAGCTATTAAATTGAAATTTATTAAAACAAGTCTTCTATCAATTCACGATAAATTGGGATCCATTCAAAAACTAGAAGCGTTTCTAGTTATTGCATTACGTTTCTACAACTGATTGCGGTTGAAAGCTTGTAAATTTTAAAAATAGTCTAAAGCCTGAAAGAAAAAAAAAGATCAATGTTTATGATGAATAGTGAGTAGTGGTTACAACGTGTGTGAGCTCAGTCAAAGAGAAAAGGATTGAAGTCATCTGAAAGGTTCCAACATCAGTGAGCGTCTAACATTTACTAAGCAAAGTGTCCCAATAACACTGCACATTTTCCACTTTGTAATTCAGAGATTTATTCAGGGTTTTTTTTTTTTTCATTTCCTACAGCAGTTAACATCATATATCGAATATTAAAAAAACGTTAACGTTTATTTCAGGTGGCTTACCTGCTTTGACGGATGCACGTCCAGGCACTAACCGTAACTATGGTATTATGGGACCAACTGGTGAAGAAGACAGCGAAAAATGGGCAAAGGAAAAAGACAATGCATTTAAAAAGGCAGAAAACGATTGGCTGCAACGAAGATTTAGTCGTAGCGAAAGCGGTAGTAAAGCAGAAGAAAGCGAATCAGGAAGTAACAGCGATAAACCCCAAACACCCTTTCAAATGTTGAAGAGTCGATTAAGCAGTTCAGATATCAAACAGGGCCTCAAGAAGAACATGGGTCATGGTGTGCATTCATATTCACAGATTAACACCACTGGAATCATCGATCAAGCAGTTGCTGAAACTATTAAAGAAAATACAACTGAACCTCCGCCAATGCCACCTACGATGGCCAAGACGACCAGCCCGATTGTGCCTTACCTGCAAGGTGAATCAGACAGTCAAAAAAAAAAAAAAAAAAAAAAAAAAAAAAGCCTACGAAGAACCTACGAAGCAGAACAATTGAAGAAATTTGGCGCCAACGCAAGGCCATTCCTCCTCGATCCATGACCCTTAGGGGCCCATTATAGCAAATAGCATTGCAAAATGGAGAAGTTAATGCGATAGGAATAAACATACGACAACTAAGGATCCCATGCGATCCAATAACAAAATATCCAAAAGTAAAACATGAAGACCTCATAAAAAACGTTTTAGTCTGGCAAGTTTGATGAACATTAGACTAAATAGTGTAATAGGTTTGTATTATCTAGTATTAGCCAGTTTCTCATTATAGATTGAACGCATTATTGTCTACTTTATAACGAATCCAAAATCCATTAATTAAATCCAACTATAGTACAGTAAAACTGAGGAAAAAAGAGGTGTCCCCTTATCTTGAACGGTTACTGAACTGAGATTGACCCCAAACGTGTCAGTTTTCGGACTGCTTCTACGGTGCATTTGCTGCCACACAATTTACAGTCAATCATGAGTAAGGTTAGTGGTGTGCTTCCAAGACCAGACCGTCCGTTGAACCAGCCGACAATACTCTTGCAAACAGATATAATATGCAGACATTATTACCTTTGCCTCGGCTGATAATGCCCTAGCATTAGAAGTGGCTGGAAAAAAGAACATGTGTGAAAGCATATGTGACATTTTGAGGACCAATCCTCCATCAAAGGATATGTTATCAGTCGACATTACAGTGAGACAGTCTTTTTATGTCACTTCCACCCCTGTTTATGTACAAAAAGTATCTTTGCTTTCCATTTCTTCCCTCCTATTTTACGTTCCGTTACCTTTTCTCTGAATGGATGTAAGAGTGTTCGTCCACACATGGAAGAAATTAGGACGAGGTTTTTGATGTCTTGCTTTTTCTTGATTTCCTTGTAAATGCATTAAAATGCTTTGGCTAATTCAGTTAAAGAACAGCAATTATAAATCCCTCCTACACTTTTCCAACTCCCCAAAAAGAAACCAGGAAAAAAGAAAAAGGATAAAAGTACAACATACAGCCGTCTTTCCAAGTTTAGAGCGGATGGTCTAGCATTATTTTATTCAATGAAACGAAGGCTGAGTAAGAATTTTATTAAAACGAAACAATTTAAGTGTTATTGGTAAAGCAGAGCAAGCCACTATCAAAGATACATTAGATTTTAGAACAAAGCCCATCGTTTTGCATTACGGCTAACCTTGACGCAAATGGCGAAAATTGATATTATTTACCAGACGTCCCAGTGATTTCAGGAAACGGCTAGCTGAGAGTTTGAAAGCTATGGATTTGACATCAGCCTTAGAAAACTGAAGACCGAACAAAAACTGTAAATTTATGGGATTAAAAGCAGGTGAGGCCATGTGCTTCACTTGCTCGACTGAACTCAAATTAAGTGATAGTTCATCGAAGCTTAGCAGTGTCATTTTAAAATGACAAATCTAACCATTGAAACATTTTAAATGAAAGTAAAATAATAAACATCAGCTTAATTGAAGAAACTTCCTTTAACGCCTACCCATACAAATCCAAAATGGTTTCTTACAGCTTCGTCCATTCATTTTATTTGTCTTCACACCTTTAATATTGTAAATGTAGTCTTGGTTATCAGTTCGCTTGTAGATAAAGTGCACTCGGTCCTAGTTAAAACCAATAAGTCTGATTAATATTAATGAGTATTTAATTGATCGTTGAATGCTCTGAGCTCATGAAATCGATATGCAGGTCGGATTTTGTCAGGAGTGAAGGACAAAATAAAATGGCGATATCAAATTTATCACAAAATTCTCCTTAAGAGACTTCCAAATGAATAGAAAGTGGTGTAATCTTGAAGATTTTTCGTCTGTTTGGTGTTAAAAACGTTAGAGCTAAGGTAAGTAACTCTACAGGTCGAAAATCAAAAGTGAATTATCTCACTTCAGGTCCTTAGCTTTCTAGGTCATAAAAAAACAACACGATTTTGTATATGTACTCTTTTTTGTTTTGTTTTGTATATATATTTAATGCTTATTTTTGTGCTGAATTTTCGCTTTATTTAGATTTCTTTTAGTTTGCTTCTATCTGTGCAAGTATATCACAATCATAAAGGACAAATAACGTGTAATTTTGATATTGAAATGAATTTCACGACGGATGATTTTTCCCCCGTAACTAGTCAGTTGGCAACTGCCGTCAGTACAAATAAAAAAAGAATCCATTTAATTCCTCTAAACTTATCCCTATTTTCTCATAAAAGCTATACAACAATATGCACTATTTTCTGTTGCCTAAATTGTTTAAATTGTGATATATGATATTTTTAAAGAAAATTGAATATACAATCACGATATACAATATTGTGATCAGCGTTAGTATATAGATTTACACAAACTAAAGCCTACTTAATTTTATAAACAGATACTTCAGTCACACTTTTTTGTCTTCCCGTTTTTCCTGTCAGCGCAATGGATGGAGCAAGGATACTGTTGTTTTTTTCTTTAGCGATCATGTCAGCAGGTGAGGTCAATCTTGATGTCTACGTCAAATAAATTTCATTTGAAGGTCTTTTAGCATGTCACGATAAATAATCGGGTAGGATAAATAACTGAATTAGAGGCGTTTTTACGATCATCAATCAAAAGGTATTTAAAATTTCTGTCATAGATGAGATGCGGAAAGGATTGCAGAAGTATGAAGTCAACGTCGATTTTCCACATTTGATTTGAATTTTTTTCATATATAGTTTTCTTGTGTATATATATCTCCAAAAGTAAAAAAGAAAATGTGCTTGTTTCCAGATCAGATAACAAGAGAAGGCTTACCTGCTTTAACAAATGGCCATCCAGGCACTAACCGTGGCTATGGTATTATGGGAACAACTGATGAAGAAGACAGCGAAAAGTGGGCAAAGGAACAAGATAAGGCATTTAAGAAGCTGGAAAAGAATTGGTTTCAACGAAGGTTTAGTGGTGGTGGAAGCGGTAGTGGAGCTGAAGAAAGCGGATCAGGAAGTAACAGCAATAAACGCAAGAAACCCATTCAAATGTTAATAAGCCGATTACGCAGTTCAGATATCAAGCTTGGCCACAAGAGGCAGATGGGTTACGATGTACAGTCTTATTCAAACACAGATGCTAACAGAATCATTAAACAAGCAGTAAATGAAACTATTCAAGAAAATACGACTGAACCTCCGCCAATGCCACCTACAATGCCCAAGACAACCAGCCCAGTTGAGCCTTACACGTATCTCCCACCCAATATTACTGTTCCTCCCTCTAAGGTGACTGTGAATGAGGTTTCAGAAACTACTACGGTTCAAGGATCAGGTACAGCCTCTTCTAGTGTCAATGTTAAAGGTGTCGGAGGCCAGGAAATGTCCATCAAAACATCCCAAAAGAGTCCAAATGGAGATGGAGCAAATAACACATACAGTGCTAATGGGCCAAAACCAGGAATGCCAGTTTCCTTACACGTAGGGAATAACTTGTCAAGTATTGATATTGTGGATATGAAAACAACTGCATCAAAAGCTATTAATCAACCAAGTTCTTATGGATATTACCCGGAATACAGTGACGCCCAAGTGCAGGAACCACATTCTCAAGCTTTAATTACCACCGTATCTGGCTTGGTTCGAACTGCTCAAACTCAACCGACAGTTACACCTCTTACGCCTGTTACAAATAACAATACTACAAGCTTTCCTTATAGCTACAATAATCAAAACCAAATGGAGACATCGACTGAGAATAGCCAACCGGCAGAGACATCTACGGCTGGCAGCAGCTATCAAGTAAAAGGTTATGCAAGTAATTTGTCAAATTATACATCAACAAATATGAATCCTTCCACAGCCATGGCAACTTCTGAAGGAGCCAACAATGAAAATTCCACTTATAATCAACCTTCTGTTATAGCCGAAACTTCTACTAATTATTATTTAGGCGGAGTGCAAATACAAAACCAATCGTCTACACTTGGACAACAGTCGCAAGCACAGCAAGGCAGCTTGCCAACGAGGAGTACTTTCCCATGGCAAAATGTAACTCAGCCTCTTGCTCAAGGTCAAAATCCCAATCCTAGTATTTCGCCTACTCAAAGAGCCGATTTAACCCCTGGGATTCAAAACTCTAACTCAGTGCCGTTTGAGATTCAAAAGACGGAAAGCCAGACACCATATATGTCGGTTCAATTCCAGACTGAAGTGGCTAACCCAACTAAGTCCCAAGGACTCAACATCCGACCCATACACATTGGTCGGCTTGTGACTCATGACAAAGATGGAGGATTAGTAATTAGCAGTAGTAGTACTTACGAAATTGGAAGAAATGTATTTGACGCTGGTTCTTCTTACCAGGGAAGCACTACTTTAAATAATGCTGGAAGCATTCAAAATACGCAACAACAACCAAGTGCCACAAATACATTTTTGAACACCACTACTAATATAAGCAGTCCAACAAACAAACCCAACTCAGCAGGAACATGGGGGTATTTTAACCAGCAAAACCAAAGGGCCAGCCCAACTATCTTTGTCACTCCACCAAAGGATACCTCTCCAACGCCAACTAGCTGGTTGCCCACCTATTCATTATTGAAAAGTATGAAAACAGGAGCACTTGCTTCACAGCCAGACCAGGCGACCGCAGAAGCTTCAATAAACATAACTGAGATATTATTTCCAAAGGACGATCACAAAGGATTGCCTGTAATGGTGATGCAGTCGCCTTCTAGAGAAAACAACCCAACAGTTAAGCCTTCTCTGATCCCACTCATAGACAAAGGTATCTCACAAGCAAAAATGAATGAATCAAATTTGGGTCAATTTCAGTTTCAAAATGTGGGCCCAACTCAAGGTCAAGCAAATGGTTCAACTCAAATATTAACTCAGGGCCAAACTCAAGGTCCAATGAATGGTCCAACTCAAATATTAAACCAGGGTCAAACTCAAGGTCCAACCAATGGTCCAACTCAAATATTAACCCAGGGCCAAACTCATGGTCCAACAATGGGTCCAACTCAGAAATCAACTCAAAGCCCAACTCAAGGCCCAACAAAAGTTATAACGCTGAAATTAACTCAAGGTCCGACTCAAGGTCCAGTTCCGACTTCTGGAGTTTCAACGTCAATGTTCTCACTTGGATCAAACCCAACAGTGGTTGGTACCGTGAATCCAACGGATGGAATAAGTACTGTTACAAGTAAGTTACCAACAGCTGAAAGCAGCGCTTCTTTATTGGCGGGCGAAGAAAAGGCAGCTGGCAACACGACTTACCTTATCCCCAGTATAGAAGAAAGTGGAACCATTTCCTTGCCAGGAAGTCAGACTGATGAGCTAACTGCAAAGGAAATGGAAAACATGATGCATGTAGAAGATATCGAAGACACGTTGTTTGGAAACAAAGATAGTATGTCCAATGAGCTCCCAAAAAATGAGGTAAGCCCTGGTGGTGAAAAAGAAGAGAGTGCGACACCGCAAAAGCCAATCCAGGCACTAATTTCTGAAGTACCAACTGCAGACCCATATAAAGGTGTAAAAGATGCTTTGCTCTCAGTAGACATTGCTCAACTGAAACCTGGAGAGCTTCTTAGCCTCCGGCTTCCAAACAGTCAAACAAGCGATATATTCCAAGTCAAGGACATTAAGTCAAATGATGATGTGTCAGCTTATTCGAGTGATCTTGATAATGACCATGAGAAGTCGCTTGACAAAAAGCACATTCTATATGCCATCATAGAAAAGGTAAAACATAATAAGGATTATCGAAATGCAATGAAAGCTATATTTTCGACAGGTGATAGAAGATCATGGAAAAGCTCAAAGAAATCAGGATCTGTTGTCAGAGGAAAGTTAAAAACGATTGCACTACCTCAGAGGGCCATCCTTAGAAGTTATTCCAAAAATCAATTAGATAAAAAGAACGAAGAAAAATTTGCAAAACTTGTCCAGGAAAATATTGGGTTAATGAATGTAGCTGGTTCACATTTTTCTAAAGAAATGAAAAATCCTGATATTGAATTTGATCAAGTTCATCATGTCGTAGAAAAGTACGTTAAGAAAGACAGCAATGATGCAAATAAGTTGCGCCTTAAGTTGATGTCAGTAGGAGCAAAGATGCATCGTCTACAACGGAAATCAAGTATCAGAGGCTCTAAGAGGTCTGGCCTTCGTGGTCATCGCCATTATAATAAGAAAAAGTCAAGTGATGAAAAGGGTTTTAAGAAAACAGAAGGAACTTTTGAAGTGACGTTGAACGTCTCTGGTAAGAAGAAGAAGCCAAGTGAAGAAAAAACCAAAGAAGACGATAAATCAGAAAAAACAGCCAATAAACTTAAACCCGGAAGCAAGCTAAAATTCATGGGAACTTTTACGGACCAGAAAAAAGAAAATGGAGAAGAAGACAAAGTGAAAAAGATATCATCTTTACGAACAGAGCAAACTTCACAGGGATTGCAGCCTAACAGACAGCCAGGAAACGTAATTATTGAGGACGAAAAGGGTAATGTATTGTACAAGGGCCCAGTTGACATAGCGGCTCTTAACCAAACTGTTACCAAAAATGGAGGAAATGACACTGGCTTTCAACTACAAAATGTAGGCTACAGAGTAGACCCATCAGCAAATTCTGAAGAAAATGTCGTTCTTAAGCAAGGTTTGCAGCAAGTGATACCGAAGAAAAGAAGCAGAGGGTTACTCCATCGTCGCCATCGTCTTGACATACATAACAACCATTTAAGACGAAGATACTCTAGGTCTATAGAAATAAAAAAGGATGTTATAGCAACAAAAAAGACTGATGGAACTTTTAAGCTGACTCTTGCGGTATCTGGTAAGACAAAAGAAGCAGCAAATGCAGAAACAAATAAAGAAGGAAAAGATGACGTGAACATTAATGACGCTAGGCATCAATTATTTCACGATGAGAAAGAGCTAACGTTCAGCGGCACGTTTACTGATGGCAAAGATTCGAAAGACGAAAACGGGAATGAGAAGAAAAAAGAGAAAGAGAATGGGGAGGAACACGAAGAGCATAAGAAAGAAAATAAGAAAGAGAAAAAAATAAAAAAGGGAGAAAGAGAAGAGGAGGAAGAAGCAGAAGAAAAAGAAGAAGAAGAGAACGAAGAAGATAAAAAGAAAAAGAAGAAAAGAAAGAAGGGGAAGAAAGAAGAAGAAAAGAAGAAAGAAGAAGAAAACGAGGAAGAGAAAGAAGAGGAAGAAGAGAAAGAAGAGAAGGAGGAGAAACAAGGGAAAAAGAAAAAGACAGAGGAAGAAGAAGAAGAGCAGCAAAGCAAGGAAAAGAAAAAAGCAGAAAATGAACAGAAATCTTCAGAAAAAGAATTTTCAAATAAAAACGGTCAAGGTAACACTACATCAATGTCACAACCAAAAGTAAATGCAACAAATGTGATAATAGAAGATGGAAAAGGGAATATTCTTTATAAAGGACCAGTCGATATTGCTGCATTAAATAAAACTGTGTCGACTAAAAATGGAACATATTCAGGATTCCACTTGGAAACTGCAGGCTATAAAATCGAAGAATCAACAGATCCTCAGGAAGTGGAACTCCTAAACGATGGTTTACAGCATGCCATACAACCGAGTGGTACAGGTACAGATCCTCAGGAATTGAAGCTCCTAAACGATGGTTTACAGCATGCCATACAACCAAGTGGTACAGGCAGCCCGTTGCAGTTTCTTGAACCTAAAAGAAAGAGAAGGTCCTTACTTGATGATACTCAGCCTTCAAAGAAAACAGATGGGACTTTTACTTTAACTCTTGCATTAAAAGATGACAAGAAAAAGAAGAAAGAAAACGAGGAGCAAAGGAAGGAAAATAAAGAAAAAGAGGATCAGCAAGATAAGGAAAGAAAGCCAAATGAAGATGGATATTACTCTGATTTTCCACAAAAGAACGACAACTATAACAAGGAAACTACAAGTGGGCTGGAAAAATTAAGAAATGTTGAAGACGGTAAAACTGAATCGAAAAAAGCAAAAACAGTATCACCACATGTAATAATTGAAGATGAACATGGGAAACCTTTATACCAAGGTCCGGTCGATATATCTGCTCTTAACAAATCTGTTGCATCGAAGGGAGGGTCGTTAGGGTACGAGCTACAGAGAGCAGGTTACCAACTTATAAAGAGCCTTATCAAGATCAACCTATTAGTCAGAGCGAGACAACGAGCAGCCAAAATGATGTTGTCATCCAGGAAGCCTCTGAGCATCCAAATAATTCTCCCAACTCTGCAAGTGTATACCAAACGAAACAGCAGTCAGATAATAGTGACACCAATGTCATCAATATTTCTAGCAGCAATGGTGATGTATTGTCAGGCAATCAGGAAGATCAAAGGGTTTCAGTTGATGTAACAAATGATGATGGAAGCCAAGACCACAGCATGTCTGCTGTAGGTAACGAACAGCAGTTATTGAAAGTTTTGCAAATAGCATCAAATATCAAGCCTTCTGATATTTCCAGCAATAAAAAGGAGCAGGAGGATGGTACCAAAACCCTTTTCAATGCGTTGCCAACGTTAAATAAAGAGATTGTTGATCAAAAACCAAGGAAATCAAAATCCAACCCTTTGTCCAAGTTTAATAATAAAGAATATGCCCAGCAACAAGCAGTCAGTTATGGTGAAATAAAACTTATGCAAGATCAAATGGATAAGACAGGACATCGCGAAGATAACGCAAAAGTAAAAAGTTCAGGTCAACAGAAGAATCCTGTCACAGCATCCACCTCCTTCGTAGATACGACTAACAGTAAACTTCTCCATATATATACACCAAAGCCAGAATTGTCGTCAAAGAATGTTAAATTAGAGGAAAATTCGATGCAAAATGGTCAAAGTGTACCAGAGAAAATTCCAAGTGACAAAATGCTTCA
The DNA here is from genome assembly GCA_011057435.1 of Actinia equina. Classification (NCBI taxonomy): domain Eukaryota; kingdom Metazoa; phylum Cnidaria; class Anthozoa; order Actiniaria; family Actiniidae; genus Actinia; species Actinia equina. The sequence continues at coordinate 369,057 of WHPX01000030.1, forward strand.
TGAGGAAAAAAATAGTCAAAGTAACGAATCCTTAGGAAGTGCAGCAAAGCCGCAAAACAATATCGAATTGAAAAATAAAGAGACCAGTTACAACGTGTTGCTGACTGACGCTCAAAAAGGTGCATCTTCTATTGGAGGAAAAATACTGCAGTCAGCTACCGTTATAGATGAACACAAAGATCTAAATCAAAACGAAGGCTTGTCTAAAGAGAACCCAGTGGCAAATACTATTCCTAATGATGGTCAAGGAGATGTTTCAGACAGCAGTTCTTTGAACAAAGAAAATGATCCAAATCGAAATGGACAAATAAACCCAAAGAATGTAGCGTTTCTAACTCAAAATAAACCTGCAAATGTTCAAGTGAATGAATCAGGCATGAAGACTCCGGCAGCTCAAATGTCCCATATAGGACAAAACATCAACAATAATGGCAAACACTTTCCAAAGAAATACCAAGTTTTAAAGCTAACGAGAAATAAGTTAAAAGAACTGCTTGCAAGTAGTGCAAACCCTGCAAATGTTGCAAACATTGTAAACATTGCAAACAAAGAAAAGGAACAACAGCAAATCCCTGTTGCTGCAGCTATGCAAGACAATCCGAAGGTCGACAATAAAGATGAGTTTAAAGGACCAAACAATGACATGGAGCAGCCCATAACTCTCATTCTTTCAGGTCCGTATCTCGACCAATTAGAACCTAGGAACGATAGCGCTAGCCCACCAACAAATGCTTTGGCAAACGATCAATTAAATAGTGGAAGTCAGGCACGTCAAAATCAAGTCAATATGACGCAAACAAATGTGAAGAATGTAAATGCTTGGCTAAATAATCCAGAAGGCAAAAACATTTCCAGTATGTTGCCAAACGAGATGTTTGGAAATGATGACGACAAAATATTGATTGGAGGAGGAGGGAAAACTGTTAGACCAGCAGCAGCGGCCGAAGGTGCGTTCAAAAGTCAAGAAGCTGCCTCAGGATTGAATGTACTGTTAAAAACCCCGGAAGTTCAAAACCCTGCCTTTTTGGTACAAAGCAAAAATACATCCCCTTTAAAGATTTCACCAATCAATCGTTTAGGAGTGGAAGCCATGCCAACGATATCCGTCCTAAGTGGTTCTGGGCAAAGAGTTGACTGCCATGCATTACCTGCTGGGAGCTCTTTAACACTGTTGAGATGTGGACCAAATGGTCAACGCATAGTTGGTCCAACAGTATCAACAATTTCAAAGGCTCAGGTAGCAAGTATGTTGAACCTCCAAATGAACGATATGCCTCCACAGAACCCTGTACCTCAACATCAATTAACAGAGCCAGATGTTGTACAGAATATAATGGGAGCACCTGAAATACGGATGAATGACGAGCCTCTATCAAATAACCAACGCGAACCAAAGAAACAAGAATATGGATACGGCACGGTAACAGACCCTACCCTGTACCACAAAATGAGCACAGACATAAAAGATTACCTAGATAAAGAAATTGATGATGAAAAGAATATGATTCAAAGCCTTCTTGTGGGAAGTAGTTCACCGAGGGCTTCGCTTCCATCTCAAAATAACGACGACACAGATGATAGTCTTCCCTTTGGGTTCGCATACATTCCCGGTGCATCTGAAAGCAACTTGTACAACACAGAAGTAAAAAACCAACAAATGTATCAGGGATTCCCGAATGAGTATATAAACACCTTGTCAAATGTAGGTACCTCAAGGTTGCCCCATAAGATGTTTCGTTCAAGATCAAGATCAAGACATAGAAATACCAGGAGATCCCAAATTAGAAAAGCAAATAGAAAACCAGGCCCTTGGAAACGTCGAAAATCGAGCAGAAGCAGAAAAAAAGCTCGTGAACACCCTGTGAGACACTGGAGTTTTGGAGCGATGTTTCCGCCTACTTTGCCTTTACTTATACGTCCACTTTATCCACAACCATGGTTGTTGACGAAGAGATGTTGCAATGATAACAAAAACAATTGTAAATGTCCTAAAACTTTATCATCGCTATCGAAAATCGAGAATTTGCCAACACCGGCCCCTGCCAGCATGAGTGTGTGGGAGTATCTTGGTCGAGTACTGTGTAGCTGTCCCTGTTGTATAGAATGTTATGACTGGTGAAAAACTTAAGTTAGGCCATTACTTTTCTAGAAAAAGATGAAGAAGAACAGGCTCTGCGCAGCCATTCTTACTTTGAAAATAAGTAAGTCGACTTATAAGAACATGCATGTCGGAACAATTTTTGTAGAAGAAAATAGGAAATAGGTTATCGTAATAGATGATCAGACGCTTCTCGCAGTTTTCCATGACACGACGTTTGAGAATCATGCGTAAATGACAAGTAAAATGTGCAGCTGCATTGCCGTTTCAAACATCGGCTCAGTTGTGGAAATTTACATTGGTAGACGAGTTTGAAATAATAATAATAGAAATACTGCATATTGAATAATGATTATTAATGCCACCGACAACGGAAATGTCCAACTCTGTTTGAAAGTGGTAGTGAGAGTTGCATGTAGAGCTAAACAAATGGGTTTTCCATATATGTTTTATGTATGATATATTCTGAAGGCTTGATAGTAAGTGTTTATTTATAATTACTAAGACATTTGCAGCAAGAATCGTGGCTTGAAATAAATACATTGATTGTGTTGTTGCACATTAACCTATCTAGTACATAGATCAATTATGCATATACGAATATTTATAAGAAAATACAAATACAACACATTGAAACAATTACTATATTTGTCTATTATAAAATTACTATTTAACAAATTTTACAAAATCAATCAAGTTAGTTAGACGATCAAAATTCTTAATTTGTAAAGCAAGTGAGACTAGCTATAATTACGAATTTAAACTGAATTAAATTAAGTACGTACTGTTAAATAATAATAAGGAGTATACACTTCAAAACATACAACGTAGAAGCTGGGACACAAAGTTATAATAGATTCTGGGAAATCACGTACATAATTATCCCCTAATCTGTTCGTCTGAGATACACAGAAGATATGAAACATGTTTTAAGGCTTCCATGCTTTCCGTCAGTGCAACCAATGATAAGCATTTCACATGTTGTATTTTTAGGTACATCTAATTAACGTACTTTATTTCAAAACATACAACGTAGAAGCTGGGACACAAAGTTATAATAGGTTCTGGGAAATCACGTACATAATTATCCTCTAATCTGTTCGTCTGAGATACACAGAAGATATAAAACATGTTTTAAGGCCTCCATGCTTTCCGTCAGTGCAACCAATGATAAGCATTTCACATGTTGTATTTTTAGGTTCATCTAATTAACGTACTTTATTTTGGTCTTAGCTTCTATGTTGTGCGTTTTTGAGTGATTTTGCTGCTAAGTTTATACTGTTTATAAGCATGAAACTATTAGTAGCATGATCAGGATCTCATCATTACTCTTGACTAACGTTAAGTGTTGTAGATGAATAAAGTACGTTTATCCATTTTGTACATCAAATAAAAGAATAATTGTGTACGCTCACGGTGTTGTAGTGACAAGTCAGTTTGGGGTTTGCTTATTTTTATTGCGTTGTATTCACTGTTAACATCCCTTATTTGCCTTTAAAATAATGCTTGATTTAAAAAGCAGCAGTTTGGGATTTGGAGGTTGGAGGCTGGCGTTGACATACGCACATATTTAGAGGGGGGTGTTTTTAATAAAGCTAAGCTGTAGCATCGTATAACGTGTTGTTGACCCTGGGTTTAAAAAATGTTGAGATTTGATGGAATTGCGGCAAAATAGGTAAGGGTGGGTGGAGATGCAGGAAGATGTCGCATCATGTCTTGTCGTTGGTCATACACCGAATCGAAACCATTGTCACGGAGTTACTGGACTCTCTTACATGCGAAAACTCTTTTGGTTTCTATGTATACTGGCACGAGGCTAGTCAGTGCACAACAATATATTTTCGGATTGGTCGCTATAGTTTGATACTATGTATGGACAATAGAATAGAATATATTTTTCATCATGGAACATTAACAAATGATACTTATTCATGAATGGTAAATGAAATGGTGTCACTGTTATATACCGCTCGTCGGGTCATCGCTTTGCACTGTAGTGAATGAATGGTTGTTGATGCATGGGTTTTATAAAATATGAGGTGGGATGGGATTGTGGTAAAATAGATAAGGTTGAGGGTAGAGAGATGAAGGGAGATGTTGCGCCATGTCTTGTTGTTGGCCATGGGGTTTAAACATATGAGATGTGATGAGAGCTCGGGAAAGAGCGGTAGTGAGTTGGAAGTGAGCGCTGGAGGAAAATATAATAATAAGATGGTTGGGAGTGACTGTTAGTTCTTATTACATATCCTAGGTCGGTTTTCTTTCAACTTTAACTGCACAACGCACGCCTTTGGCTCCAGCATATATAGGTAAACGTGTTGCTACTATGTTTACTGCAGTAAAATGGGAATCGATTCACTTGCCAAAGCCAGATATATTGTTTATTTTTAAAATACTCTAAAATTGCGGTTCAGGCAATATCGGGAAATATGTTATTTTTGCCGGTCCTGTGGAATGCTGGTCTCAACCGATCTAGTCTAACTGAATTTTTCTTAAAGAATAAACTAGGCTAGATAAACGCATTTATTACCAAGCGTTACTGTTTTGACAAAATATATATATATATTTTTGGCCAATATAAAAAATCTGCGGATGTAAAATGTTTTAGGTGTAAGAAAATCACTCTTTTGGTCTAAACACTTGAATGGTTACCAGCATTCCCAAGAGACGGTCAAAAGACAAAAACATGGCGGTCATTTTGGTGCCGTTACAATGGATACTAATGAGAAAGATTTTGTTAAATGACACCAATATGGCCGAGATGACGTAACATGCAATCTAAAAATTAGTTGTCCATATGAGCTGAAGCGTAAGTAATAGAAATTAGTATAGATAATGAGGAAGAATCCAATACCACTTTCTGGTATATATGGTCAGCTGTAAACCATAAATGATTGTTTTTAAAAAAAGACGAAGACTGCCTGGCAAAATACATCGATTATAACCGACAATGGAACGATCATCTAAGCATAGCGACCTCTTCTGGTGTTTCTGTCATCTTACCCGCAAAACGAACAATGTCCCTTATCTCTTCTTGGTGACATTACATCACTAGAATTACTAGAACCACGTGACTAAATCTTACAACAGACGAAGACACAACAAAATGGAGGTAAAATATATTGAATCAAAATACTTTCAAATATTAGGTGAAATAGTTTACAGTTACTTTAGTAAGGTACTTAAATATATATCAGACGATTTCTTGATTCCTCGAATTAAAGCCTTTGTTAGCTATTTTTACTACAGTTTTAAATTCTTTTTTTTTTATTATATCATTAATTAAAATATATATATATATATATATATTAAAAAAATCTAATGAAGGAATAAGAAGAAGATTTTAAAAAAAACGTTTTTTGAGTTTTGTATTGTTTGGTTTTCTTGCAGACTGATTTGTTTTGATGAGCTTTTGCGTTAGATGTAATGAGTCGTGATTCTTAACTCAACCATGGCAACATTTACATGGATCCTACTGATGCTGTTTGCTCAACAGACTTACTGTCACTCGACAGGCAAACGTATGTAGAAACATTTTTGATGAAATGTTCTGATAACTGAACCCTTTGAATATACTGGACAGAAAATGTATAAGAATACTTTATCGTAAATTATTTCCTCGTGCTTGACTCAGTTTCCTATTAAGTTAAATCTGTCGCGATCTGGTAATGATCGATTTTGTACACTGCTTTAGCTCTCGCCAAATGAATATTTTTATTGATACGGCAGCCATCTTGAATTATGGGATGTCGTTGGCAAACTTAAAAAAAATTATAAAGCACAGAGTGGCCGGGTTACGTTTCTCAAATAATTAGAAGTCTTGGTGTTTCGCATATTGTTCCAACTACCAGCAAGTTCAATTGTATTTTAGATGTGCTTCACATTTCCCTGACTTATGCACACAGTGCTGCTGTAACCTCATACTAACCATATATCTTTCAATAGCATTGTAAACGTATTAGTGTGCAAAGGGTCACGAGGCTCAATAAATCAATTCATTTGAATTTTTGTTTTGTCGGTTGTTTGTTTACTCGAGTGAAGGTGAGAACAGCACTTTTGCATGATCATGTGCAGAACAGTAAAATCCCTAATTATTGTAGATTCGAGTGATTTCCCTTGCGAAAGAGAAAACAATCAGTGTACTATCTTTCTATTTAACATGCCTGCCGAAAGATTATAAAGGATTGGCTGCATTGGATGGTGATCCACGACCATCTTGATACGCTTGTACATATGGGTCTAATTGATATAAATAGCCGCTTTTCTCCAAATAAAATAAGCCTGCAAAAATAATACACACAAAAACGTTTGAAGTTGATTTAAATAGACAAAAGCTATTTCGCCCAATGTGGGGCTCGAACCCACGACCCTGGGATTAAGAGTCCCATGCTCTACCGACTGAGCTAACCAGGCGAGATTAAAATTTAAGCTTGTGGGACAACTAAATCGGGAAATTAGGAACCCAGAGAACACTCCGAAGTTTGTTGTGCATTAGTTTGTGTTTCAAAACTTTCTCGGATTTGGTTTGCTTTTCTCAGCCATTACAATCAGTCACGCGAGGGAGTGACTATAAAACTGGCAAACTGGGTCCGCCGTGTTGAGTGCACATTTCAGTTCATGTCTGATGCCACTCTTGGGAGTTGATTCTTTCATGTCTAAATATTTTAACAAGTTGCCATAAAGAACAATTCTCCAGGTAATGTCACGTGATCTGAAATGGGCAATTTGCATAAGAAGCTAAAAAAATCTTCTATTGGTATTATCTTTAATAGTAGAATTCTAGATTTAATTCTGCTCCCCCCCCCCCCCCCCCCCCCCCGCATAATTAGAGCAACTGGCCCGGTTATGTTAGCTTATTCTATAGAGCATGGGACTCTTAAAAGGGGCACTTGGATCAAAATCAATAAAAAATGGAAATGGAAATGACTTGAAACTCTTTTAAACTTACCTATATGGCCCAGATAGTATCCAAGCAATATGTTTCCTTCACAATCAAAAGTGGCGGGAAAAAATTATCAATTTTATTCAGCATCTAAATTGTGAGTAAATGACGTTATTTACTCAACCCTATTGTTCTTTTCGCTTTAAACCCAAAATATATCAACAGCAAGTGCCTCCAAGGCTAAAATTTTCACTAATCTGATTTTCATAATTATAATTGAGTCATATTATCCTCAAATACTTCAATTATATATTCGGACTTTCAAAAATCGATCGGCGTGTTTTCATCCAAGTGCCCCTTTAATCCCAGGGTTGAAGGTTCGAGCCCTGCATTGGACAGTTTAATTCATTTTATTTCATTTTGTTTGTTTTTTGTTATGACAGATAAATTGCACCACCATAAAAATGCCAAGAAGAGTTTCTTAGCTGATGCAATGAAAGAAATGGAATACGGTGAAAATGCTGCAGCAACGACGAAAGAAAGTATTCAAAATAACACCAAGGCAGTTGCACCACAAGAAGATAAACCCCATAGCAACAAACAAAGACCAAAGCACACCAACAAAAATGTTGTAAATCAGGATCAATTTGTAGCCAGGATTTTTCCTTCGAAAGTGATTTCTGATGTGTCCAAGAAGGAACAGGACAAGACGAACAAAAATAAGGAACACGGTGATGTGACACCAAAGCTTGGTAAGGTTCACTCGAAATTGCTTTCCATGGGAGATGATCATGAAATTCTGAAGAACAAGGGCAGCTTCAAAAGCCATGCTAAAGTGGTTCAAGATACTGAATCGCTTTTTCAAAAAAGTAGCACGTCTTCTATCATTTCACCGTCTTCTTCGCTACAGCAAGTAGTAGTTAGCAGTACGCCTATTCCTATTGACAATACTATAGCTTCTAGTAATAACTCAAATTCAGCATCTGAAGAGATTGACATGAGAACAAACAACCAAGGTCGGCAAAAGAAAGGACCCCGGAAAAATATCAAAGATACCATTCGTCTTCTGCAAGCGTTTGTGGAAAAACTGTTAAAGGAAAATGAAACAAATGAATCTAATCAGTCAAGTAAACCCAAACCAACAAAGAAGCAGTCAGAAAAGAAAGATGTTTTGAAGCAAGCACTTCCTATCCATGTGCATCCAGATGACGGACAACAATCTACAGTTATTGCAGGCGTCAAGTACAATCTTGCTCCTGTTTATAAGATAAAGGCTAAATATTCAAAAGATGCCGTCAATGCGAGTAACAGCAGTAACTCAAGCCCTGCACAGCAGCAAGAACAAGAACATCAGCAAAAACAACAAAATCAAGAACAACATCAACCAAAGATACCCCCAGAACAACAACAGCAGAAGCAAGAACAACAAAAACAACAGCAAGAAGCTGAGCAGCAGCAACAGCAAAATAATACACAGAACAAATTGCAGGAAAACATCGAAAAACTCAAACAAGAAGAAAATTTACTGCGACAATCGTTAGCAGAAAAAGAATTAGAAATGCAGAAACTAAAGTTACAGTATCCTCCTCCTGATAACAGTAGCGCTTCTAATCAAGTGGTAGACACTACAAAGCAGTCTCCAAATATAACTAATGAAAACATGAAACAAGATGAAAGCCATTCAAACGACGATCAGAAGGAAATGAAGTTTGCTTCTCTGAAAGGTGTTCCGCCTGACCTTTTGATGAAGCTGAAGACGATTCTTGAAGAAAAAAGGGGAAAGGGCCAAAATATTGTTTCCAAGCAAGAAGTTCATTCAAGGAAAGCGTTCGAAACAGCGCGCAAGCTCGTTAAAGCTGCTCTAGCTAGAGAACAACTTTTTAGAGCTGAGCAAGACTTCTTTGAAAAGGTAAAAGAGATGATGAATAAGACTTCGACGGAAAATCTCGTAAACGAGAATGCAGATGCACAAAAAGAATCGAATGTAAATAACGAAGAAGGATCTATTGGAGATTATATCCGGCAAATTGAAGAGCAAAGTCGATTGGAAGCTAAGGTACGAAGAACGAGTCCCTCCCCACTGCAAGGCATCGCATCCAACACAACTACACAAAGTTTGAATGATTCAATAAGTGCAAAAGCAGGGCCCCAAGGAAGGAATTCCTCTCAAGATGCTGCGTCTTTAGATTTACAGGCTTCAGCAGCCAGAATTCTAAAGCAGCTTAACCGTACCAAGGGGCCTGATGAAAAGAATGTCGATGCAGCTGCTCACTTAGAGGAAAAGGTTGCTGAGCAACAAGATGAAATGTACGAGAAACTGATACGACAGACCCTTGGTAAGGGTATGGGAGGAGATGATGAAGATGATGAAGACGACGACGAAGAGGAAGGAGTTACTAGGAATATGAGAACAGAATATAGACCTGAAGAGGAAATGGGTCGTCAAGAGAACTATGGGGACTTTCAGGATACAGACGAGGACGCGCAAAGCAGGTCTAATATTAAATATGTGAAGCAATTTAATCAGAATGAAAGTTTGCCTACTATTGAAGAAGACAGCTTACTTAGTCTCAGAGACAAAATCAGCCGACCGCCAAAACAGCTTTATCCTTAAAAAAGGACATAAGTAGTTATAATCCGGAAATATACGAAGACTCTATATCTCGTACAAATAGTCATTACGCAGCCCAGACAACTAGCTACAGTACGAACCGTATGATTTTGTGTTTTCAGTAAATCAAATCTCCAATGGTCGGAGTTAGTATTGTTTTGATAAATGGAAGCCAAAAATTAAAGCCAGACGTCAAGGGCAGGGTTGAGCGCGTTATTATGTAAATGGTTGTAACACTATAATACCTCTTTTACTTTACTTGTAATGTTTACACCAATTTTAGATGATGTGAAACTCCTGTTCATCAATATTGTTTCTTGTTTTTATGTTAGCGCTAGAGAAGATAGCACGAATGAAAAAGTATGTAATAGTTATAAGATCATTGTATTCATCGGGATAGTTATCTGTTCTACGTTTGTCACGCTCGAGATCCAAACACGTGGCCACTTTTAATGTTAGTTTGCGAATCCTTTTGTACACGAGCTTTTTTTGTGCTATCAATGCAAGCTAAGAGTCCTATGCTTTGTGATTTATTTTGAGAGCTCTGAATGTTAATTGTCTATTGTAAAGAAAATGGTGCTAAAAAAGTCCAAATAAAATGATACTTACAAATATAACCTTGTATAAGATAGACAAATACAGATGCAAAACTCAAATAAGTAAGAAAATGCATAGGCATAATTAACTACTTGAGTATAAAATAAAGGTTTCAAATAGAAGCATTTCAATGGTATCATATTATATATAATATAATATTAAAATTGTACATTTTGTTCGGACTTCAGAAGGATAGACCTAATTTGTCTTGGTGCCCATGAGAAGACAATACATATAAATATGGATACAACCCCAAAAACAGATTCCCATATACCATTTTTGAGATATGATGCATTATGATCTAGCTTTGGTACAAACATCGTTTGTTCGTCATGCTTTATATGGTGTTGTTTTTACCAAACTAGAATTTTATAAAATGCTGCTGCAAAGAACATTTTTCTAGCGCAACACCATGCACCTTTTAGATCTTTTCAAAAAATTGATAAAAACCAACTAGAACCAGTTCTTGCACAACGTATCATTTTTTGGATCTTGAATATGTATGAGATGGATGGCTGGCGCTTGTTTATAAAATTGGGCTACCTGTGCCTTCAAATTTGTTATTCAAAACGAAAGGTTTAAATCGTGCATTAAAAGACAAGGAAACAATCAACATATTTTACATAAGCCAGATATACTACCATCGACAATCAAGGAAGGAATAGAGGAATGCTGAAAAATTTATCATAAAAATACCAAAAAGCTGTTTAAGAAAAAAACAACACAAACGAGCCCAGAATTCCTACATTTTAAGTACTGTGACTATGATCACTGTACTCTAGTTCATAATGAATTCTTACATCAGTCGTCTTTGAATCGAGGATTGGACTTTACGAACGTATCCTTCGAGTTACGCCAAGACTTTGATTTACCTCCATAAACTTAAAAAAAGGTGAGGGATCGAAATATCTATTATTCTACATATGTGTGTTATATGCGATATAATTCCTAAAAATCGTCGTAAAGTTCTTGTTACAATAACAAAATATTTACCAACCAACTCAGTAGTTGGTCCAACCATAACATAGACTGAACAAATCTTATCTTTTCTTGTTGATTTTGGGCCAACCTAATAATAATAATAAATTAAACCAGCACAAAAATTAGGTTTCTGTATCAAAGTAACATGAATTCGCCAATGTGCTATTGATACCAAAATAATATTATTGTTGCTCTCGTAAGTTAGGATCAACGCCTTGTTTGTCTAAATTGACACTTTTCCCCGTACGGAAGAAAAATCGATTTCACCCTATAGCGAATAAATAGATCTTATCGAAAATCAAAAATATTCTACTACAAATATACAAGTAAGTGAGTTCAAATCCGCAATAATAAAAACATATATTGGAAAAATAAACCAGTCAAAAATTAATTTTTTTACGTCCCACCTGACAGAGAGATAATAGTGAAGAAGCTGGAATGATAAAATTTAGCAGGTTGTGTCACTTGGACGAGTGAATTCCATTTTATTCATTGCCGGCAAATTAACTGTTTCACTATTATCATATTTTCTCAAAACCCCTCCGGTCTTGGCTTCGTATTGTCAAAGCAAATCTTATTTGTTGGTGAAGAAAACAGGTGAAGTATTTTATAGAAAAGATTTGATTTATTTTACAGAATGATGGATTCCGAGTAATAACTGAAAGGCAGCAAATCTGTCCTTTTGAGTTCAGTCATTGGAAGCCATGTCATGATTCTAGTAGCCAAAATGGTTGAATTAGTTTTTAATTCAGTTGGTTATTTGTCTTTTTATCCAGATCAGTACAGCAGTTTTGGCTAGGCCCGGCAATTACATGGCTCAAATGTAATTAAAACTCCAAAATAACACCATGTGGCCTAAACATTTTGTTGCTGTTTGTTTGGTAGCGACTGTTGTTTTTACTTTTACAGGTAAGTCATGGACAAATTGCTTTATCAACACGCTTAGCTTCGATTTTATTTCAGACCGGCAGAGAAAGAAATCGAGGGTCAGGGCCCAGTTGTGCGAAGGGTGAATAGTGCTATCCGACGCGGGATATATCTTATCCAGTTGATAAATATATTGGATAACAGCATCTACTCATACACTGGATAAGGATTTATCGGTTGGATAGCGCTATCCACCCTTCTACAACCGCCCGGGCTCAAGTGTTTAAGTTTTTTGTCTGTTGGCTACAAGGTACACAATCTTGCTCGAGCAAGAGGTACTACACAGGGAAACTAAATATGGATGATCTCACTCGCTTTACTCTGCCATTCCACTTTTTAGGATGTGATCTGAATCTAAGTGTGGTCGGTTCAGGATTGGACTCAGAACTTTTATTTTCAGTTGCAGTACTATCACAGAATATATTTATACAAAACTCCATTATGAAAAATATAGCGTACTAAAGAAGGGGCCTTACGAAGAAATATCCGTTGCAATATAACATCATGCTAAAACTGAAATATTTTCAATGCCTTTTTTCTGGATCACAGCTTTGAACCGGTTTCGACTCAGTTTAATAATTAATTGACGAGTATTGGCAATGTTATGTTTCAGGGCCAAGTGATGGAGCTCCAACTAAAGGTAAAATCCCTGTACTCTCTTCATGAATGATATTTAGGTTGAGTGATGATTAGAGTGGCTGTTACTTCTTTCGACTTAGACATTTGAGAAGAAAAAAGCAAAAACAACAAAATTCTATTCTTATACCAAAGCAAGTGAATGGAACAATCCCACCAACACATTACTGAGAAAAAGTGCCAGGAAGTTACGTTATAACGACAACATTTTCCAGGTGTCCAGGTGGAGGGTAAACCCTGACCTCCTGCAAAGCAGATCGTTGCTCGTCTAACCGAGCAAACTTATGTTATATATTCTACAACTATACCTCTCCCTAAGGAGCTCTTCCTACACACGGTAAGAGACGTAACTGGGTACGAGATTGGCGAGGTCGTGGTTATCTCAGCAATACTTTGTTATTATCGTTATTTTTCTCGGTTTCAAATCTGAAAAAAAAAACCCACAATACTTCGCATTTATATTTTATTTCAGGGTGTAAGAAAACCTTTACATCTTTGTCACAAGAAGCAGGCCTAGAAGCGCAAGCCCTGACCGATCCTGATGAGGACAAGGTATTTCATGCAAACAGCGTAGATGAAATAACACTCATGAAGAAGAAATCCAAAGTAATGGAGAAGAGGAGTGATGATAATGATTGTGAAGGTGAAGATGTTGAGAATGGTGCAAAGAAAGGGAATGTAGTGCATCAGACTGTCAAACCGATTCCAAAATCTGGCATCATCAAACTCGATACTTATAAACCCGACAAATTTGTGGAGAGCATTCAAATAGATGCAAATGAAAACAGTGATAAAAAAGTCAAGAAATCAAGTGCTGCCGGTTTCATCGATCCTCTAGTTGTGCAACAAAAACAGAGAATACAGACTTTGCAATCAAGCATCCACAAGAATCTTGTGAAACTCTTCCACCACCTAAAGCACACACATCCTCTTAACACTTTAGAAGATCAAAAGGAAGTGGCTCAAGCTAAAGAGGCATTAATTGCAGATGCTAAGAGGATGACTGCTTTAAATCATGAAAGGTCACCTGCTGAGAACTTCTTGAGTGGACTTAGCAACAATACGCTTATATCAAAAATGCTTAAAAACAAGAACAAACCTAATATAATATCCTTAGACAACCCTTTGGGGAATACTACTAAAGTCAACACTAGCAGCAGTGATGCAAAAGCTGGAAGCAAAGAAGACTCGAGCTTTGAAGTCAAGACAAGTGGAGAAGCAGAACCACACGGTAACGAAGGAAGTTCGAACGTTGAAATAAAAATTAGTGGAGATGTGAAGCCCATCGGGAATAACAGTAAAAACATTGAAGTTAAAAATGATGATCATTCTAGTTTTAGTGCTGAGGAGGGGAAAAAAGCTAGTAGCCAAGGAAGTTCTGGTACTGAGATAAACTCCAGCGGTAATTTAGATAGCATTGATCTTGCTATGAAGAGCAGCAATGACAAACCAGAGGAGAACGCAAACAAAGTGAAAAAATTAGACAATAATAAGGTCACTGTGAGTGAGAATGACTCATCTTCAAATCCTAACGAAACTGCAAAACTTGGAAAATTTAGCCTTGATAAAAATGAAGAAAATGTCACGAAGATAAAAGTCAAAGAAGTAAAAGAGAAAGAATCTGATGAAAACCCGAACATCAAACACGATCCCTACGCTGAAATAGCTGCGAGTCCGGACGATCCAAAGATGCCCCCGAACGTCAAGCTTCCCAAAGAAGGTCCATACATTCCTGTTGGTATACCAAAGAATGATGATGATGATGATGATGAGAAGGAAACGGAAAAAGAGAAAGATAGAGGGCGTGGCGGAGGAGGTGGAGGTGGTGGAGGAGGAGGTGGAGCTAGAGGTGGTGGTGGAGGGGCTCCCTTCATACCACCGCCAGGTAAGATATATTAACGCATGTCAATCTCATTCATTTAACCCCATTAGGTTATTACTTTACTTTGGACAACTCTCGAAAGCAAACTAATTTAATTAGATTAACGTATGTTTTCGGGTAAAGGAAACAATGTTGTTAACTAAATCGCCTTGGTTTAAAAATGATATAATTAATTTTAAAAGATAAATGCTATTTTTAAATAACATAATTGAAGATACCTGTTCATGTTTGCAGAGTTCAGATGATATTGATGGAGGCGTTTCGTTAGTCTATAGTAAACTTTCATTGAAAGCTCTATTTAGTATTCATAATATGTGTCTAAGATGATTAAATTGTGTTCTACTGTGTTTTGCAGCGGTCTGTTTCTGCCCTCCGTTCCGGATTTAGGCTGGGGTATTTTTTTCTCCTCGACCAGCCTGCCATTGGGCTTTACGGAGAGAAAAACAACAGCCCCTGTTCGCGGGGTAGATGTGATTTAATACTGTTTATTTGAATGTATTAATAAACAAAATGCCCCCTTAAGAAATTAGTATTGTGCACGTGGGCTGACCACTGTAAAGCCTAAAGATATTACCCCTGCTCAAAAGTCTCAATTAGAAGTGACCTATTATAGCAGCGTTGCTGGCTTTAGTGTTGAGTCTTGTATTATTCTGTTTAGGTGACTTTGCAGGACAATCTGAAGCTCCTGGTCAAAATGACTTAAGTATGGAAGGTGTGTATAACATTACTACCATTATCGTCGACTTTCAACTTGAATTTCAACTACGGCCAATCAAAGAACTGCGATAAAAAAGATATTTTGATGCCCAGGGATATTAAACTAAATTAAAAATTTTAGAGAATTACAGGAATAAAATCTTTAATTCAGTCAAAAATCTTTCTTAAGATATTTTTAAATATATTTCAGTTCCTTGATTGCAATTGACGGGCGGCGAAGTATGCTTGTTGCCCAACGAGGTACATCGTATAAAGCTTCGCGGGTAGCCCTTCAACGATAATAGTAGTAATTGCACTTGTTGATTCACTTATAAAAAGTATTACTTGCTTTGACAACAGCAACAAAAATGTCTCAAAACTTTAATGTTCTTAATTGTCACAGTGCAGCGTTGGTTAATTTTTTGCTTCTTAATGGCAAACCATCCCAAACCTGAGAGCAGCTCTTTTAAATAATTTATCTACCTCGCAGGTAACGTCAACCCTGATCTTGCTGACAAAGGAATATTGAATTCCTTTCGAACTGAAGCCATACAGGCTCAGCTACAGGACCAGATACAGCAGCAAGCACTAGAAGGACAAATGATGCATGGAATGAATGGGATGATGGGTAGAGGAAGGATGGCAAGTGCATTTGGTGGTGGTGGCTTAGATGGGCTAGGTGCAGTGGGAGGTATGGGAGGTATGCATGGAATGGGGGGTATGGGAATGGGTGCCATGGGAGGTATGGGAGCCATGGGAGGTATGGGAGGTATGGGAGGTATGGGAGGTATGGGAGGTATGGGAGGTATGGGAGGTATGGGAGGTATGGGAGGTATGGCAGCTGGTATGGATGGTATTGATGGCCCACGTATGGGAGCCATGGGTGGAATAGGTGGTATGAATGACATGCCGGGTGGCATGGGAGGTATGGCTGGTGGTATGCCAGGAGGTATGGGTGGCATGGAAGGTGTAGGTGGTATGGGAAGAATGGGAAGCATGGGTTTTGCGAGAAGTATGGATGGATATGGTGGTATGAATGGCATGAATGGCATGGGCAGAATGCCTGATATGGCAGGAGATATGGACTTTGATGAAGGAGCATATGGACGAAGAGACTTCATGCCAGAGGAACCACCATCTTATGGTGGGCAATACGGATACGACGAAAGTCCAAGGTATCCCTCCATGATGGAGGAGACAGGAGTGAGTAGGAATACTGTACCTGCACGATATCCTGGAGCTGACGAAATAAAAAGGTCTCGTAGACCAATGTACAACCCAAGATACTTTAATGATGACGACGATGACGAAGATGATGGACCTGAAGGTGACTACCCTGAGGCTGTCGCAGCAACACAACGAGACAGAGCACCTGAGCCAAGCAGATACGAAGATCTCCAGGCCAACGATTATGACCCTGATGAAGAATACGATTCCGAAGACGAAAGAAAAACAAGAATAGCAAAAGTAGAAAAACTCTCCAAAATCAAGACAAAAAGTTCTAAAAAGAAGCTGCATTAAGACTGAACCACGTTGGGTATTCAGAACACTAATCTACAGAAACTGTGACCAAGTTTAAATGACGGGTATAAAGTAAAAACGTACGGAGAGATAATAACATGAGAAGGACTATAGAAACGACGTTTTCTCAAGAGCGATGTGATATAGTTTTAGAATGAATTTTCTTGTCATATTCACAGGAGAAAAAAAAAAAAATTTTCAGAGAGTGTACCTTTTTGGAATTTATCACTGGATAAGTGTTTTGAACTTTTGGTTTGTATGTTTTGGTTGTATTGAATGACTGCTGCTAGGTGTTAGTTAGTTAGGTGTAAATATAAATATACATACATTGTCAGTGTATACAATACTGTGTTAGAGTGGTTTTATTTGGCCCGTCAAACAAAGTTTTATTATAATTAGTGAGTAGTAGTCAAAGTAAAAAATGAAAACAAAACAAAAAACAAAAAACAAAGAAATTTGTTTACTACTATTTATTACGTTGACTAATCGTTCACGGGCGAAGTAAAACCAAACTCATTCATTGTTATGATTCTTTGTGACAGAAGCGTTTATTATCCAAGAAAAACTCCCATGATTATTTCCAAAGAATGAAAAAAATTGATAAACTTTAAGACATGAGTAAAAGCTTCATGTCAGATGCCGTGAGAAAACCCGTTAACCATGAAGATACAATGTATCTGAGTTGATAAAATGCAGCATATACCTGCATACTGTGCATATACCTCTGGCATGGCAAATACAGCTCCATTCGTAGAACAGAACAAAAGGATTTCAATCTCCTGAAAATTGGAAACCTATATGTTTGTTCTCCAAATTGAGCTGCATTTCCGGACGATGTCTTGCAAGGCATTACCAGAAATCAGGGACAACATGGCGGACAATCTAATTATTCATACTTTTTCTGGCCCTTTAAAAATAGTCGTCCAATAAAGAGATTTGTATGGAAGGATTATTTCAATACTGGATAAAATTTAATGTACTTATAGTTTTATTTGTCTAGTGTTTTACAAATACTTAGTGGTTCTTCACTAACAACTTGGAGAGAAAAAAAGTCCAAAAGTCTATGTTTTCCTTCGGTCAAACAGGTTATTGATTATAAAAGGTTTCTTGTGAATGAATTCCATACTTCCTTGTAATTGCCTTTATGATTCTCCGCAATAAAAATATAAAATTGCTCTGCACAAAGGACAAAGTCAAACCTGGTGTTCAGGATCGATTATTTAGATATCAATGGTTTCATTTACCTTCTTGAAAAGCAATTCCTTCTTCTTTCTGTTCGGTCAAACATCCATCAATATTACAGCATTTTTTTCTCCAAAATATACGTAAAATTTTCAAATATCTTGGACAAGAAAGCACCATTTCGTTTGTAAAGAAAAGAACTCTTGATGTTTACCTCAGCCGCCATTTTGAGCTTAGAAACCAGGCCATATTTGAGTAAAAAGTGTTGGTATTCCTGTGTTATTAGAGTGAATTTCGCTCCAATATTTAGATTTTCAAAAATGATAACTCTCAAAAAATGCCTGATAGTCTCTCTCCTTATATGAAACAGTCATATGACTGGAAATTGAAGTTCAACTCTGAAACACTGAAAAACTGCAATTAAAGAAAACCTGCAGTAAGCTTTGGTCGCCTTATCCACCAAAGGCTTGGGAGATCCTACGTAGCAAGAATTTGACGTAAATACAAATTCATAAAGACACAATGAATCGCACATACTACAATAGATCGAAGGACAAAAGGATACAATAGATCTTCTGATTACATTACATCAACTGAGTGCTTTTTAGGCTCTCCCTTTACAAGTCCTGTCTTCGTAAGTCTGTTTTGGGAACCAAAGTGCTGTACAGCGCATAAACCAATCAAAGCTCGTGAAGTGAGCGTTCATGCTCATCCAATCAGAATGCTTCATGGCTTGCATTAATAGTAAGGAATACAGTCCAAAATCTGTTTCAGGTGCAAGAACTAAGGGGGCTGTCACTATTAAATTACATATAAAACCTAACTCAATATTTTCAATATTGATTTTACACGAAGCTGAGTGGTACTATTTTATCTCCAAGATTCATCACATTCAAATATTCACTTCATGTAGAATCAATAATGAAAATATTGAGTTAGGTGTCATAGGTACTTTGAAAATCGCGAATGGTTACCATAATAAGTGGCACAAAATATCTTATAAAACTGTAAACAATTTTATTATTTTTATTTTATAAAACCTCTATATCTTTTTTACTCCTTCCCAGCATTGCATTTCTTACAGGAAACTGACATTTATCGTACAGTTGATTATCAACTATTTTGATTTGTTTCTACATTTTTCGCTTGTCAGCTGGGTTATGTTTTCATACTTCAGCCTTTCCCAAGATAGCATCCCCCCAAAAATACCGCCAAAACGTCAAATTTTCGTTAAATTGTTCGTGTGCAAACCGTGTGCAAAAACTCATCTTAATTGTAATGAATTGTCGTTGGATAGATCCACGTTACTGTAACTTTCATCTTCTTCAATACTACCACTGAACATAGTCAATTAACTATGCACTGAAGTAAATCATACTCAAGGGAATGACACGTGTCTAGAAGAGGAAAGCATTACGCCTATGGCATGGTGTCCTTACTGAACTTATAACCTTACAAGAAAGTTATTATTTGTCGCCTAGCCAGATGTCAAAAATTGATCGCCCATCAGATTTCTTAAGAACCAATTGCACTGCAAAAATTTTACAGATTGAAGTTTGTAAAACGCTAAGACTTTCGTTACACGTCTTGCACGAATTGCAATCACACAAAAAAGATTCAAAATTCAGCGTCTTTAATAGAGACTTTGTACCATCACGTGATGGCAGCCATGACAGGAGGCACGAAAATATAGTATTTTTATCCTGGGAAACTGAATTATTTCTCATATGTAAATCAGATTAAACCTGATTCGGATTGTTCCTGCCTCCTGCCATGGCTGCCATCACGTGATGGTTCTATACTGGCCTCTATAGCCTCTATGCCGGCATGCCAAGCTTGGGATTGTATCGTACCTGTATGCTGCCTGCATTTTTATAATGTACTAATATATGTTGCATTTTATATACAAAGTATTTATTTCCCGATCATTTTTAGATTTAGAGGAGGTAACGGCCCTGCTGCCTTAGCCATCCTGGTCACCGCGTCAAACAAGTATTTCTTTTGCTCTTCGTACGATTTGTCCTTGTGCTTGCCCGCAAGAATCATAGCCGCTGTGTTGGCATGTTTCTTGTACTCGTCCTTCATGGTATACATACCACATATCAGCTTATCATAGACCTTCTTGTCCTCGGCCCATTCATCTGGTTCATTTTTCATGTGTTTTTTCCATGAACAGATTTTATGTAACCGAGTTGTTTTCTTGGTTCCTTTGATGGCTTTTGCCGCAGCAGCTGAGGAAAATAAGAAAAAAATAAGCCATTTGAAGACAAAATATTCTCACCTGAAAAGCATCAGTGGTCGGTTTATGTTTGTGCAAAATATCTTTAATATACACCCTACTTTATTTCAAGACAGCAGCGGTCGTAGCAGTTAGCGCGCATTCATTCAAGATTCGTTATCTATCTGAACTTCCTACTGCACTGGTTTTGCTTAGAGAGTTGAATACTAGTTTTGAAATAAAAGTTTCTTCAACCAACCAAAATTGCTGGTTTTATTACAGTGCACGCACTAAACCCGTGAATAATATTTAGTACTAATTAGTAGTAATTCAGAATCCTTAGTATTTGTTTCACGTGTTTAGTGCGACAATCTACTAAGCTTTCGGGCTGATCATAGTTGGATAGTGTTTAATTTTCTTTTGTCAACAGGGAAGTGAAGATGCAAAAAAGTTGCAATGTTTTTTCTTTAACAGCAAAGTAAGTATGACAGACAAGATGATATAATTTGTAGCATTCGCTTTTTAATGGAACTCAATAAATTAGTTAAAGCTTGACTGGAACCATGCAGCTTTAGAGCTAGGAGGTATGGTTGATGACTTGTCATACTTACGGTTATCTTTCGGTTTCCCGAGCAGCTCACGAAGAGTTTCTAGAAAACCATAACAAATGCTTTTAGGATTTTATATTAAGATAGTCGACGTATGATTTTGATAGCGAGAGAATAAAGTCAATATGAATACTGCTTGGTTTCCGTCATGTCACTCACATTCACTACGTTTATTATTTCGTAAGCACAGCTCTCAACTCACAAGTTACATATTTTACGGAGAGTGAAAAAAAAAAATTAACAGAGAACGACCTGGGGAAAAAATCTCGAAAGGGAGAGAATTCGAAAAACAAACTCAAACATTCTCTTTTTGAGGAGTCAGGATGGTCTTGTTGTAAAACCCCTCTCCTCTTTCAACTCTTATTTCTCTTTCTGACTTCGAAGGATTTTCTGGCCCTCCCATTTTTCTTCCCTCCATTCAAATCAACCTAATTACTTCATTAGTTCATTTCATTTTGTTTATTCTTTAAGCAGTACTTACTGTATTCGCGAGTATTTCTATTATTCTTTATTAAAGCTTCTTTATCTTTATTCTTGACAGCAACTAAATATAGAATGGGATGAAAATATAATGTAGTCAAGCAAAGACTATTCAAATATCAAATAAACGTTGAAGTCATGTTTAACCTGGTGTTCTTGCCTACCCATCAGAGTATCACCGTTGCCGATCGGAGGTCGAAAATGATATACCGAAAGCCAAACAACTGACCAAAATTAGATCCTTGACTAGGTATGAAATTTGGGCCATCCATCCAGCAAAGTCACCCCGTTCCAATCGACTTTGATTGAATATCTAGGAAGTCCAATATTTATTTATTTAAAAAGATAAACAAGATTATCATTCAAACTCTCTTTACCGTCGTTTTGATTGGCCGAGATAACTGCAATTAACTGCCTACAAACGATGATCTGCTCATGCGCATTACGGTATAAATGCGTTTTGCTGCATATAATACTCTGCTTATGCAGGTCATTTGTAGAAGGACCGCGACTTTTAGTGAACAAGGCTTTACAGGTGTCTACCAGCCATTCAGTGCGGAACTCCGGGACTGAAATCATTTCCTTTGATCTATAACAACAGTGTTGCTTTATTAACTTTACGCTCTACGTCATGGCTTCCATGTTGGTAAGATTGCTCTTGTCGCTGGTTTTGATGTGACGTCATAACCGCCATGTTGGTTAAATTCAACAAAAGATTGTTTCTTTGTTTCTATTGCTATTTCAACCAATATGGCGGCTATGTTTGTTCTATCAGTTTCTTGGGAATGATTGCAAACCATTTTAAATATTTTTTCTTTTTTTTTCTTTTTCTTTTTTTTTTTGCTGTTGTTGCTTGTTGGCGCCACCATGAACTATTCCCCTTTGCTCCCCTTTGTCTTAGCCTCGATCGAGTACAAAAATTTGTTCTTTTCTTTTATCAAAGGATGTATCATACAGTTACTGCGGAACAATACAAGTTGATTACTGTAGAATTTCACGGGTTTTGTTTGTTGAATGGCTGAAATTTTAATTCACAACCGGCGCCAAGGCTGAGCGAAAGAGAAATCGAAACTGGAGGGATTTTTTAAAAATTATATTATTTTTGTTAGAGAGAAGTGCTTGTTCAACAGCTCCCAAGGATGCCTCCTTAATTCTGTCAATTATCCTGATAGATTTGCCTTTCAAGTATTCATACTGATCTGATTTATCTCAGTAACTTGAATGTCTTATATTACTATCGTTTTATGATTCAGACTATATAATACTGCTGCGAACATACATTCAACATGTCACTATACCTGTAAACTGAAATATAGTAATGAAAAAAACGATTAAAACTGCTTGTCTCTTCATAGCTAGAAGACCATTCAACCATGAAAACCTGTTAGAAGAAAAGAGTAAAGAAAAATAAACTAACATTCGCTCGATGATCCGTTTGAGTGGCATGACAATATAGGAGTGTTTCGTGAATAAATACAAATTAGAATTACTTTAGTGAACAAACTTGTTGAATGAAAATCATGATACCATACGCTAAAGGGCAAATTTCATCTTCTGCAAATTTGTTTCACTTTATAATAAAACTGTATAACATTTTTCTAACTTTATACCGACATCTTAAACTCTCAGTTAATGAGTTACAAGTTTTATTGAATTACAATTCCCAGCGTAACGGCTCGAGAGCCGGAAAATTTCTTTATTAGAACATTAAGACTTACCATTAGTTGCATCCAGAATCGAATTAAATAAAATATTTTCGTCTAACTTCCACAGGAGTAGAAGAAAAAGTCCAATGTTTACAGAGCCATGTGGATAGCGAACAAGATATTTTCCTGGTTATTTTGGCCGGTCAGGTCAATATTTCTCGATTTCCTATAATCTTAGATGACGTAATGCTGATTATCAGCCTGCAGGTTGTTTCTCCACGGTGACTGCTCTTTTTGATAACAACTAAAGCAAAACAATGCTCTTTTATAATCAGATTCTTTGTTTTATGCCAAGAATAATTATTTTCCTTTAATATATTCGGACCTCTTTTTGTGTGTGAATCTGTTTTCATTTATATCCCTCGAAATTGACACTATTGTCTTCATGACTATTTATAGAACGACGCGCCTTCAACGGAGGCAAACGCGCATGCTTTTATAAAATGAGTCTTTCATCTGAGCCCACGGTGATTCGTAACATTGACGGGAAAATCTCTACATTTTTCATAGCAAGCGTTTTAATTAAAATACAAAAATAAAAAATAAAACATTGGACCTATAGATAAACTATATAATATTGGATATAATACTGGATTTCTTTTAAAAGAAGGACTTATTGTACCAATTTTTGTTGAATAAAACTCGACAAGATTATACCTCAGAACACGACTTAAAATAAATGAAGACAATATAGAAAATGGCATAATACGGCTGGACAATAGCAACGCCCAATAGCAATACCATAGCAACACCCTAAATCGTACCGGACTAAGAATTAATCTATTTTGATACCTCATGACTATTTCTTCTGGGGTTTCAAACTGTTGGTTTAATTTCTTCTAGTAGAAATTGTTTTTATTTTGTGGTTTATTATTATTTATTTTTAGGGGCGTACGGTGGAGGGGATGGTAAATCTAAAATTTTATATTGCTATAATCAATTAAATTGCACAAATCATGATTGCTACGAGCGAGTAATAAATACAGTAGCGGGAAGGAAGGAAGGACTCCATTGACGAAGAAAGCACGAAAGAAAGATCAATATTGAAAGGAAGCATGGGAAGGAAGGAGGGACTCAAGGAAGGAAGGATTCAAGGCAGGAAGGAAAAACAGCTGGAAGATTAGCAGGAGGACAGGAAAGGAAAGAAAGAAAGAAAGAAGGTTTGAGGACGATAGGTGTGAAATTCGAAAAGGAGGAATTTACGAAAGCAATAAGAATGTTCACGTCATTTTTGTCCCTGGTTAAGGATCCCGGACTCCCAGAGAAACCAGTTTTATTTCTTTTGTCGTCGAAACAAACTTACAGCTATTTCCCTTTTAAATCCTACTGGTCTATTATCATGGTACTTGAACTTCACGGGTCGATAAAGACTTAAAATATAATACCACTGCCAGTAACAGGTCACCAAACGATTGAGTGCTTACCATCAATACTACAAAGCTTTTCCGAAAAACGATAGAAAAATAAGATGTACATTTTGCCCTGAATACATACTAAATGCAATCTTTGTTGCCCGGAGAAATTCTTTTTTGGTTCTAATTCAGAAGTTTGACAAGCAAAACCAAGCGCAAATCGTTCTTCTTTAGAGAAGTGGTTTCAATAATTAATCACTTTACTTTGCTCTAGGTTTGTTCTTATAAAACTAGTTGCTAGTTTACAAAGCTGACGTAATAAAGTGATCATGTCTTTGAGGAAGCCTTCCTGTTGAACGACGAAAACCAAGCATCGAAATTCAAACATCCAAGGTAACTACAGAGTTGTTGTTTTGACCTTTCCCTGCTAGACAATACATGTAGACTTTAAAAACAAAATATTTTGAAGTTAAACAAGCCACGAGTTAAGAAAGTGGACACGCGAAAACATCAAACGGGTGACGATCAAGTGCCATTGATACAAGACTATAAAAAAAGAAATGAAAACGAATAGAAATAAAGACAATATTCTACATCTTAAACGCCAGCTTTGCTTCGGTAGCTACAGACAATGTAATTTTTTTTAAAAACTTTTTTGAGGATTTATTAATATTTTTGTTCAATGTTTTTTTGAAGCAAAATGTATTTATTTCTTCGAAGGACAGGTAACTGTTAATCTAAGAAAACAAGAATTGGGAGAGAAGGATGTTTTGGATAATGAAGGCAGAAATCTGGGTCACCTGTATTATCATATTTCTGGGTTATGAAGGTTGGTTTGAATCAAAATATGAACTATATACTATATGCATCTTTACACCTAATTGCAAGAACGTATACAAAAATAAAAAAAATACGAAATAACTAATAGGACTCAATTATTATTTAAGTAAACCAGGCGATTATTTCATTGTTTTGAAAGTAGTGATTAACGTATTCAATATTATCTTTTTTTATAGCATATACTAAAACAGTTTTTCTCAACAATCTACTAGTTAGGGAAAATAAATAATCATAACTATTGGTAATTTTTGATTTTTTGATTTTTATATGACGACCTTCTTGCAATTAGGTAAATACACAAACAAAAAGATATCAATATCAACCGCGTGCTTGGTAAAGACATTTTTTTTAAACTGCAAATCAACATATTTTGGACATAATTTTTAATCTAGATGTATAATTATTTACTTTGACAGATCAATTTGATTGTCTTTGAAGTTTAACCTAGTAAAAAAATTTATATGTATTATTTATAAGATTTCCAAATTCAGTTAGTAATGGCTGATGTTTTCCCTTGTGCAACGACTGATTTTTTTCAACCATTTAATCAAAAACTGAAATAATAGTTGTATTCAACACGATCTTGGAATATCGATAAAACAAAGAGATTCTTGGGTTTGATACACTCGTGATCTCACAAACTCGTTTCTAATCCGTGTAGCTCTAGGCTGCTATCTTTTTAAAATGAGCCGAGCCTGCTAATTAAGGCAACAACAACAATTTTTGCGACTTTGGGAGGTAACCAATCAAAAAACTGTCCTAAATTGAAAGGTTTTTTTAATTGAATTTCTACTATACCTGCTTTTATCTGTACAATGCTGATTATCAGTTTATTCTAGGTTCTATCTTTTTCTGATTTTTACTTCTTCATTTTATTTTTGGATACCAAACAAGGTATTGTCAACATTGTCTGATCAGCCTTCCGCAAAATAAGTGGGATTTTACGCTCTGGTTACCTCCCAAAGACGCAAAGGATTATGGGGATGTGAAAGTAGAGAATAACGTAACTTTTCGCTGGCCTTTTAGCTCGCACCTATAGAATGTTGTCCTAAAAAATTTCACTTTTTACCAAAGACTTTTGAAATTAAGCTTTTAGGCACTTCTATTATGAAAATTATTGGTCGTAAAAACTGGAAACTTCAATTTTCTGCAAAGAAGTATTTGAGATATACAGTCAATTCAAAAAATTTTATCGTCGCGACCAACTCAAGCCTACGCGACTGGACCGAAAAAAACTCTGGGTAGCAATCATTGAAGCCGAATTGACTCCATTATTTTATCTGACTAGTTGTGCCTGGTTTACAGCACGAACCTTCGTAGACGAGTGGAAAGTGTTGAAGAAGACGTTTTTTTAACGCCTTCATATTTTCGGAATTGTGAACTGAATCATAACATATGAGCGTTATATAAAGTTGCTGAGTGTCATGCATGACTGACCCTTTCCCGCCATTGATCACTTTTACTCTTGTACTATCATTGAACATTCAAACATTAAATTTGAAATTTGAAATTTGTTAAGTTTTTATTGCCTGTAAAAATGAATCGAAAAACGTTACATAAAAACCTCGAGTGTAACTCTGCGCCACGCTAGCTTGAATATTCCTGCCACGTCTTGCCTTGTCTAATGCCATTAATTTTTTTTTTCTTTTCCATTATTGTTCTAGCTTTTGCTGCACCTTTGGATTCTGATAAATCAGGCGAGGAACAAGGTATATAACTTTTGATTCAACACTATTTTATTACTATCAAACTGATTGATCGATAAATATCAACATTGAACTCCTTTTTAAAGCCCCTTTTACACTAGCAATTTTTGCGGCGACTTTTGCTGAGATTTGTTTTTGCGATTTTGTATTTACTTGTAAAGTTTTTCTCAGGATACCAAGATTTTCCTAGACGAATGTCTCTTTTGAAGGATGAGACAAAAGATTTCATATTTCCGAAAATTGACACAAAAATTGCAGCAAAAATCGCCGCAAAATTCGCCAGTGTAAACGGGGCTTTATAAGCACAGGGAACTCGAGTTTCTTTTTTCTCGAAGTCCTCTGTTGCTTATTATCCTATTCTACTTTCTTGAGAAACTGAGAATATTAGAAATATTTCTTATTTACTGCGTAGCTGTGAAAACTGTCAAAAACAAATATTTGACAAACTGTAAGTTTAGTGTCCATGTTTCTTATTAGATTTTGGTCATTAATTCAAGACTCAAAATGTTAACATTACTTTTATTGAACTATTGAATCAAGAGCGAATCAGTCCAAGTGTGACGGGACAAGAGTTGCGAATTCCTTCCCTTGCCCCTCTCCCCATGGTAGGGATTTTTTTTCAAGGAACTTTATATGGAAGACAGGAAGCTTGACCACACCCCACAACACCTTCAAATCTCCTCAATCTTAAATAATGCCAGACTTCCCTTTTTCCACAGTGAAAGATGCAGTGCGCAAGGCAGAAGCAGCAGCGTCGCTGGCTGCAGAGGATTCCATCGCACACGGCCACAAGGCTGAAGCAAGAGTGTCGGAGGAAAAGGTGAACAGACTGGCATCAGAGGTCGAGGATGATTCATCAATGAAAGAAGGGCACGCTGCAAAGAAGGTCAACCTTATGATGAAACACCTTGATAAAAAGGAAAGCGGTTAGTTCAATTAAAAAAGTTTTTACTAAAATTGAAATTGGTAAAACTCCTCGGCTTTTCTTGTTAGAAATGGGAATGAACAGTGTATATAGTTATATCTCACGGCTAAAGGATGATCACAATGATCATTCACCAATGCGACCAGGGATTGACTCCCGAACTTAATGCGGTACGATAGTAGCGTTAATACGTTGCTTGTTGGTCCTTACATTTGGATATTAGCATCAATGATAACAAAGATAGTCGTAAATTAGGCGTCATATGACTTTTTACTCTGTAGTTCCAATCCAAAGCACTTTGGCTCATTCTCTTACAGATTCAGACGACGAAAGTGAACATACCGCGATGAAAAGAATCAAGGAACACAGAGTCCACCGTAAACCAAGTCTCTCCCATCTGATGGGTATGGCTGAACTGGGAGACGTGTCTTCAAACACAAACGCGTATAAAGAAGATACCAAACTAGAGGATCGACTAGCTTTAGAGGCTGAGGAGGAAAAGAAGTACGAAGACGGCTATGGAGGTCAAGGATGGGATGATGGTCCGGCTGGGAATTCCAAGGGAAGCTGGTCTACGAATATACAGAAACAAGATGCTGCTGAGGTAATGATATGTAAGGCTGACCTGTACATAACGTTTATACGTAACCGTAATAATACAATCCGTTTACACTGAACTAGTTCCAAATTTGCTCGGCTAGATATACGAATTTTTGTTTGGATAGCTCAGTTCCGTGTGAACGGAACATCTAAACGTACGAATTTCTGACCGGTAAAAAATTTCTCCGGTACCGCGTAGACGCAGCCTTAAAACAGCAAAACATCGCGCTATGAGTGATGGACTTTCTTTGTGAACTGATCTAATGTGACATTGATGAAAACGTTCAGGTCAATAGACTAGTTATCATCCTTTCTTTAACTGTACTCTTTGCAGAAACAAAGTATCCAAGCCCAAGTCGCGTCTGAGAGTGCGCATGAGCTGAATGAAATTCAGCAAGCAGTAGCATCCGAGTCCCAGTCTTCTCGCGGATCAGCCACTATGGGTGATCAAGGGGCTACTGTCGTCCAAGTAGGCGGTAACAGTAACGAAGGACAGGGTGCAAGGTTCCGAGAAGAAGAAGCGCAACGTCCAATGGAGACTGGTGCGTCGTACGAAGTTCCTAGAATCAAATCGTTTGAGTCCAATGGCCATCAGCAAAACGGTAAGAAAACTAAAAGCAAGTGAAATATTCTTTTGTACTACGCATAATTCATTGTCAGCATGTTGTTCGATTCACCTATCTATGTGTCTCTTTCTATCCGCCCGACTATCTACCTATCTGTCTGTCTCTGTGCTTGTCATGACATTTATGAATGACGGACGCTAACAAACATTCTCAGTGTTTGCCCTGTCTGTCTGTCCATCTGATCTGTTGTCTATTTGTGTAGTCTTTGTGCAAAAGAATTGACTGCGCCACTTTGTTATGCCTGTTTGTCTGTCTATCTCTCTGAGTTCCTGTCTCTCGGTTTTTCTGCCTCGATGTTTCGCTTGTTTGATTGTCTTTTCAGTCTGACTGATAATGCATGTATATAAAGTCATTTTTGCGCTCACAACCTCATTTTACAATTATAAATTAGAATGTTACTTTGACGCATGTTAATTGAGCACTAATCTAACCAGAAACTATCCTGTATCATTCTTGTTTGCATGCTTCTAAACCCACAGTCCTTGCGGGGTTGGACAGTCCATCGATGCCATACCGGCAAGCAGGTTTGTCTTTAACGAATTGGCTAACATACTATTCAACTAGTTATAATATTTAGAAGTTACAGCAACGAGCTTAGGCCTTCTAAGACTAAAACAATCCTATTGTTTGTAGTAAAACGCGCCATCCCATTTCATTTCAAGCCGTATACATGTCTTCCCCATTGTCGGTCAGAGCATGGATTTAATTTAAAACAAGAACATTTTTCTAAAAGCCTGATGATCTCACTACCGAAAGCGATGGAAACATAAGACCATAAGGAAGCCAAAGCAAGACAAAGAAAATTTTCTCTTAGCGCTTGCGTTGCTTTTCTCAAAGTAAGGACATGTAGCTGCGTCTAGTGATGGCGTTGGCTTGCGTCGATTATGAGAACCGTTTTTAAGAGAATAACAAGTCGCTTGAAATGACAAAGCATTACGCCAAGCTGACATGTCATATATGATTGATGTTTGTACGGGGAATACAAAAGCTCGCCGTACAACACTAAGTTGGCTACTGATTTGATTTTAACCTGTTCAATAGTTTTATAAAAGCAAGAACATTTAATATCCCGTTCAGTCACGACAGATTTTTTTTCTTTTAATTGTTTAACATGCTTTTTTGAAATTGCTTTTGTTTTTCGCTTTCTTTAACAAATTTGCAATTCTTTTTAAGATTTATCAAGTATCATAAGACAAGCCAGTAAACTCAGTCCCAGTGAAATGCAAGGACCTCCAAAGCAGTTTAGCTCAGAAGGAATGGGAAGCTTGAACGGGCTCAGTTTAGACAGTAATGGAGGGCAAGGCTTGTCTAGATTCACCCAATCAGAATCTATGGGCCAACAGGAGGTCTCCCCAATGATGTCCAATGCTTTCACAGGCGGCGCAGAAGGGACCCAAATGAGCACTGGCTCCTACCAAGATAGTGAGCCTTCCCAGAGAGATAGCAGGTTTACAGCAGGTGGTGGCCTTCAAGGCGGCGCTGGAATGGAAGTTAGCAATATGCAAGCAGGCGCGCCTTTGGAGTTTGGAGGAAATAGTATGGGTTCTCTTTCGGCTGGGTACGGTGGGGCCCAACAACAGCAGCCTCTAATGGTAGGAGGTCAGGCGGGCGCAGCTATGATGGGTGGAATGCAAAGTATGCAGGCTCAGCCTGCTGGAGCCAGTATGGGAAGTCTGCCACAGTCGTATGGAAGCATGGGGGGAATGCAATCATTTGGTGGTGCAGCCGGCATGGGCTTTAAGAAAGTACGACTTCATAATCTTATAGACCCTTTTAGCTTTAGTGTAATATTTTCCCGTTTCAGACCACGTGTCACTTCTCTAGGGCATCATTCCTTTGTTTAACCTCTTGCAATCAATCGGAATGCAGCTCAGTTTGAAGGACATAACAATAGGTTTTCAATCCTCATGACATTTGTCCTCCAAATCAAGCTGCTTTGAGGACACATGCAAGGGGTCTCAGTATTGAATACGACTCAAACAAATAATTATTCCCTTCTAAGACAATGACAACGTAGTCTGAAATGGAAAACATTACGTCCAAGCAGAAGAGTTGGATTTGTTAACAAATTCATTTGTTGTTTCAGGGTTCGATACGTTTCAAGATTTTTTTTCGTTTAATACTCTACTTACCTCTATTCTTCAGCTAACTCCAACAAACTGAACACTTTACAAACTTCATAAATCCTTCAAAAAAATGAAAATTTCTTCACATCGATGACTGTATTGACTAATTGACTGAAACATTGACCATATCATTATTCTCTGTTACATTCACAGTCTACTATCGAACGACCTGACGACCAACAAGGTACAGGTAATTCTTGAACTCCTTTCTTTGACGACCGTGACACATCTTTGTTCATACGCTTAATTTCTGTGAAGGAATAGACCTTTTAAAGTTCTAAATTAACGCTGTGTTCCTTGATTACAGACTCGTTTTCTCAGAGTTAGCCTCGAATCAGCCTTGAATGAAATAGGGTCAGGGACAGACCGTTAGATAATTGAGGGGTGGATTGTCTCAAAGCAATAAGGGATTTTAACTGTAAATCTCCCCAAAAATATCGAGCACCCACGAAAAAATATCGCACAACCTCTCCTTTCTGTAAAGAAACAGCAAGGAAGCACAAAAAAATGTGTGCAGGGGCCGTTACAATATATATATATATATCTTGCCGCATACGTTCCTGCAAAACCCCCTCCAATTACTTAATGGTCCAATCCTTAGTGCTGAAACGCAAAGGTAATTTTGACGCTTATCCATTTGAAATAAAACAGAGATCAAAGACAGCGAAAGTAGAAAAAGAAGATCAAAAGAAAGCTCAACGTAATGAAAAAGCAAGAAACAGTAAAAAGGTAACCTAAATTAACTATGTAAATGTCAAGTTACTAGGCTTTCCTTACTAACTAGTTCAATTAATTAATACATAATCATATACATAATGGCTGACAAGTGCACGAAAACGAGGTCAACCAGTCATTAGTTTACAATAGAAGATATAAAAGCGCATGAAATGCGAGTAGTATAGGGGATGGGGGTATCAGCGCAACCACCACACGAGGATTACCCGCGTAAGAACCGCGCACGCGGATTTACCGCGCCCCATCCACTTTTGGTTAAATATGTTAGTCTATATATGGAGTGCGAAGAATGTAAGAGAACTTTTAAGAGAGAAGCCGATTTGAAGAAGCATTTAGAAGAGTGTACAAATGTACATTGTTTCGGCAACCATTTTCTGCTACCTTTTCTACTCCTGCACGGGTATTCCTGGTAGACACATTTTCTACGATAGAGAATTCTTTTTGTGTCCTCTGCGCTGGGAGCAATCCCCAGGATCCACCGTAGGATAGTAGGCAGAGGCGAAACACTTGCAAGTAGCCAAAACCTTCTACTCCTATATATAGAAGATGGAAGAGCAAAAGAGTATTTCGACTACATTGCAAGAGATGGGTATACGAGCAAAGAGTAGGCTACTAGCACATTTGCTGCTGGACAATGCCTGCGACGGAAACCTGCTGCCAGACATATCCAAGTGCGACTACTTGCGGGGCAACGAAGGACCAACCAGTCTGCAGCCACTAGAAGGATTGCCTCCTTTCGTAGACGATGTGTTTGTCTATGGTTTTGTTTCCGAAGAGAATTTGTATGGAAAGAAGCTGCTTTGTAGGAATGCGAAGGCAATAGTCTCCAAGATATCCATCGCAGCCACGGAGACATTTGGGGTGTTCCTACCAACCAGCGTAGTGCACACGTGCAGGCAGGGAAACATAGTAGACCGCGTCTCCAATATGGCAGCCAAGTGGTCCAGTTTGCATGGAGAACCCGCAGCGGTATTCGTAGCCAAAGTAGACACCTCGGAATTATCCATAGAAGCCGTAGACGAAGACATTTCCAAGTTTGCTAGGCTGCTACATGCGCACGGATACGGAATATACTCCGTAGACTACACACAGGATTTCTCTGGTACTTTGGATAGAAATGCTTTGGTGCGCAGACTGCGACAGCTGGGATACGTGCCGCAGCATAGTAGTGGTTGGCGCAATGGTACGATATTGGACAATACACATACTGTCGGGGGCCATGTTTGCACTTGGGTAGAAGACGGGAAACGGACGAAAATATACAACAAAATAGTATCCAACTTCGAAGCCGGAGAAGTGCAAAACCCAGTAGGCGCAAAGCTCGCAGAGTACGTGGATTGTCCGAACGACCACCTGCGTAGAACATTCCTGCATCCAGATGTGCAGGCGAGAGGATTTACCTGAGTGGAAATATCCATCTACGGCAAAGACTTCTCCAAATCCCACACCAACGCTATTGCGGAGACTATAGAACCTTTGCAGGACATATTCGTAGTACAGCCGCCAAAGAATATGTGGTTGGCCCTCGCAGAACACTTGGATAGATGCTGCTGCATTTGCTGCGAAGAGACGGGAGAAATATTCCTAGCGTGGTACTGCAATTTGGGAACAAGACGCATAGCCGGTGTGCGAGTTCGAGGCAACGAAAAGTGGGAACAATGCGTACTTTGGACGATAGCAGAGTTTGGGTTCCGAAAATGTCCTATATTCCGCGTGGATATTCTAGGAACAGACCCGGTGGAAATAGCTCCACTACGCTGCTACACGAAGGACTCCCCAACCATACTAGCGGAGTCCAAGTTTCCCACTCGAGTGCATGCAAATGCCCCCACCATTGCCACGATGCTACCCCCAACGGAACACGTGGAGTGGGTTTGGCGCACAAAGAAGGCACAAAGGATCGGAGTAGAAAAGAGTCCGTTCGGCATTTTGGAAGTGCCTTCCAGCCGCCGGATTTCCTTCCTGTGCAAAAGAAAACGGCAGCAAAGATTGGAAGACATACGGGACGATTTGGAAGGAGACGAGTGGGTCGAAGCCACGAAAAGATACCACGCAGAACTCCTAGAGCAAAGGAACTCCGTACTGCGGCAAAAGGAAGAGGACATGAAAGCCATAGAAAAAGAGTTGGAAAAGTACAGAAAGCTATTGGATAGAATTTCCAGGAGAACCAAAAACCTACGCGGATTGTTCTTCGAAGGCCCCGAGTCCTACCTGGAGGGATACGAGAGACCCAAAGTGCATCGAATGCAAGAAATACCCCCAGGAAACTACAAAATACTAGGCTACGCAGTACCAAGGCAAATAGATACCGCTGGTCCTGCGAGAGGACACCGCGTAGCATTGCGAAAAGGTAGAGAAACCTGCGTTGCGTGGGCCACGGAAGCTATCCTAGATGCCTGCGCAGCTGGAAAGTTCGAAGACGAATGCGGAATACGCACTGCTATACCCGGGGAAGAAATATTGGTGGAGTGGAAAAACAACATAGCAACTGCATTCGTACCCGAGGGACCCGGTTTGGATACATACTACGAGTTGGCTAGGAAAGTAGACTACTCGATACCCAAAAACCCAGAGAAACTACTAGAAGTACCGGCGCCACCAAACAAAGAATGCGTGCAGGCGCTGCACATGCAGGAAGGAGAGTGCCAATGCTGAAGATATGCCAAAACCACCTACAGAAAAAAAGAAAGGACAATCCTATTCCTCTCCGAAAAATGCTCGGAGTGCGTATTGGAGGGCTGTATGGTAGAACATGCTACCACGCCAGTCTGGGGACATTTCCTGGAGGAGCAGAAAATAGACTGGACGTCTCCACCACCGCTATACTGCAAAATCAGTAGAGAAAAGACTACCAAAGCAAAGAAGAAAGACAGACTGGTGCACGTCTCTACTCCGGAATCCCAGGCCCGCAAAGGATGCTCGCCAGGGTTACACCCTTTCTACTCCATCTCCGGAATCCTAGAATTTCTCTGCGGTTTCGTATCCTCCGCTGGATGTCTGTAGTAGACAACTTTGGGTGGTTGCATGCGCGCCCAAACGACAGCAGCCACGCCCACTAGCGCAAATAGCACATTGCCGGCTATTTGCCAGTCTATCTTTTTGTCCACTCCTTCTACTTCGTCGGACAAGTCCTCTACCGCATTTTCCAACTCGGGATCTATTTCCATCTTGGCTAGCAATTCCTCCTTTGCGTCCCGCAGTTCTTTTCTAGCTTTTTGGAGATCGTCGAGGACTATAGCAAAGGAATCCTGTACTTCTAGGAAATGTTTCTGCAAATCCGTAGTAGGTGGTTTTTCGGGGATTGCTACCTCCAAGCCATTTTCTTTTTCTATCCTGCGTATCTTTGGTATGCCTATGCCGTACTTTTTGGCTACCTTCTGCAGCCCTACACCGTTCTTGCGATCTTCCAACAATCCTGCGATTTCTTCCTCGGATAGTATTTTGGGTGTTGCCATATATATCTGTGGATACGGGTTTGGATATGGACAAACACTATGGATCCATAGGGGTATTCCGTGGGTCCATAGGTATATAGATGTATCTCTACATAGCTCTAGACATAGTCAGCTACATGCTAGGAAAACAAAGAACGACACAAATACTTCTGGAGATTTTGGAAGGTCTCTACAGAGCGCAAAAGACTTTGCAGGAAATTCGCATACCGGGCTACGTGGCCACTTTGGCGCAACTACCACGACGTAGATAGTAGAAGGGAGGTGAATCGTCTCCCTACTACGAGGGCACTGTTTTGGGGCCCTTGCTATCCAAATGCTTTCTTCTTCCATATATCTAGGGAGCGGCGTTTCGCAGCCCCCTTGCAAAAGCGGTGTTTCGCAGCCCTTGCTAGGGGCACCGTTTCGATGCTTCCTTGCTACTGCGGTGGTTTGCAGCCCCTACTATCCTACGGTGGATCCTGGGGATTGCTCCCAGCGCAGAGGACACAAAAAGAATTCTCTATCGTAGAAAATGTGTCTACCAGGAATACCCGTGTGGGAGTAGAAAAGGTAGCCGAAAATGGTTGCCGAAACGAGGGAAAAAAATACACTCTTCTAACCACACTCGTAACACTGTGCCGATGTGTCATCTTCTATTTGCATTTTCTTACCACAACAAATATACTTATTTGGCTTACTAGGTTTGAATCTGGGTTTAAGACATTCTATACAAAAATCTGGACTAAACTTCTTACATTCTTCGCACTCCATATATAGACTAACATATTTAACCAAAAGTGGATGGGGCGCGGTAAATCCGCGTGCGCGGTTCTTACGCGGGTAATCCTCGTGTGGTGGTTGCGCTGATACCCCCATCACCTATACTACTAATGCGTTTATAGAAGGAAAGTAAAGAAAAGTATAGAAATTGACTTTTTGTTCTTACCTGAATTCGCGCTATGCAACTTTAACTTTGTATGAGCAGCCTTGCCCAGCCTTGCAAGATGACTGGGTGGCCTCGTTTTGGTGCGCTTGTCAGCCATTATGAGAACAGTGTATAAGTCCATACTTTCTGCAGCACAATCCTTGAAACATTTTAATTTACGTTGGTCAAATTGTTCTCCTATATCGCGCTCTTGGTAGGCTAATAAATTCTTCTTTTGGGTATTGCATACAAATGGCGTATGTTTTGGGCAGCATGAATTGAATTGTAGTAAAATGCGCTGCTTTTTACTACTTTATTGGTGGATTTTTATAACGCTTATTGGTTCTGTCCTGCGTTTTAAGATTTTCTTAGGTCTCCCTTCATCCGCAAAAATGCATGACACGTGCGAGTATTTTCGTTGACTTAAACTAGACCTTTTTGAGATAAGGAAATTTTTTGACACGTAATATGTTAAGGAAAATATAGCACACATAGCATTCTGTTAAGGACAAATTTGTTATATGATTATTCTTATTCTAATTTTTCCAAAGAGCAAGCTGGCTGGCCACCATAACCATCATCATCACCACCACCACCATCATCATCATCATAAGAGACATTACTGAACTTCAACGTGTTCAGCCATGATGATGAAAAATTTTGTGTTATAAGCAGTTTCTAAGAGCTTATACAAAACCCATTGATACTGATCCACTGAAGCATTTAGAAGCTTACCAATGACGTTGGCATACTCAAGTATCCAGCAGTAAATTAAACTAGATTCTCGAGTATGCGTTAGCGGTTGACTGACATATTAATAGACCTTTGCGTTATGACTTTAGTCATTTTACTACCACCACCAGAATGCTTATGATTTTCCCTTCTTAATTGTATAACGTTTTGTTTCCTTATAACTATAGCAATTAGTGCTTATTAAATGAGCAAAAGATAGTGTGCAAGGGATTCTGGTAGTTGTAGTATGTGGAGCTATAACGCAAACGGCCATTGGAATATTAATGTAGTAATGACCGCAAATTTCAATAAAGACTTTATTAGTATATTATCTGCATGACGAACGGGACATATTTCCAGGAGTAAAAAGCGATGATGGAATGGAACATCTTCAAGGGTTGAAATCGCAGGACTGCGATTGCCTATAAACTGGCCCCACAATTCCGCGCAGTGCAAGTGTTCATGCAATTTTCCCTTGGAATGCAGAAGTTAGAATTACTACGTGACTAAACACATTTTGAATGACATTGAAATCTTAGCCAATCCTATACGCGATTTATCATGGCGAAATACAAACCCGTTTTAAACAGAAACTTGTCTGCTTAAATACTAGAAAATAAATTTATATAGTATATCTATGAATAGTATTCAGATGGATGAATTAAAATGTTATGACTACTTATCGCGTCTCATCCGCCTTTCGTTCATAATATAAAATGATAATAAATTCTACATTTATAAAGCTTCATATACACCAATGGAATGTCGCCGGGTCCTAGATGGAAAAACAAAACAAGCAATCGAAACATATATAACTCCATGGAGCTTTACAATACACTCTAGAAAATAAATAATTAATAAAGATAAATATTTAATTTAATAAGAATAGTAGTTGTAAAAGACAACGTTTCGCTGTCATCTCGACAACATCATCAGGTCTAATGAAAAAAGATAAGATAAATCATAAAATGAATAAATAAAGCTATATACTAAATACATCTAATTACTAATTAAAATGCCTTGAAATAGTTCAATACTTATTTCTTAAAAAGTTCAAGAACTATGCACAGATTTAAATAAGAAAGTCTTTAGCTCCTTTTTGAAGCTCTTTGTGTCGCAAAATGTCTTGAACTGTTTTGGCAGTGAGTTCCATGGCGAAGGGCCAGCAAGGTTAGTTCACCAATACACTTATCCTAAATCAGATAAGGGATTTTAGGTAACGGGATTATTATTATTATTATGTATTTTTTTGTATCCTCAATCAGCTGATTTGAGAGTATCCCTTAATCTGTTTTCCGAGTCCCTCAACCTGATATTGGAGTGCAAAAAGTTAAAGCTGATATGCGCATGTCTATTATCATCTTATAATAGGCCGGACGAATATATGAATCATTCAAAACGCCTCCCACATGGATTAACACACCCATAAAATAGTGGTCGTTGAAATGAAATATCGTAATTTCGCTGGTCATAGCAAGGGGTTAATCATCTACGGTCTAGGGGCCGACTAACCTCTCCCTTAGGCTTAGGCCGAGCTTCCTGATCAGTCATTGGATAGCGGTGTCGGGGCCGAAATCTCCGGCATAGCCGTAAATGCTTCGCGCTGCCATACTGCGCTTCAGCACTAGGTCTGGAGGTATGGTCCCAAAATAGTATATAGAAACAAAAAAAATATTTCTGGATGAATTGTTCATTTAGGGTTTATCCCAAATTGCCTGCTTGTATGTCTTTTTGGGGGTGAATAACAAAACATGGGTTGAAAATTTATAATCCCGCTTGATTTCCCCAGGAATCCCACCGCAAAACAAGAGAAATAAAACCAGAAATGTTCGCATGCTTTCCCTCTCATGAAAAGCAATCAAATCCGAACTCTCAGATTAAAGTCACAAATAAGAGTATATATGTCCATACGACAACGAACACACGTCAATGAGCATACACAAGGGCGACTATGTCACATTCATCCATGAAGCAAATCTATTTATGGGTTACCTGTGGTACATCCTTGGTCTTAGTACCCTCGCCCGATTCAAGATGGCGGATCAGTTCGAGTGGCCATGGCAGTACAACTTTCCGCCTTTTTACACGTAAGTTATGAACAAAATAACCACTAGATCTTTTTTATACCTACCTTTATTATACTTAAACTAATGCCAGACAAAAATAGATCATCTATGAAGACACACATCGATTGTATACGACTTTAGCTACACGTAAACTTAGATTTGACAGTCTCACAAACTTGTTTATTCTTATAAAGTTTTCCTTCCCCAAAATAGAATAACCTGGACTATAAGATAAATTTACGTAACTAGTCCAGCATTAGTTGAATCCCAAACGTTTAGTCCTATTCCCTGCGTTACAGATTTTGTATTCTGACTTGAATCTGACTGATGGATTGTACGAGATTCGGAGGGGGTATTCTGTAGCTGTTCCTTTCTTTTTTTACTTTAACGACTGTTAATCGTTTTTGATTGGAAATTGCAAGGAGAAATATTCGATCCCCTTCTTGCTGTTTTTAACACCGCCTTCCTTAATTCTGTGACATACCAACTCCAGACGTCTGGTGTTTTTGCTTCGAACCGTTAATCAAACTGACGATGGGCCGAGTTCATTCCGATCTCGAGCAACTGAGAAAGAAATCTCCGCCACTCTACAGCATTTTTTAGTTGTTGCTATGAATATGGCTGAGAAGTTCAAATAGTTCTTTCTGATTAACCGTGGAAACGGTTGTCTCTGATTGGTTGAGCAGGAATTTTATTATTTTATTATATTCAGATCAGAATAAGCTCAGTTCATTGTAAGTCTGTAGTTGGTAGGTGGCAGAATTTTAAAAAGTGCTTTAAATTTATGTTTATTAATTGTTCTTTTCTAATTTGCTTTAATTTGTTTTCTGTGTTCAAAGATTACAACCTAACCTTGATACAAGAAATAAGCAGCTGGATGCGTGGTGTGATTTGATCTTATCATATTACAAAAACAAGAAGGCATACATGCTAGATGTTACAGAGGCAATGTCAAGTGAACTCTTTTATAATAAGAAAATTAATAGTATCCTTTTATTTTCATATGACTGTGTAGGTCTAGAAATTATTCCCTGTCCTTAAAGAAAAGGTTTAAGAGAAATATATTCAGTGATATAATATGTATGATATCATAGTACTATTGTAGACAGTTTAAATGTTAAACCACATTTACTTGCCTTAATGAAAAGGTTTAACAGAGGCATATTCAATGATACTGTAGCTTGTTTTATATAGTACTATCGTAGAGAGTTTATGTTGTACCACATTTACTTGTCTCAATGAAAAGGTTTAACAGGGGCATAATCAGTGATGGCATGTTTGAGGTACTGTCTTAGAACTTTTTGTCTCACCAAATTTACTTCCCTTGAATTGCCACTTGGCGCTCTCTGATGTGGTCCAGGCTCGAGCCCCGGCTTAGACTAGATCATATGTGAGTTGAGTTTGTTTGATTTGTTATTCTATCCCTTGCTGAGAGGGTTTTCTCAGGGTTATCCTGTTTCATCCCTCTAAAAAAAGCATTTGAGTTATGTCTCGTATGTTGTAATTACTGAGTGTAGTGGTAGTGTGTGTGGAAGGAACCTCACGGAAGAGCCCAGTACAGGCCGGGAGTGGCGGTTTAAAATATTAGTTTGAGTTAGTTTGAGATAACCAATGGGCATACAATTTTTTACTTATAAATAAATAACTGACATTGTGGCATCTCAAAAGAGAATATTAAACCTTAACTCAATATAGGAAAACTATCCAAAGAAGCATTAGATACTATTCTAGAGGAATTGAATAAAAAAGGTATGATTGTAAAAAGCAAATAATCAGCCAACTATCAACCCACTATTATCAACACCAACACCATTGTCACCTCACCATCATCTATCAACCATCAATATAATTACCCCATCATCACCACCATCATCCAACTATCAACCCACTATTATCAACACCAACATCATTGTCACCTCACCATCATCTATCAACCATCATTATAATCACCACATCATCACCACCATCATCCAACTATCAACCCACTATTATCAACACCAACATCTTTGTCCACCTCACCATCATCTATCAACCATCATTATAATCACCCCATCATCAACCACCATCACCTAACTATCAACCCACTATTATCAACACCAACATCTTTGTCACCTCACCATCATCTATCAACCATCATTATAATCACCCCAATCACACCACCATCACCTAACTATCAACCCACTATTATCAACACCCAACATCATTGTCACCTCACCATCATCTATCAACCCATCATTATAATCACCCCATCATCACCACCATCACCTAACTATCAACCCACTATTATCAACACCAACATCATTGTCACCTCACCATCATCTATCAACCATCATTATAATCACCCCATCATCACCACACCACTCTACCATCAACCCCACTATTATCAACACCAACACCATTGTCACCTCACCATCATCTATCAACCATCATTATAATCACCCATCTCACCACCATCAATCCAACTATCAACCCACTATTATCAACACCAACTCATTGTCACCTCACCATCATCTATCAACCATCATTATAATCACCCCATCATCACCACCATCACCTAACTATCAACCACTATTATCAACACCAACATCATTGTCACCTCACCATCATCTATCAACCATCATTATAATCACCCCATCATCACCACCATCACCTAACTATCAACCCACTATTATCAACACCAACATCATTGTCACCTCACCATCATCTATCAACCATCATTATAATCACCCCATCATCACCACCATCACCTACTATCAACCCACTATTATCAACACCAACATCATTGTCACCTCACCATCATCTATCAACCATCATTATAATCACCCCATCATCACCACCACCACTCTACCATCAACCCACTATTATCAACACCAACATCATTGTCACCTCACCATCATCTATCAACCCTCATTATAATCACCCCATCATCACCACCACCACTCTACCATCAACCCACTATTATCAACACCAACACCATTGTCACCTCACCATCATCTATCAACCATCATATAATCACCCCCTCATCACCACCACCACTCTACCATCAACCCACTATTATCAACACCAAACCATTGTCACCTCACCATCATCTATCAAACCCATCATATAATCACCCATCATCACCACCACCACTCTACCATCAACCCACTATTATCAACACCAACATCATTGTCACCTCACCATCATCTACTCAACCATCATTAGAATCACCCCATCACTACCACCACCACCACTTACCATCAACCCACTATTATCAACACCAACACCATTGTCAC
Organism: Actinia equina; assembly: GCA_011057435.1. Taxonomy (NCBI): domain Eukaryota; kingdom Metazoa; phylum Cnidaria; class Anthozoa; order Actiniaria; family Actiniidae; genus Actinia; species Actinia equina. The sequence goes on from WHPX01000030.1 coordinate 411,424, forward strand.
CTCACCATCATCTATCAACCATCATTATAATCACCACATCATCACCACCACCACTCTACCATCAACCCACTATTATCAACACCAACATCATGTCACCTCACCATCATCTATCAACCATCATTATAATCACCACATCATCACCACCATCATCCAACTATCAACCCACTATTATCACACCAACATCATTGTCACCTCACCATCATCTATCAACCATCATTATAATCACCCCATCATCACCAGCATCATCCAACTATCAACCCACTATTATCAACACCAACATCTTTGTTGCCTAACCATCATCTATCAGCCATCTTTATAATCACCCCATCATCACCACCATCATCCAACTATCAACCCACTATTATCAACACCAACATCATTGTTGCCTAACCATCATCTATCAGCCATCTTTATAATCACCACATCATCACCACCACCACTCTACCATCAACCCACTATTATCAACACCAACATCATTGTCACCTCACCATCATCTATCAACCATCAATATAATCACCACATCATCACCACCATCATCCAACTATCAACCCACTATTATCAACACCAACATCATTGTCACCTCACCATCATCTATCAACCATCAATATAATCACCACATCATCACCACCATCATCCAACTATCAACCCACTATTATCAACACCAGCATTGTCACCTCACCATCATCTATCAACCATCAATATAATCACCACATCATCACCACCATCATCCAACTATCAACCCACTATTATCAACACCAACACCATTGTCACCTCACCATCATCTATCAACCATCAATATAATCACCCCATCATCACCACCACCACTCTAACATCGACCCACTATTATCAACATCAACAATTACCAACATCATTGTCACCTCACCATCATCTATCAACCACCTTTATAATCACCCCATTATCACCACCATCATCCAACTATCAACCTACTATTATCAATACCAACACCATTGTCACCTCACCATAATTATCTCACCTCACCACTGTCAACATCATCACCACCATGAACTGCCCACCATCATCATGGCCACGTTCAACCACCATCGTTGTTGTTACTCCATTAACACCACTGTGACTGCACTCATCAACACTCCAAGATCTATATCATCATTTTCCATAAATGGATCATAATGTACAATGTAAACTTCTCTAGCCAAAATTAAAATGAGCATTGGATGAATGAATGTTTTTTTGTATCTAAATTATATCTGGAATGTTCTGTTCCTCGTTTTCTAAAGGTAATCTAGAATGGGAAGACAAAACAAAACAAAGATGCCACGTGATGTGGAGAAAACCAGAGGAATGGGCAGCCTTGATATTTAAATGGGTAAGGCTATGTGGTAGTATAATCTATACATCCCCTTGAAAATTAACTTGGAAAAAAAGCCACAAATTCCATCAAGGAATTGTACTTTATTTGCATTTTTCTGTTAACTGCTCTTTCAGTGGTTGTTTTAGAAGTGGTCAATGGGTGCTATTAGGATCCCGTTATTTATAAAGCAGAGATTTGATGATTACTGGAAAAAAATAGCTTGCATGTAAGAAAGAAAACAACTTGGTGAAGTCATTCCTTATATATGTACTGCATTAGCCTTTTCAACTGTTTGATGGGAAGCTGCAAAAGATTGGCTATCCCCAACCATCTCTGTAGTAAAGATTGTAGTTTTTACATGAAATGGAAAACTGGGGGGAAGGGGGTGGAAAATTGTCTGCAGTGAATCGACTCTGTAGCCAATGTGATTTTTACTGCTAGATTACAAATTACATGTAGGTTTCTGATATAATATTTACTATAATGTTTTAGATTGAGGATAACAGTATGACTGACACTGTCTGTACGTTATATGAATTAATGTCAGGCGACGACACAGTCAATCAAGGTTTGTACACTACTCTCTTCACAAATATAAGATATTACTTGGTGGCACTTGAAGATATGTTTTTTTATGATAAGTTTATCTAAGAGTGGTAATGAATATCTCACCAGTGAGTGCTGCAAACGAGTGAAGTGTCATTTTATTTTTCTGTGGCAGAGTTTCATGGTATTGAAATGTGGGCTATTGTGATCAATCCGCACTGCACGGTAAGGTATCGGTAAGTGGTTGGCCGAGCACTTACCGACACCTTACCGTTAAGTTATGCAAAGTTGCAAAGTTATGCAAAGTTGCTTATAGTGTATATAGAGGATATTACATGGGCGCGCGGAGATACGAAATTTATCTTCGAGTGTTGAAAAATCTCTCACAAGTGAGCGCAGCGAACGAGTGAGAGATTTTCAACACGAGAAGATAAATTTCGTACATCCAAGCGCCCATGTAATATTCTGTTTATTATATAATTATCAATGAAAGTATGTTTTGGCTTTTTCAGGCAATTCTTTCCGTGTATTCCGAATAGCCATCGCAATGGTGTTATTTTCACACGTGAAAATAACATGTTATTTTCACGTGTGAAGATATCAATTTTTCGAAATAGAGAAAAATAGATATTTCATTGGAAATTATATAATAAATAATAATATTAATTCTACAGGAGGCTCTCTGCTTTTTTAAGCCTGATGGTTTCAGGAGGCCTCCTTGCCATTTGTAAATAGAACTAATATTATATATTTATTGTAAATATCCAGTGTTTTATATATATGTATATGGGGAAATAAATAATAATAATAAAGTAATCGACCACTTACCGACACCAAACCGACACCTTACCGTCATCTGGTTTCCGCCATCTTACTGACAACCAGATTTCAAAGATAGCGAATAGTAAAATATAGATCCAAAACTAGACATAATATCCTTCTATTTCAAAAACCCCTAAAAAACTTGAAAAGATGATATTGACATGTGGATAATGAAAAACCGTTATCGTCATAAAATATCTCACCAGTGAGTGACATATTTTTCAACACTTTTGGATATTAACTCCAGTGTCATTTTATCTTTCTGTGACAGAGTTTCATGGTATTGACATGTGGATGATGAAAAAAGCGTTATCAGTTCTGGAGAGTAAAGGGAAAGCCCAGATGTTTGAGGCACCAGATGCCACTGATGAAAGTGGATTGGGAGTCAAGTTCTACAACTAGTCTACAGATTGAATTCCGATCATTTTAGTGAACTTACACACGGCTTGCAATCAAAGTCATAAAACACACTAATTCTACAATCTAAATTGAGCATTGCGGTAATTCACCTTTTCGGCGCTAGCCGTCACGCGGTATAAATTGTTTTAGATTGTGTTACGGTCACTAAAAAGTTCGGACATTGTTCTCGAACTTCCGTACAAAGGTACTGACTCTAAATGAATTATTTACTTGGCTAATGTTTAGTTAGTTCTCTAAATACAAGTAAAGATCTAGCTTGATTGAAGCTTTTCTTACTGCTGTTAAGATAGCTAACTAAAGAAATCTACCTAAATTTTCTCTTTAAAGTCAGTGAATTTGTATGGAAATCCGAGATCGATGTCTGAACTTTTTGGTGACCGTAGCACAATCCAAGCTAGCGCCGAAAAGGTGAATTCTTGTTAGTTTGGTGTAGTCTATATTTTTCTTCTTTAAAAATAGAAAACACTTTGAATTATTTATTTTTGATGTTTAGCCTTAGATTTTTGATGTTTTATGGAATTGAAATTATAATGCGATGCACTACCTTCTGAATAGACTAAACTAAAGTTGTTTGGGCTACTTCGGTGTCTCAAGAATGATTGTTGTAAATAGTCGCTATCGTGTTAAAGATATTTGATTTATTGGAAAGAGGATTTTACGATCAAATCTGTCACGTTGATTAAAGGAAAATTGTAAAGTATCGTTAAGATTGCCCTTCAACGATGAATTTTTTAAACTAAGCATTTTTGCATAAAAGATATATGTGGTCGGGCAAGTTATACCTATTTAAACTTTCTGCATTTTTTTGTTGGTGGATACTATAGTGTCATTGTTACTAAACGTAACATATGGTTTACGCTGGTAATGCAGGAAAGAAAGTAATAACCAGGCTCGTGAATAATTGTCCAAGATGTTAAAAAAGGTCTTTATCATTGCAAGCTCACCGTTCGTCTCGCTTCGATGCAAACTACCTTTCAAGATGGCGCAGAGAACTGTGAAAGGGACTGTTCTTGACAAATCCAAACAAAATTTGCAAAATATAACTAAGTTTCTTGAGGCCTATCAAAGTGCAACAGCGCCAACAATTGTGCTTGGAAATTTGTGCAAGTTAGCTTTAGTCTATCATGATATGGTTTGCCGCAATAGCACGTGCCGCACCCAGGGCCTATGCTACTCAGGCTATGTCTTTGTGGTCTGTGGTCTTTGTACACCTATGTATTGCTATGAATGGTAGTGAACAGGTATAAAATGTTAATTTGAAATACATTACACGAAAAAGTAAAAAGTACTTACACTTCTCGTTAGATCATATTATTTCTTATATATATTTGTACTTTTATAAAAAGCTTTAGAGTAATATGCATGTACAATGAAAACATTTAACCCGTGAAATAAAAAAGAAATGTCAGTCAACGTGTAACAATAAAATAGAAAAGGAAACAATAGAATTAGATCCTACCAATGTGTATTATTTTCAGATGAAACGACGTCGAACTTCACATGAACTCTTTTCGAACAGTTGGGTTCGGCTCGTGTAAAGTTCGACTTTTGACCTTAGTCGAATATCTATTTCACTGGTTTAGTGACTTCACTCTGTCTGTGTATGGGTCTTCTTATATTACAAAACTAACTGAAAAACTATTTATTGTATCCGGAGTTTGCTTGTTGAGTAAGACTTGAAGAGAGGCAACAAAAACTTCTTCAAGCATTACCGTCTCCTGTCAGCGAAACGAGAATGTTGCTATTAGTGCGCAAACTCAACCAGGTGATCTTGCGCACGCACTCTCGGTTATTATTAACCAATGAGAAGCATTTGTGTTGCATTGCCAAACGTTCCATGATGAATTCCAAAATGGAGTCGTATTTCGAGTTAACCTTTTCAAAATACGTCCTGAAATATAACTTTACTTTGAAAAATCCTATGTTGCATGTACCGAAAAGCTTCCTCTTGCTCTATTAGCAGTTTAAATTAATAAAAACAAAGCATAAATTTAATAAAGTAAGCGAAATCGGCGTTGTCTTGATTAGTCACCAGCCGCCATTTTGATTACCGTGAGATATTGTGAAATAGGAGACTGGGTATTAGGAAATGTTCGCTTTGACAAATAAATCTTTGCGCGCTTCGAGGCGAGATCACCTGGATTGCCATTCTGTAAATTGCACCAAAAAGACTTTTTCAGTTGTTATGGCTTCTTCACTAAGATGTTCGAAGAGTCCAAGCCAAATCCCTACCTCTAAAAGGAATGGATTACTTCGCGGCAATTTTGAATCACAAAACAAAGATTCTGAAATGACGACCCCACGTGCGCTAATTGAGAAATATCCTAAGTTGTGGAACTGTCCATTAAATTATCTAATTTATCTTATCAAATTGACCTGTGAACCGTAAATATCAATTAATGCGCAATTTCATCTTTCAGTGTCATTTTGCGACTAAAGGGGTGTTATCATGGATCTTTCAAATGTTGCCTTGTTCTGACACTAAAAGGGATTCCCATGGCATGCCAGCAGTATCACTGCCATTCGGCTGGCACCCAAAGGGCTTCTCGAGTCACTCGTTCTATTGCATTGTTCAGCTCGAAGTAAGCTACTTGAAGGTCGTCGTTAACGATAGTTTCGTCGAAGTAGTGACCATACTCCCTTTCCATAGCTTCTCCAGATTTGATCATATCTTGCAGATCGTCTTCCTAAAATTTATCAGAAAACAAAATAGTTTGATTCAAGGGTTTTCTTTGCGTTACCATTTTTTCTCCCAGGTCTCTACCCTACTCAACATGCTAAATTCAAAATTGGATTTGTGAGCGATCCGTGCCTTGCCTTTGCCAATTGACCAGCCCGAACAGCGGTCCGATCAAATTAGTGATTTGGTTTTTGCATTCCAAAGATTCTTCTGCCATTTTGGCAACCTCTTGCTATACCTCTCTCACTGAGCCTTATAATTTAGCGACAGTGATGATGACTTTTAATAACCTCGTGTTTCCTTGGATTGTTGATTTGGTGTAAATTTTTGATCTCGCCACGAGACGAATTCAATCGCATGTTCCGTTGCACCACCAAGTTACTGTGCTTCCTTTAAACTTCCAAAAGACGCACCGGGGAAAGGAGACATGCATTTATTTAACAAATCCCTTCAGGCTACACTTTGGTAGGCATGGCTAGCATGCACTCCTAATGCGATTTTCATCACCTCTCAGGGTGTTTCGATTTATTTTTCTTCCATGTTCTCCAGTTCGATCATTAATGGACTCAGTACTTCGACGATACGGCGGCCATCTTGCCATGGAGCAAAACAAAATAAAAATGACGGAAAATATATAGAGTTTCGTGAGTTTTTCTTTTTTATAATAAAAGTGATTGATGTATGTTGTCTCGATTCATCTTTGTGGTGAGTTGTTAATATAAATCGATGTCATTCAGTTACTGTGATAACAAAGCTTTATTTGCCCCAGAGACGCCTCATATTGGCTTGCGATTCAAGATGGCCGCGGTGTTGAAACAGTCCATTACGGAAGTCGAACCTTATCAGTAATTCATGAGTCTCTGGCTTGGGATAGGCTGATCAATCACTTTCTGTATGATCGACGTATAGATAAAGTATACCAATACAAATTACTATTGCTCAAACATACCTTAAAAGTTCGTAGATCTTGTTTCTTATCACCCTTCTTTATCGTTACTCGGGTTGAACGCAGTTTTTCTAACGGTGGTGGTTTGATGTAGATGATGTATGGCTTGTATTCTTTCTGTCTGAGAATCTTGATTGCCTGTAACATCAAATTGTTAATCAGTTCTATTCAAATATGGGCATGAGGTTGTAACCATTCACCATTTTCCATACATTGATTCACTGGTCAAACACAAAGCGCTCAAGCGAGGCGCCAAGGTACTTTCATAGGATTATTCAAATTTGAACCTTGCAACCTTGACTGAATGCTTTGTGTTTGCCCAGTGAACCGATGTATGGAAAATGGTGAATTGCTGAAGAGCGCCTGTCGGAAAAAAAACTACGCCAGCAGCTAATTATATGAATTAGTCACGCTGAAGGACGTCACAAAACTTCTAAGCCGTGTCATGAGGTCTGCGGTTAAAAACTTTTATGCCCGCCATATTAAAATAACTCAATTACAATAAGTGTTATTTTTTTCTTCGTTTTGTAGCCTGGAAATCTATAATTTCAAGAAGAAAAGTGACAGCTCAGTTTTGCCCATTTGTATTTTCTCGATTCTGATTGGCTAGTTTTTTTCACTGGGCCATGGTTCCATATATGGTCTGGGGACCGTCTCTCCCCTGATCCCTTGGGGCTAGAACATTTGGAATATTAATCGGAGTTCTGATTAGTTCTAAATCAAAGATGGTGGTTTATTTATTTTTGGCATCTGGGCAAAGCTAGGTATTGCATACCAAAGAGCTAGGGATTTGGCGCTGGGAAGTGAGTGGATTTTGGCTGCCCTAAGCACCCATGCCATGTAAGAGAAGACAAAGACACATACCTGTGGCTGTACTTTTAGAATGCAGATTTTTCCTGTCTTCAGGACTCGTTTGATGGAGTCTATTGACAGTCCGTACAGACATTTCTTGTATTCACCAATCTCGATGAACTTGTTATTTTGTTCGTAGTTTTCCATGGTTGTCCTGGATACGAAGCAGTACTCTCTGCCATCGGTTTCGTAGGCACGCATTTTTCTTGACGTATCTAGAAAATGTTCACGTCATTATTTCCTTGACCGTTGGGCTCTATTTTTTCATTTCAATTGATCTTCAATTTCGAAAAAATGGGGTAATTGAGTAGCTACTGCATGTCATGAAATCATAGTGAAACCAGCCACTGAACCATTTAACTTTGACACGATACGGCGGCCATTTTGCCAAGGGACAAAACAAAGCGAAGATGACGGAGTTTCATGTGTTTATTGTCTTTCTTTAATGATCCAAGATGGCCGCCATATCGTCGAAGTAGTCAAGATTCGAACACAAGAAGCCCAAGCTAGGATTCTGTGGTGTTTACTAACACCAGGGGTGGAGGAAGGAAGAGGTTTTATACATACGGGGCACTGCTGCTGCAAATTTTTCGTGGTCACTTGCCAACAGTCTTTTCTTTAATTCATTTCTTCCAACTCCTCTTGGACCTAAAATCAATTGCAAAAATAATGGTCACAGACTATTAAGTCTAAATCACTATTTTACTATTTCAAATCACGTGTCTTTATTATTATTATTATTATTATTATTATTATTATTATTATTATTATTATTATTATCTCTTTTGATTTGATTAATCTCATAAACCGAATCGAAATATGGCGACCAATTTGAATAACTATCGTTCTGGACTGACTAACGACTGACTAGCCTCCTATACATGTGAAAATGCTTTTATGTTTCCACTTGAACACGAGCCTAGTCAGTCGCCATCAGTGCAGAACAATAGTTATTCAAATAGGTCGCCATAATTCGATTCGGTTTATAATCAGCCTTCAGGTGTAGGAAAGCTTGAAGAAACATAATAAAGTCTGGTGCCAGGCAAATCGAAATACATAATTCCCCATGGCCCATTTGATTTAAGAGGGATTCCACATCGGTCTGCTGCAGAGCAGGAGCGTTAACAAGACAATACTCTAGTTTCGAGTTCTCTGTTGCTCAGGGTTAACCTCGACTTTGTGCAGAATAGTCACGTGTTCCAGTAAAGGTCCGTGGAATTTCAAAGTGTTTGTATTGTTGAAGTTGTGCATTCTTTAGTTTACCATTGGTATTTGTGAATATTTCAACACTGATTCGAGGCTAACCCTGAGAAAACGAGTCTGTAATCAAGGAACACATGCAGCGGTCATTTGGAACTCGAAAATAGCGGACTCCACGTACTTTTGCTGGCCAGGAAGAAAAGAAAAAAAATGTCTGTTTTGTTTCGATTGTTTTTGTTTTGTCCCACAAATATGGCTGCCACCAATCTCCTCTCAGTACCAAAATCCAATTATTTTTTTAAAGGTTCGTACAATGGTATTATACACTGATGCAGAAGTTCATAACTAGTTATGAACTTCTGACTGATGATATTATTTATAGAAGGAATTACCTATCAGCAGTATGGGTCGCTGCTTGTTGTTAGTCGGCTTGTAATGAACTACCTCTTCATACGTTAAGATGTTCTCAGCTTCTAAATCTGTGTAGTGGAATATAAATACTTGTTCTTTAGATTTTATTAGTCTAATCGATTAAACAAGGTATTTACATGCATTGCAGCATAAGGAGGAATATGGAATCCAAGAAATACTGTAACGCTTTCTCTTGATGCAAGATTTGCAGCTCCATCACAGCTAGATTGACGATAGAAGATTGAATAAAATATATTGTACTTATACGCCGGTATACAAACAGTAATACCATGATTACCTCGGATTCTTTTGTCTTCCGAGGGCTTTAGAAACCCGAATTTCCCGCATGCATAGAACATAAGGGAAATTTAGAAGACAAAGAAATCCTTTGTCTTTTACTAAATTTCCCTGTCGCTTATATTAAATGTAGGCAAATTTAGTAAAAGACAAAAGATTTCATTTTCTTCTAAATTTCCCTCATGTACGTTCTATGCCTCGTCTCCCTCAGGGATAACTCAATGCCCCTGCAACTGAATCGCTTACAACGTATCCTATTTATGATATTACTGCACGGTTTCCATGTGGGACGCGTTCTCAAATCTGCGCATGCTCAGTCATAAGATAAATTGAAAATGACAACTTGTTTTTAGATTCTATTTTTGTTTTATTCCACACATTTTCCCTCGTTATTCGGGGAAATTTAATCACTAATTTCCCTCGTGCCATGGTATTACTTATAAAAATAGCTGTTTTATTACCTGCAAGATTGTTGTCAGGGTCTCTTTTATTTTTTCTTTTCATTCTTCTTCTTCTCTTCAATTGCATGATGAATCGAACTACACGCACCAATATAAAGAAATAATCACGTATATTCAAGAATGACTTCGGTGTATTATTTATTACTGGGCTACAATATTGGACAAAATTATTTGTTACAAAACCGCAATTACTTCATTTCGGTTTTATAACTTCAAATTAAGAGTCTCCCGGAAAGAGTCCCTTCGCTCCCTCTATCCAATGCTGTATCTTAATGGTATGCGCCGAGATCAATCAGGGGAGCCACCAGAATAACAATGCTCAGTGAGGAGGGGAGAGGTGGGCTGTGTGAAGGAAGCACCTGAAAAGCGGCAAGGACATTCAAAGTCTGTCATGAAAAGGGCAATGTAACACGAATTTTGCCCAAAATTGTAGTCAGATAAGCAAGAAGATACATATCTCATGAAAAGTCTGCAAAATAAATCTAAACTGCAGAAGAAGGTATTAAAAAACTGAATCACTTAATTCGGTAGCTATATACTAAGGTGGTTGTCTTTTGGGAGGTGCTGAGAAAAGGGGGAGTCCGTGAAATCACTTGAGAGTGTTTTGAAACATCACGGCAACCACGACGCACCCACCCCCAATTCGCCCTCTTGTCCCCCATGGTGGACAAAATATATTTAAATCTAAAAGAACACAATGCTTTGGTAAGCCACATTTCCCTTAATTTGATAACTCCATGTCAAGCTCGCCTCCCCTTTTTAATTTGCGGCTAAACGACCGTCCGATACAAAGACCTCATGTTTCCCAGTAATTGCAAGATGGATAAAATACTTACTTCCATTCTTTTGGTTTAGGTTCTCTTGCTCAGAACTCAACATTCGGTCAAATAACACGCGCCTACGAAGAACAATATGTTGGGAATTACCAGCATTAGAAGACAAGAAAATGCCCAAGAAAAACAACTTTGACAAAAAAAAACAACATACTTCTCTTGAAACTGTTTGCTGGGGATTAAACCAATCGCTCCTCCAGATGATCCTTCTTCTTTTGCCGCCTTAAAGCCAGAAAAAGATTGCAATGCAGTCAGTACACAATACAAGTTAGTCTAAAGAGTAGACTAATGCTTTCCCATTTCAGACCACTTGTCATTCTTCTGATAATAAGATCCTTTGTTCAGTGAGGATGAGTTGCATTTTTTTATGAATTTAATCTAAAAACATAAATAAAAGACAAAAACATGAGAAGATATATACACTAATATGTATTTTCTCATATTTTTCTGCCGTTCAAAAAAGAAAAAATAATCTAGAAAAAATACGTGGTTTGAAATGGGTAAACATTACGTTAGGAAGTAAAGAAGTCTATTTGGTCGGGTGGTAAAGGCCCTCTGCGTGAATCAGTAAAACCAAGGTTAAGTGCGTGAAAATTGGGCACCTTTTGCGTTACTGGTTTAAAATAATTACAATCACATAGTAATGCGTAATCATCAAAACCGCGTACTTTAGGAAGTTCTTGGAAAAGTATAAAAGACCAGTATTTTCCACCCAGTATCTTAGGCCTAGGGCAAACGTCGAACTTTCCATCCACCGAACTTAATTACATCAAAGAATGCCTCCTCATTATCACCTAATATCCATTGTTTTCAATGAGTTCGGTGCATGGAGAGTTCGACGTTTGCCCTAGGCCTTAGCCATCCAAATCATATACGGATTTTCATTGCTTCACAGGTAGCCCCAAGCAAGGTGTAAAAACGTAACAGATTTACCTGCCACCAGTTTGAATCATCCTTGCTGACGACTTGCAGAACATCACCTTTCTTGAAGACTATCCCTGCCTCTTTACAAGGGATGAGATCATCTTTCATAGGATCATAATCGAATAGGGCACGCAGACGAATCTGTTTAGAAAGAGTATAATGGTTCTTAGTAACAAAAGGAGTAAAACTGATGGACCTTACACTCAAGGCTGCGTGCGCATTGAAACTAGACAGGGGCAGACTAATCGAAAAAACAGATTCTGGGAATAAGCCTGCTCAGCTAAATATGTTTTAAAAATGAAGAGCGCAAGGCCAACAATATACCTGGCACACTTTTGCCTGTTTATTGCATGCTTGCCACTTAGTTATTTCCTGTGCTTTGAGGGTTTTTCTTCGGTTGTGCCGGTTGTCCTCCTTCCGAAAAAATCAACTCTTTAAACTTTTACTACGATCCGGGAATGAGGACGCCAAGTTTGTTATCCACTGGCTGTTAATTGCTACCCTCGTAAAAACAAGGACGTTTATATTCGTGATAAAGGCGGCGAAGCATGGAAGTATAATAACTGTATCGTGAATAGAATGAACTGCTAGACCAATGTCTATTTATTTATAATGCCGGGATGAGTACATAAACCATTATCAGTCACAGTGAATATGTATAGTACAGTACTCAATACCAGATGATCGAGGGCATACCAAAAATGAAGTTTGAAAATTGAAAATGGCGCTTACTTTACTTCCGTTCTGCTGCTTCCTATCCTCCATGGCTGGAATAACCTTGAACATCACAGAACCGGAAGTTTTTTCCTGGATAAAAATGAAATGAAGAACGACAATTAAAATAAGATATAACACGTCAATCGGGTCAATTCTTTATATTTTAAATAACAGGGTTAGAGGCTTGCATGTTGAAAGAAAATTTGGATTCTGTCTACATCTAATAGCGCCTTAATATGCAGCCCGTAATGTCCTCCACTGGTCATAAACGTAAAGCACATTGGGAGACGGTTGTATAAATGCGCTATATAAGAACCTCCCATTAATTAATTAATTAATTTCTATCGGCACTTTGACATTACAGCTTGTTTATAACGGGACTTTGCAGAGTGGCGAAGAACGACAAGAATATCGAAGTTTCGAATTCTCTTGGTCTCGATTTCGTTTTGAATATTCATGTATTCTAGTAAAATTGACCGTGAAATTTCATGTTGGTATTGTTAAAGTCGTGCATTCTTTACTTTACCATTGGTATTTGTGAATGATTCAAGGCTAACCCTGAGTAAATGAGCCTGTAATCAAGGAACACAGCGGTAATTTGGAACTCCAAAAAGGACGTCTATACAACTGTTCATCTGTCTGTATTTCCAATGGCACAGGATGCGTTGAAATTACGTTGAATATTCATGTGTTCTAGTGAAGGTATGGTAATGTTGGTATCGTTGAAGTCGTGCATTCTTTACTATACCTTTGAGAATTTTTGGACACTGAAACTAATCGTGCTCTGCAGCTAATAAATTGATAGCTCTGCGTGATATGTCTGATTTTTAAACATTTTATACGGTATTTGGTGGCTATAATTACATTTATTTCTAAGTTCTGAAAAATATTATTTGTCACAATTTTTTGTATTGTTGCTGTTTTGTCGCCCTTCAACGACCATCGTTCTTTGCGTGAAAAAAAAATTGTTTTCATGTTACTCTGAAAGGTGTTTTTTATTTCAGTCAAGATGTTTCGGCCTGCAGTACTAAATTCTAAAATAATTTGAATTGAATTCTGAATGGTTTTTAGAATAAATTGTCGAATTCGGCAGATCAAGGGTATTCAAGGGTTAGTATGATAAATTCAAACTCGTGCAAAGCAACGACATATTAGATGTTTTGAATAAATTGAAGTGCCAGGTGCCGTATATCATATAAAGATTACATACCCTCCATCAGACATACAAGTCTCGTATTACCCTAGCTAAATCACCTTACCATAATGTCTACAACTTCATCAGTGCTTCTCCCGTTCACACTGGTTCCATTAATCTCCTGGATGACGTCACCAACGTGCAAAGTGCCTAAAACCAACCAATTAATGCAGATAAAAAGCCATTCCATTAAGACAACTGATCTACTTAAAGCAACAAGATAACATATGTTTTTTTAATAATCCCGGTTAGATCACTTTGTATTAAGACAGGATGAGGATAAATCTGCACTTACGCAAGAAGCGAGTCTTATCCTCTATAAAACTATTTAGCTTTGGCATAATGTCTTCCTATTTCGGAGCTACGTTTTATTCCCTTCCGTAATCATGCGAATATACTTGGTTTATTGAGCGCGTCTTTCCCTTGATTCGAGGCGGTTTTCTTCGAATCCGTCACGACAAAACCCTAACACGCTAAATTTCGATTCCGTGTGTTAGTTAGGTGTGCCAGAGGTTAATAATTTGAAGTTTATTTAAATGTGCGTCGCTTAAGTTTTAATTCACATCCCTCTACGTTTCATCAGTGTCAGGCTGAATTAGTAAACCAAAAAACATTAGTTTTCATTAGTTAAAGTTATAGGGTATTTTGCAAAAAAACGTGTTTTGTCTTGCTTTTCTTAGGGCGTTGTCGCAATACATGTAAACCTTTCCATGTCAGATTCAGTTTCATGTTCGTTCATTTTCTGCATTCGTGAACATCGGCTGTAACCGAGGATTAACGATGACGTCTTTCCATCCACCTTTTGTAACTTATTCTAAATAGGGATTTTGACAGAGATACTTTCACAGGAAATGGGATTTGAACAAAATAATTATGCAACAAAGCATGCACTGAAAAGCACGCATGAAAAAGGACTAGGGATAACTATTCTTCATTTGTAAGGCTTACGTCATCGCCGCCATGTTGGGTATCTAACAAAATGTAACGTAACAGTTTTTTTTTTTACAAAACACCCTATAACTTGGATTAAACTCTGGATTAAACTTGAATGAAAAAGTAAATGAATGAAAAAACACAAATCAAGGGAGAAAACCTTTATTCACATGTGATGCCAACTCTGGGAATCGAACCGGAGACTCCGTATCACAAGTTATACTGGCTTCTTGAATTAGTATTATCCTATATTTATTTCTTACCACTTCTATCGACAACTCCTCCGTGCAGTATTCTTGCGACAATGATATTACCAGTGTCTGGTTCACGTAAAACTGTGGCTCCCTGCAGAAGGGAAAAAAACTTGGATTAACTCTTTGTTTCTTGCATGTTATTTGAATTATTCCCAGAAGGCGAAGTGCATGGTTGTCGGTAAATATTCACCGATAATTACCGAGACTGAGGCGAATATATAATTTTTTTAGTATAATTTTAGTATCAATATCAGAGAAAAGCCGATTTTTTTAATTTTAATAATTGTTTTAGTATTTTTAACACTAATAAATGAAGCCATGGAAAGAGTTTTTTGTTCAAATTTCATTTATCTCTGCAAGTGGCACAAATCGACCAAAGAGCGTGCGTGCCTGCGTTATATTTACCTGTAGGTGAACATAGCAGCATAAGACTTTAGTGCTAAAAATTAGTATTAGTCTAACGCGTTTAGCGCGAGCACTCTAACTGAACAATGTACTTACTAAAGGATCATTTCCACTCTTTATCAAAGTGATAAACTTGACAGGCCCTCCTGTACCATAAGCATCCATCAATACTGGTGTAGAATGAATGTATGGAGACGAATCTTCGGGGTTTTTAGAGGGAATGTCATCAACAGCAACTCGATCATGTGCTAAGAACATAGCCTTAAATCGAAAACAAAAAGAGAAAGGAATGCTTTCCCATACATTTCATACCACCTGTCATTCTCTAGAGTATCATTTCTTTGTTTAACGGTTGCGCATGAGAAGACACGTCAAACAAAAAAAAAATTCTCAAAAGAATGACACGTGATCATGAACTGAAATATCTGAAGGGAAAATATTGCGCCCAAGCTAAATGAGACCTTTTTAGCTTGAGCAAAAGAGAAATTAAAAGAAGAGAAGAAAAAGTAGGAGGTCAAGAAAAGAAGAAGAGGTTCATAAACGGGAAGAAGAAGAAGAAGAAAGTTGAAATTCCATTTTTTTCTACAAAGAATTAGTAGACAAATATCCTTTCTCATTTTAAAGTCCAGTACGCACACGTTTGCCTGAATGTGGTAAATATATACAATCATAGTATACAGCCGTTTCTTCAAAAAAAAAATTAAATTAAAAAAAACCGGAATACTATGGAATGATGCATACTAAGTAGTGAATTTCAAGACCGAAATGCATTTTGGGAGTTATGTAATATTGACTAGAGTAAAATAAATGATGAATATTTTGTTTGTGCATTCCATCCAAAACAATATACTATCTAGACTATAGAGAGCTATTCAGTATTCGACTTTTCTTGAATTATATCAAATTGAGCTGATCCTCAAAGTATATGAAGCAACTTATGCAGCTGCAAACCGTTGAAAGACGGCAGAAAAGAGTCTTGAACGGGATTTGAACCCGTGCCCTGGCGATTCCGGTCCTATGCTCAAATATGAGACTTCAAGGACACGTTAGTTAGGTTTTTCTTTTTTTTTTTTTTTTTTTTGAATTAGCTGTGTGTTAGACGATAAAAAAAACAAAAAAAACAAAACAAAACAAAAAAGGAGTCGTTTGTCAACGAAACTATTAGTGTTTCCTGATTTCCGTTAAGTAACTAGGGTCCATGGCAGTAGGAAACAAACGACCACGCAAGAACCAACAAATGACAATATCCTAAATTGAAAGCCCAGCACGTTCTAGCAATTAATCGGTAATGTTCGCTAAGGAATGAGTTCTAAAAATAGCAACAACGGAATCGCAATAAAATGTAATGAGGGTAAATAAGGAAAGCCACATGAAGCCCAATATTAATTTTTTATCGTTATATCATTCGATTGATGTCGGTTAACATGACTGAAAATCTAAGTTGTTTAATAGTCCCCTGCACAGTTCCCTTCGCCATCTTGAATGGTATCCGTGCCTTTGCCTCGAAGCGAGACGAACGGCGTGAGCGTTCAATGATAAAGACCTTTTTAACACCTTGGAAAATTATTCACATGTCTCTATCATTGCAAGCTCACCTTTCGTCTCGCTTCGATGCAAAGGCATACGCACGGCTACCTTTCAAGATGGCGCGGGAAACTGTGAAGGGGACTATAGTATGTGTGTTATTACGTACTGAGTGGTATATGAAAAAAAATAGTAAACCGGGTCAGACAGTAAGTTTATTTTCATACTAGCTTTGATTTCTTTAACGGTTCTAGTGTTAGCACAAATATTTTCTGTTTGGTACCTCGCGTCCTATTTCCTACACCCATCTTTTTCTATTCTCGTTTGAAAACTTTATTCTCAGAAGTTTTTAAGTCTACCTCGAGTTCCAAAATTAGAAATACGGAACAACAGTGGCACTCAAATGGCTTTTCCCAGACAGTTGAAAGCGATAAAATTAACCGTTATCCAATCGCACCAGTGCAATGCGATTCCTACTCACACAAAATTCGCTCTAATAATCAGAACTAAAGTACTTCCACTTAGGCAGATATATAAATGCCAATCAACTGAGATATCAGTTAAGTGACTTTAATGGACTTTTCTTTTACCTTGAAATGAGGGCTGTCCAGAATATTCTTCAGTTCGTTAATATCTTTGTTCTCATCTTCGTCGCAACGCTCATCAAGCTCTTCACAAACCTGCTTGAAATAAGACAATTTTATTTAATTAAAGATTTACTGAATGAAAAGAGAGAAATTAAAGAAGGAAAGAAAGAAAGGAAGAAAGTTGCAGTTACAACAACTATGATACTAAGAATTATACACTGAACAATATATTCAAAAGATTGATGAATAACACAAACCATTATATATATACAGCCATATGCTTTGACCCTTTATATATACATACAAGTACTATATCAAAAGTATATAAAAAATATGCGATATCGTCCCTGATGTTTTTTCAGATAGCCCTAGTGATAGACAACTTGAAAAAAATATCAGGGATGATATTACATATTTTTAAATATATATATTTGAATATACTTGTATGTATGTACAAAAAGATCGTAAATTTTGCATTATGCTGTATATCATATATATATATATATATATATATAATTTATAATTTTTGCTAATTTATAAACCATATTTAAATGAATTAGTGTCTATATAACATTTTGGTACAAATACATAACCCAAATAATTGTTTCCGTATTCTCATTGACTAAAAAATTTCTTCCCATTTATTATTGATCAAACACCAAGACAGTAATCCAAGAAATCGCTATAAGTCGTTCTTCCAGTATATGATAAACTTCTTAATCAAGTTCCTTTTCCTAACCCTTATATTGGTCTGTAATCATAAAACACAGAGGTAATTCGGAACTCGAAACCGGTCTATTCCACTGTTCATCGATCTGTGTGTATTTTCAATAGCATAGGATCCGGATAAGATAGGTTTTCTCTTGGACATGATACACCTAAACCCAAAATGGCGCACGGCCTGTTGAGGACAAGGCCTCCAGGGCCAAATTTACAAATTTATAGTATTTTTTTATAGATTGATGTTGCAAAATTGTCGCGCTCCTGAGTGGAAGAAGTAAAAGAAGACAGAACAAGTAAACAAGTGTATACTTTGCATTGACACCATATTATTTCTTTGAATTTGTCCCTGGATGCCTCGCTTTCATGTAACACACTCGCCCGTGCGCCATTTTGGACTTAGGTGTATGAATATAGCACTGTTCTAGCTTGAAGGCTCGTGGCAAGAGAAAATGAACTGAGAAAAGGAATCCCTGCACACCATCATAAGCAGTCCTTGGTGCTATTTGTGAAGTTATTCAGTGATGTTATTTTTAGAATAACTTGTTTTTTTGCTAAGCCGTTTGCTCATTTCTCTCAAGAAAAAAGTGAGCAAACAGCGTAGAGAGCACGCAGTATCAGCGTGCAGAAAATTAACGATGGCAAATGTGATTCTAAAAAAAACTTCAAGCGGCAGTGCCTATGACGGTCACAAGCATGAATACCAGAGATTTCTTCTCTTAGTTTATTTTCTTAGTTTATGTGGTAGCATACATATCCCCCATTTTGGTTAACTCTGACAAAAGATTTGGTCTTAGTGTCTTTTGTCACGTCAACCAATATGGCCGCCACCGACATATTTTGTCCTTTTATTCTCATAGGAACTAAATGTTTTACGCACGTACTCACATCTTGAAGAAGATCTGAGGCATTCCTGTTAACCGGCTCCGTTTTGATTGATTCCGATATGGTGACTGCACTATGAACCTATGAAAAGCAAGACTTAATTTGATTGGTTATACCCGATGTATCAGCCGCGACCCGCAGAACACTGTAATTCCGCGGGCCAAATAGCGTAACAGCAGCAGTTGCAGCAGAAGTAGTTATAGACGTAGCAGCAATATCAATAGCAGCAGTAACAGTGCTAGCAGCTGCAGTAACAGTCTGTAAGAGTAGCAGCAGAATTAGCAGTATCATGTACCAGTGTAGCAGTAGCAGTAGAACGGTTTCCGTATAGAAAAGAATATCAGAAATTTGTCACCTTTCTGTCCAGCTGAGAGATAAACGAGGCACGCAAAGCATTATAGGCTTTATTTCATGAGGGTAAACACATAACAGTAATTAAAAAAACACTGATGACTCTGTGGCCCTCAAAAAATAAATAGATAAATATTACAGCTAATAATTCCAGCATGATTGGATAGAATGACCGGCCCTATAAAGCTTATAGGAACGAAGAAAACATGGCGGTAAAGTGAAATAGTCTTTATTCTTCCTTTTCATATTTCTGCTTCTTATAGGCATTTATACTATATATATTAGTCAAACGAAAACAGAACAATACTCAAAACTTGGGTTACAGTAGCCTGGGAATAAGTGCCGGCGGCAAAACAGCTAAACGCGCTGTGATTGGCTAAAACAAAATGCACCGCTCAGATTTTTTCTTAAGTTTAAATATTCCGGTTTTTTTGTTGTTTTGTTTTGTTTTGTTTTGTTTTTTTTCCTTTAATTTTAATTCACCGTTTGGTTCCTGAGTTATAATTTTTAAATGAAGATTTATGATGGCATAACAAGGGTTCTGATGTACTAGCAACTACGTCTTACGTTACCTTTTTCATGTTCATTATGATATTTGGTTTATGGTCTTTTTATAGTTGACAATTGTGAGTGTATGTGAAATAACAAAACACTTTCCAGCCTCCTTAAAGCGACGTTAACCAAAGATACACACCTGCAACTGATGACAAACGAACTAAATACCTTAAAAAGGGTCTGAAATTCCTGGCTGTTGAAGTAGTTGTTCAAGAACATGAAGTCGTCTTGTTTGTTGTCCAGTTGACTTCGTATCTTCTCGAGACACGAGATCAATCGCTGGAAAGCTAAGCACAGAAAATACTTGTTAATAATACTCAATTTGTTGTTTTCAGATACTATTCATCCGTCTCTCTCTCTCTCTCTCTTTCTCTCTATTTAGCAATCATACGCCGAAGGCGAAGTGAATATCGGGAAATATTTACCGAGACGCGAGTCTTTGAGCGGCGAGGAAAATATTCTCCATATTCACTGAGCCTGAGCCTGACTTGTGTACAGAGTAACTTATTTTTATATACAATAATTCAATAAAAACAAACAAACAGAAACTTTTAGTTTGCGTGACAAATTCACGCAAAACCTTTAGCAAAACTTTTAGGCCATACTTCGTTGCCTTTTTAGTATTGATAGGAATGGCATTTACTTTCATTTTTTCAATTTCCTCATCGGAAATTGTAGCAAAACGATTGCCGGCAGATGCCATTTTGTTGCCGACTCAATATACCGAGATTCAGAGGTGAATATCCTACAATATTCACCTCCAATTAACCAATGAGCGAGCGCGTTTTTGTGAAGTACCGAAAAAATATATGTATATGCTAAATATATATATATATACACACAAAAGTATATCAAAAGTATATTTGAAATTATGGGATACCATCTCTGATTTTTTTTTTTCAGAAAGCCTAGTGATAGGCAACCCGGAAAAATATCAGCGATGATTTCTTCGATTTCAGCGATGAAATCAATTCATATCTATGAAGAAAGAGCCTTGGCAATGGCCAGGACAGATGACAAACCTTTCCTCGTGCGACAAAGTTGTAATATGAAAATTCCAACACGTATTCGCTATCTATTAATTCATCAAAACCAATTTAAAGACTTAGAATTAATAAAATCAAACCAGGATGCTTCAGGCCCTTAGGTATGCTTGCCATTAGCTTTTATCTCTTTATTCCGGCGACTAGGCAGACCAAATCCTGTATAATATTTTTTTTAAAGCGTAAAAAAACATCTCGTGTATTTTTCTTCGTAAAGAGATCGCCTATAGAACGAACCCTGTTTGTTTTCGTAAAAAATGCAGTTATAATAGACGATTTTGTTGCTGACTCAAAATAAAGGGTTTTGAATGAGGCTAGCTAGGTGACGATTCTTGACAAGTTTCTCTTGGGACAGCGCGCCATTCATTATGGCAGATGTTCAAATTTATCTAACGTTTCCGCAACTACGTTCACTAAGCATACTTTTGAATAATCAGTTCGTGCAAACATCATATTTACCTAGATCTACCATTTCGGGATAATTTTGTTTACCGTAGGTCGCCATGGTTTGCTATGTAGGTCTTACAGACGCAGACTAGGTATTATGCCATAATGTCATCTCTATTTTTCTGCTCAACTTTATATATCAAACTTTGGAAAAACAACCGCTTTCTCCCTGTATGGCCGGGATGTGGGCTGTCAAATACCAGAGATTAAAATGGCTATTCGTCTAAGTTTAGCCAGACTTGTTTTACAGACGCGGACTAGGTATTACGCCATATTTAAATGTCATCTCTATTTATCTGCTCGACTTTGTATATCAAACTTTGGAAAAACAACCTTTCTCTTCATACGGGATGTGGGCTGTCGAATACCAGAGATTAAAATAGCTTTTCGTCTAAATTTAGTAAGAGCAGTTTTCTTCTGAAAAGCGGTTGAAAGTTAAAGCTTTATTCGTTTACCAACAGCAGCTTTCGATTTTATGATTCTTCTAGTCTCCAGACGAAAGAATACTTGCTTTCAACCTCTTATTTTCTTTTCTGTCGTCCATTTTTCTTGAGGAATACGTTTCTTCAGCTTTATCGCGCAGTTTAGCGTGTAGTTTTGAGTAATAAACCCTCACGAGTTTGCGATATAACTAAATGGTTTGAAATGAATAATTGAACACTATTATTAGGCTTTGGCTGGTTTATTTTCGCAGTCGAACCCCGATTGTTACTAGAACCATTCATTTACGAGCTCTTTTTTCCTATGTCAGCTGCTCTTTTGTCACTAGTGATAGACATGAGGAATAAACGATTTTTCCATTATCAGCGACGGTCTATTATTCCTTACGCCTTGATATTCTATTGAATATTTGACGTAAGTATAGTAGTTTAGTTTCGTACAGATAGAGAAAGAGCCTCTGAGATTCTGAACCATTAAGGGAAATGTGTATAATTCAGCATTTTTTATGCTATAAATTTTCACTCCAAACTCTCAAGTAAAACGAGACAACATGCATGTGGACTACTCAACTAAAATATCTAAATTATAATTCACAGCGTCTATTTTTTTTTTTTTTTGTTCAGGTCGCTGCTGTTAATGGCCTACTGCTCTAAAATCGGTTTAATTCTTCAGTTACCGGTTATATTTTTCTGACAAACAACTTCGTAGAATAGCCTTAGGACTGATCCTTTAAGTACGAAGCTTTTATATATATATATATATATATTTCTTTTTACTAACTAAAGTTTTCTAAAATTCATCAGTTTGAATTTAATTAATTCAGGAAAAACTTAGAGGGATAAATAAAGATTTGGCAGATGGTTCGATTCTATTATAGAAAATCATAGTTCCAGCCATAAATATCATGTTTAATTATTGCGCATACGATCGCGGGTTTCTAATTAATTTGTATGTAACATTCGGACGTGAACCAATTACGATCATTCTCGTTCGGTAAAATGAAATATTTAACGTACGAGCGCCATAACTAAATAACATGGAGTTTTGCCTACGGTCATGCCGAGACATAAACACTTTTTGTTTTAATTTACTGGCTGATATTAGGACGAAACCAAAGTCCGCAAATTGACAAGTGGTTGAAATAGAAAGCCTAGTGAACTGGGAGCTCTGTGTTTTTTTCAAGAACATATAGAGAAGACTGAACTATTTACGTATTCAACGATGTCAATACTTATCCCTCGGTAAACTTGCCTTGACAAGCCAACAGCAAGATTTTCTAGGTTATTTTCAATCGTTGGATTCTACCATGGCGAACGGAGGCAGCTTTGAGACTCGGTTGATCAGTGATTTTGGATATATGGGAATTAAATTCAAACAAAGGGCCGGGAAGGTTGTTAAGCGGTGAAAAACATATGTACTTTCATATGTTAGTGTAGGATCGAGCTAAACAGCTCATATAAAGTCCCTCAGTACTTACAAGGATAAGAAGCAGCCATTATGACGATAACGTTAGGATCAATTCATTGAAGTTTCTCCTTGAAAATATAAATCCTAGAAGATTTGACAAGAATTTTTTCCCGCATCTCCGTGAGCGTCTAGTTGTTCGTGGTAGTTATGTGACGTCGAGGCGACTACCAAAACAGCGTGTAAATGAACAGTCGCATTCCATCGCCAGCAAAAACAAACGGAGAGAAAGCTTCTGAAAAGACTGGAGTTTTAAAGCAAACAAATTCAAACTAACTGATTTGTCCGTGTCGCTTTGTGCACATTGTTTTCCTATGACAGTGTGTTTACATTAAAGTGCCCAAAGATTATGCAAAACATTGCAATCTAGTTAATCTGAGGGCAATTGATTTTAATCTCTTCGTCAAGTGATTTAGTTTTTCTTTCTAATAAAGCAATTAAACTTAGAGGAAAAAAAAGCTTTTAGAAATTTGACTGTTAATAATGTCCCGCTGTGTACAGTTGATGGATCATGGGAAAACGGGTTTCGGCGTTCGCGGCCTGCTGGCGTCTTACGTTAAGTGATTGAAAGCTTTTTAAAATCCCTTTCAAATGAAAACTTTCTCGAAACACGCAATGAATTATTGTTTTTTGTTTGTATTTTTGTTTATTTTTTTGCCAGTTTTATTATTATTTTGCTCAATGCTTTCTATTGACCGTTCTTTCGACAGTGCGTTAGCCGGGAAGATGTTGTATTCTGAGGAGAAAAATGTTGAAGATATAAAGTATGTCGAACTGAGAGACACATCGCGATTTACGTCTGATAACATTGATTTGTTCCTCTTTTGACGAATGATTAAGTTGCTTAGTTAAAAGCGTTTCTTCGTGAACTGATGTCTAATGGTAAGCACCTTTTACAAAGAGATTCCAAACAGATCAGTTAAAAATGACTGATCGACGTTGTTTTTAGTCGCACTGAACTTGGCCCAACGCATTTCTAAATGAATCGCCTTTCTAAATGGATCTAAAAGAACTCCTAGCCATTTCGTAATTGACGTCGTTTGCAAAATTGCAGTTTTAGTATATATATATATATATATATATATATAACAACTAATAGTTATTGCGGCGTAAAAACATATGCTAAATAAGCGGCACTAATAGCCGCTAAGTGAGACAATTAATATGGCATAAAATTAGACGATTACATAATAGATCGGCACGGAAAAAAAGAACTTGCTGGTAAATTTTAAAAATTTTAAAAAGAGTTTGAGAAATCTTGATAAATAAAAAAATAAAACGGCGCGCCGATGGGAAATCACACAAAAAGCAGCGATTCCTATGGGCAGTTTGATGACGTCACTACTACCCGCTACAAGAATCCCAAGCTTACTAAGAGCACTAGATCTTGCGCAGTTATTAGGCCCTGGCTAAACAAAGAAACGTTTCCAGAAACATGTTTCCCTAAATGTTTCCTAAGGTGGCAAAACTGTCAGGAAACGTCGGGAAACAATGTTTCCATGAGTCTTGGAAATATGAAATGTTTCTGCCGCACAGCAAAAACATTTTTTGCGTCTTGGAAGCAAAATTTGTCGCACGCAGCAATGTTTCGCATGTGGCTAAACTGGGAAATATCAAGGAAAGGTAAACATGTTTCTGACAAAATGTTTCCTCGTTTAGCCAGGGCCTTAGTTGTTCAGTATCAGCAGTAATCATCTTTCTGTCCTCAGTATTTTGGTGTTTTAAAACGTGTCAGCTATAAAATTAGCATAATGTTTTACAAATTTCTGTTCTTGTCTATTTCCTGGTCTAAACTTGATTATATATATACACCAACTTGCAAGAACATTGACATACGAAAATAGAACATTAGTGATTTAGTGGGATAGGAATTATATTAAAAAACATAAGATCACTGAAGCTGAACTTTTTCTTTCGTCTTTTAATGTATTCCTTTCTCACTAAATTACTAATGTTCTATTTTCGTATGTCAACGTTCTTGCAAGTAGGTGTATATATAATATATATAATGGGGTTCTTCTATAGCGCATTTCACAATGTCTCAATGCGCTTTACATTTATGACCAGTGGAGGACTTTACGGGCTGCATATTACGGCGCTATTAGCAGCCGTGCAGCTTACAATCATGAGTGATTTATTAGTACATTACTGTTATGCCTCCAATTTGGGATAGGCTGTTGAACCGGGAGACAATCCCCTACTCTTACACAAATAATTCATTTGTCCCCTCATTTTACTGTAGGTTAGGAAGGGTTGGGAGACAGGGCCTACGGTTTTAAGTCCTTGTCCGAGATTGTAAACTTATTTGGATGCAAATATCGTTGTATACGTGAGGGCTATCGCTATTTATATCAAAATGTTCGCAACCCCATATACCATAAGCCAGGGAATTTAAGACTCGACGCCTACCAATGGACGTGTCTGCTACGTGTCTGGGGTACTGGGTTCTGTTACGTTGCCCGGCGTAATTAGTTGTAATTAGTTAGTGTCCTACTTGCATGGGCAAATGCGTTTTCATTCTGTACTACAATTGTACCAAGTCCTAATGAGCTGCCATCTTGGGGTTGAATTATTCAAGAGAGCATAAATAAGAAAATGTAAATTCCCGGTTGGGCTATTTTTAGTAACTGTAGTTTAAATTTCGCCTTACCCTACTCCCATGCGTCATTAACTTGCACGCGCGCGCTCTTTCCGTTTCGTTTTGTGATCAAAACAGAAGTTTCCCTTTCTTATTTATGCTCTCTTGAATTAATTTATTACTGGATCTGTTGTTGAAGCTTCTGTAGAAACGCTGACTCTCCTTGGTTGTGAGACCAAGTCAGGAGTGTATATTGTTTCAATAGGCCCAGTAGTGGTTCTGTGTTAGTTGCATACATACCTTGAAAAATTCGTGCACTATTATTTGTCATGCTTAGATCAAAGAGATCGTTAAGCCTACTTTATATCTTAAGGCAACCATTACTGATCGTTTCCACACTTTAGTGACTAATGCGCACGCGATTAAATTTAATAAATTTTTCTATATTTCTTATTAAATTTCTACATGTACTATTAATTGTCTATATTTCTTATTGATTAATTATTAGTGACTGACCTTGCCTGTAATTTAGCTTTAAAAATGTTGCAAGAGGTTGGATAAACAAACTATTGTTATTAGTGCGCATGCAGTAAAACCACGAACAAATAAAAATCAAAATTGATACTGACAAATAGTTATATTCAGCGACTTAATAGTTGACATCACACAAAGACACATCACAAGAAACCATTATTAATAATCACAAAAAAAAAATTATCCAAAATTACTCAATAGCATGTCAAATTATTTATTCTGTTATTTATCATGTTTTGGGATCAGCTTCTCTTTGAACTGCAATTTTCAAATGTTCTGATATTGCACTGATAGGATTGGACTGGTAGGAAGGGTGCTTTAACACTTGTTTAAAATGCTCAATGTCAGCATTTCTGAAAAAGAAATATTTCATATAAAATCATTCAGATTTTATCATTTAAAGCATCTCTAAGGGAGAAGAAGGAGAAGAATTGGATTCAAGTCCATACAACAGTGTTACTAAATGCCTGGATCTTATGCACTTGCTAGCTAGAGATCCTGAGATATAGTGGACACTGGATACATGGAGTCAGTACAGAAGGGGAATATGTTCGAGTACCTTGTCAGCTCTCATAATTCATACACATAGTGTTTACTTTTAATTTTATGGGATAATGCAGCTGATGATAATGCAAATATGAAGACTTGTAAAACTTACCGTTGTTTTTGTCTGGTCGCTCTTGATAACTTGTTTTTCTTTGAATTTTCCTGGTTTGTATTACTGATAAAAATTAGGAATTTTTTGTTAACTGTAAAAACTCTTATCATCACGTTGATAACACTAATGTCAATAATTAATGAGTTTCATATTTTCATTTCAATGGCAGGCATGTTTTTATTTTTCGATTGTCGATTTTAGCAATGATGTCATTTCTATGTCACTATTTGAGAAGAACATTAAAATTATTAAATTTAACTTATTGCACCCCTGCTATATTTAAGACTAATTATACACTATATATTAAAAGTTAGTTTGTATCGGATGATGTGCCGTCCCTTCAAAACCAATAAGCATAATCCCTGATCAACCACCATGACTTAAATATTGAATTTTTCATGTTGGCCATTCTCTCCTGTTGTGGCAGGCGTTAGCCATTTTCCTCCCTCTATGATAAATAAACAAATACTCCAAATTCCAATTTTATCATGGAGCAAATACTAGATTATCAGCTATAAATTTGTGGTTGCACTGTCGTAAATAAAAGAGGAGCTATTTATTTCATTTTTTAATGTGGTTGAATTGAAACACCACCATACAGTATGAGAAACCCATATCTTACCATGGAAATCTTACAGTACAACTCAGATCAAAATTATACTGTTGCCTTTAGTGGACAGAGCATAACTACCCAGGGAAAACCCTGAAAGCAAGGGAGGGAACCAATGAACTCAATTAATGAGTGTCAGATCTGGGAGTCAAATCCAAGACCATAGCTGCTGTAAGATGAGTACAAGCAATGGCTTTTACCTTAATATTAATTAGAGATTACTTCTATTAGATAATAACATTTCTAATGGATCCAGGGGGCGTCCTGGGGTGCACCGGACACCCCCCTAATGCTGTAATTACCCTTGGTGTTTTTGAGGCAAAAAAATAAAAACATTTACCATGCATACTATCTGTATGCATTTCTTCATTTTTCTTCATTCTTCATTGGATCTATACCCCTGCTCTAAATGTGATAATTTTGGGTTCCATCAGCATGTAGCAGTACGTGCATGATAACAGTGACCAGAAATGAAAGCTTACCTATTCTCCTTGGAAGTCTTTGGAAGAGCTATTGTAGGTAAAGCAGACAGCAGTGGCTCCATATCCCCTACGATGACTGTTTGTGCTCTTTTCTCTGCCCTTTTAATACTTTCCTCCACAGCTCTGGTTCCATGAAGTTCTAAAAAAAGTATTTTTGTCTACGTTGTAATGAGAAAATCACTATAGAAATTATCACCTAGGAGAGGTTTGCATTTTGGAATACAAAATTGAATACATAAATGTATATATTTCAAAAACTTGTCATTTTCAATATTAATAATCAAAAAGCTTAGTAGGACATGAAATTATATTGCCTATATTAATATAATATTAGTATGATATTATTATATTTTAGTAAAAATATGCAGGGGATTATAGAAAATCTCGCATGCTGATTGATCAAGAAATTCACACGATATTAAATCACCTCGAGCGAAAATCCAAAATGGCAGCCAGCCGCTTTGTTCCTGTTACCGGAAAAAATTGCCTTTTATCTTCTTTTTTTTCTTTTTTTGAAAGAATCACCTGTGTATTTATACTAAAACAATTATTTGCCTCAGGCTCAGTGATTACTGGGGAATATTTACCTCGCCGCTCAAAGACTCACGTCTTGGTAAATATTCCCCGATAATCACTTTGCCTTCAGTGAATAATTGTTAAATATTAGTAGGGCATAAACTTATATTGCCATGACAGGCAAACTTTTCAAACTGTGAATAAATAAAAAATTTTTAAAGTATAATTTTAGACTTAAATATAGAGTTTTACATGCTACTGATTGGTTGAGCAGCCAGTGATTCTGAGATGATAATCACTGCTTGAGCGGTGATGGTGAGGTTTCCCAATATTTGCATGCCAGATCTGAAGCATAATAGTAAAATTTGTGTTTTCTCTGATATTCAGGTCTAAAATTATAATAAAACAATTATTCACCTCAGGCTCAGTGATCACAGAGAATATTTACTTTGCTGCTCTAAGACTCACTGCTTTGTAAATATTCACATATAATCGCTTTGCCTTATGGCGAATAATTGTTAAAAGTTCATGTGGCATGTCAGCATTTTAGAAAATTGTGAAAAGCCCGTAAAGAGGAATATCGATTAACCTACTCTTTAGAAATCTTTCATGTCTTTCCTTCCTTTTGTCTTTTTTAGAGGCTGTTGTGTTCTTGGTTGTTGATACATCTTTGGTTGTTTCTTTGTCATTGAAGAGACAACTTGTTGGAAAAATTGATGGTAAAGATGACTGGAAAGAGGGAATATACAGAGTTTTTGATCAATTAAAGAAATTACTCTTTGCAAACTGAATAACATTATTTTCAAAGCATCAAAATTTTCTATACCCAGTGTTTAATACCCCATACACAAGTCCAATATTTCATTCCTAATTAAGTCTGCAATACCAATCTAGCCTTACTCTAGATAGTATACGAACCATTTTAGATATATTCATTAGTAAATTATCTTGATCTAAGCTTATGTATGTCAAGGGGCTATTGCATCAATTTTTTAACCTCCCCCCAAGCCCCCCACCCTTCCCCAGTTGAGGACCGCGGAACTCTTCGGGGGTTGAGGGTGTTTTTGAAATGGAATAATTTCTTGAGGGGTGTTTTTGTGATGGAATTCTTCAGGGGTCAGGGATGTTTTTGTGCTGGAATTCTTCGGGGGTCAGGGTCGTTTTTGTGTTTGTGTGTGTGTGTGTGGTGCTGGGTTGAGGATCCTGATTTCACATGTATTCTTCAGGAGTAAGTCATGAATAGCAGGGACTTCCACATTATGGTCTTCATGTCTCAAGGAATTTAACAGGGAATTTATTAGGGGGCTCATACAAACTTAGGTCCTCGACGTGGGGGGGGGATATTTATGCAATAGCCCAAGTAAGATCGAAGACACCAACAAAGAAAGGTCCAAGACACATATGTGCTAAAAACCCAGTCTCAACGATACCAAGGTGCCTAATAATTCTATAGGTTATAAGTTAAGGCTATATAATTACCTCATTTGCTTTCATAGGATCTATAGTTTGCTTTTCGTCTGGGAATCGTACCGCTTTTTGGTGCAATTTTTGCCTCACTTTCTTAACTTTTCCCATGTTGATGTTATAATAATCGCGACTGCACATGTTCCATGTGACCTAGCCTTCCACAGGTAGCCCATTGCAAGTTCTAAAAGAATGGGGAATGAGCCTGTCCCAGGTTGAGAAAAATACTGGGTGGAGTTGACATTACAGTTCTTTATGATGGGGCTGTTTTAGAGAAAGAATTAATAGACGCACTGTAATGCCAACTCGACCCAGGAACTGCTATTACGTACATCATGCCATCGAGCATATGCTAATGAACCGAGCGGGTAGCTGATGGGGACGGTTAAGCTTGCATGTATAGATATCGAAAATGAATATTTAAGATAAACAAAAGGAATATGGATGACCAGAAAAAATACCAAGAAAATATTCTTAAATGGAACCGGCAATGCAAGTCGACCAAGAAAAACTCGATATCAGTACAAATTGAATATACTACTACTATATGATGCCATACTCCCGGCCCAAAACCGCCTGACAAAGCTGAGGTATAGTCGTCTTGGGACTTCGGACCTGACAACAATAAACTCATAAGCCGATATTCAGAATATTGTAGGCCGAAGACATCAGGGGAGAGACTCAGCCGATCCTCCTGAGAAGGTACACACAGTAAATCCTTTCCAAGGGCGGATCCAGGGTTTTTTGAAGGGGGGGTCTCAGGGGTAAATTTTGTGGGCAAAGGAATCCCAGTCGTATTTTTACCACAGGAAGCCCATTTGACCTCAGGAATGACAGGGGGGTCGCGACCCCCCCGACCCTCCCCCTGGATCCGCCCTTGCTTTCTATTCTTCCATGCACCTGCATTTGAAGCGGAAAACTTGTATCTTGTTTACTGGGATGCATTGTTATCAGGGTTAATGCTGTGCAAATCGCAATTTTACCTAGTGACCCGGGTTTTTTGTTCTCTGTCTTTGTAGTCGTGATTATATATAATTTGCTATTTCTGTTGTTGTTGTTTGTTATTTGGTTCGTTAATATTTTTTTAGTTTACCTAGACGAGTGATATAGTAGCAATTATGCCGATGCTTTTTTCTGTCAACAATAACCGTCGATTAAAAAAAAAAGAAAGAATTTAAAAAAACAAAATAGTTATAAGTTATTGCGATTTTGAGCCGCCAATACGGGTTTATATTGGCGGTTGGTTGGAAGATTTGGCTCTAGTAGCGAGGTGTGACACCAAACCTGTTCATATCGGAGTACCTGTGGATTTAGCGGGAACTTTCCCGCCAAAATTGAACGCACGCACACGTACCAAGACATGAATTCAAAGAAGCTTTTTACCCCGTATATTAAGTTTATTCTTCAAGCTAAAGTGGATAATCGTCATGAAAAGAAACATTTCATTTTTAAGGCAAGTATTATCTTTTGCTTTTGATTTGTATACGTATTTTTCTTGGATTTCCCAAGAATAAGAATTCGTTGCTGTTTAGTTTGATTACATTTACGTTTTGGATATCAGCTGAAAAATAGAATTATAAATTTTTATGGATCAGCGAGATTTTAAACTAAACTATAGCAAATGAGGGGAGATTTATAATGAAATTTATTATTATATCGGCTTCGTAATTACCTATTCAACTACTATTCTCCCGTTTTGATTTCAGCTAATGAACAGTATTGTTAATTGTATTTTAAAAGGAATTTCCCTTCATATCAAACTCTAATGTGTATGTCGTCGCTAGTGAAGTGTCAATGGTGGAGTTGTCAATGTAAAATGATATTACTAGCGTACGGAGCAAAATAATAACTATTGACGATAGTAAGTGAAGTTACCTCCATGAAATATTAATTGTTTGTTCTTTCATTCAGTTGAGTTGAAGATGTTTGAAAATTTTAAAAACTTTGTGCAGCTCCTCGGCCTCGTTCATCACTCGTCTTTGTATAGCGCATGCTCGCCAGGGGGTGGGGGAGGGGAAGAGTGTTTGGAAGGTGGGGGAGTGGTTGTTTTCACGGCTTTGGTGTAAGTCATGCGACTTGCATGATTGATTTCCCATTTTGCATAATTTATGAATTTAGTTTGGCAATTGTTTAAAACGGCGTTTGCCGCAAAGTCGCTCCAGAGTCGTAATGTCCGTAATGTCCGACTTGGCTTGTCGAACTTATGCTGGACTCGAACCTATTCAATAGAGTCGTTCTCAATTGCAGCAAACGTCGTACTAGACATGAACCTATTTCAAATGCAATAAGCTCGACTAAATTAAGCTCATGGTTAGGTTCGACGTTTGCCCTGGGCCTGGGCCTGGAACTGGTCTACACTGACCTCACGGTAGATCAGTGTGTACTCGGACTCAATCAGGATCCATTCCACTCAATAATAAAGTAAATAATAAAAGTTTTTAAAACTATTTTCGTCAAGTAAATTGTACTAATTAAGATAGTATTGTTTTATTTTACACAGGTGTGCAGAACTGAAATTCAGTCCAAATAACAGAAAGTAGAAAACAAACCCAAAACACCTGCTTTTGCGCTTCTCTTTTTCAGTTTCTTAGCTCTGATGAACAAAGACTGAGAGGTGAACCGTCCCGACCGTCATCTCAGAGACGAATATGGGATTTTACTTTTTTAATTGGGTCTATACTATTAGCAACGCTATAGTAATGGGAAAAGCAACATTCCTTTTAACAGTAAGTAGAATTTTCGGGTTATTTTTGTTAACAGGATTAGAAAGCTAAAGTCGAATCGTAATATATATTTTAACGAAATTAACGAATATTTTCCTTGAGTAGTTATTGATATGTCAAATGTTTCAAAATTTATCATCGCTGTTAACTTTACCTAAACTGAAAATTTTCATTTAAAAGCCCAGCATCATTTAACGATTTTGAAAAATAACAGTTTATCGCAATTTTCAGTCTTAGTTCCAATACTAACAAACTCTGTATTAGTTTAGCATAATGCAAGAAATCACCTTTAAATGATTTTGAAAAACATTCAGATTTGGATTCAACCTTGACGTTCTTACCACCTCTAAGCGGTTAAAATTGAAATATAGACTCAAGGAAGTCCCCAAGCAACTAATCGATCAAAGAGAATATGATCGAGATATATATATATAGTATTTTTCGCAAATTTTGTTTTGTGTTTCACATACTACGAAGACTTCTTATACAACCTTAAGCAACAAAACAACAAAACATTTATTCGAATTTTTTCTACGCTTTTAAGTTAGTTGTGTTGCTGATGTAATTGAATTATCCACATAAGTTAATGTGAGCTCTGCTCAGTTTTTGGACATCATGCTTTCTCATCTTTCATTCTTCCTATATATTTTTTTCCTATCTGATATTGAGAGGTAGTCACAATAAAACCACTCAATTTTGGCATACGAAACCTCGAATATTCGTTTCTAGATCTCCAGAATCTTTTGTTTTTAAAATATCTACCCCAATCTTTGTTACGTGAAACCAGAGTAAAGAACGAAATGGAATAAAACGTTGCTATGTTTCAAAATTAAAAAATATCCAGTGCCTAATTTACTTTGGCGGATAAGATATTCATGACATGATAATACTGACGTAACGTAGATACGCAGTAAAAATACATAACAAATATATTTGAATTATATTTTTAAAAAATAGACAATAAGTGAGATCGATAAATGGTAAAAAAATGAGAAACGCCATTGGAAAATCACTCATAGTAAAAGTAAATATTTTCGCAATAATGGAGCCATTCTGAGTAAAGGAATTTACAATTCTACCATTTATTTGAAGTAGTTGCATCTACTTTGGAAAAAGCAGGTGTCAGAGAAAAGGTCTTGATAAAAATAGCGAATAGTTCTCAAGAGTCACTGAAGTAAAACCAAAACAAAAATTAACTAAATTAAAAAACTCTAATAACCGAGATATTAAGCAGGGATCGATTTTCTAGCCTTCGAGTTTTCATATGAATTCAAATTCCTTACAAATTTAGCAAATGCTGCTGTTCGTTGAAGCCGGCCCTGAAAGTTTAGAATTTCCAAACGTTTAATTGGGTGCGACATGAGTTCGTCGATTGCTATAGCTAAACGGCATATAAGGGAAAACAATCAGCGTAGCTATAATTTTGTTATTTCTTTCCTCGCATTGAATAAAAATAGCCATTCTAATATACTTAACATTTAATTACATATTTCGCAGGTAACATTGGCAACTGCGCTCCATGCTGTGCAAGGCCTTAACGACAATATTCTTAGTAAGTTAAACATTCACTGTCATTGGTCGTTTTATTTTTTGTTCTTGTTTTTGTTTTTCTCTTTTGGCGGTTTTCTTTCTTTCTTTTTATTTATTTATTTATCTATTTATTTATTTATTATTATTATTATTATTATTATTATTATTATTATTATTATTATCATTATTATCATTATTATTATTATTTTATTTTATTATTATTATTATTTTATTTTTTTTAATTTAATTTTTTTTTTTTTTTTTCCGTTTTTTATTTTATTTATTTTCCTTTTTGGCCGTTTTTTGTTTTTTTTTTTTTGGCCGTTTTTCATTGCCGGACCACTACAGGACATTCCCATTAATGCCCTTTCGGTCTTCAATTACGTCTCACCGAAAACGCATTATTCCCTCGCATCAACCCACCGGCTGGAAAGCGTTTTTTCCGCACAACAACAATCGCAAAAACCCTGCAAATGTGATCGGAAATGACGCATTATCATAATCTGTGCGATGCAAAAACAGACGTGTCGTTGTGAGTACCGCGTCAGCGTTTTTAAAAGCCTCTGCTACATTAATGCGATAGTCCTCCGTTTTCAATTTCCCACTCTAGAAAGCGATTTCAAATGCATGTGTTTTCGAAATATCTCAGCTTTTTTAATCGTTAAGACTGTCAGCGATCGAAAAGGTATTCGTTTTCAAACGAAAACGCATTAGTGTAGAGGGGGCAGCATTAAGGTATCAGGAGAGGATTTGTTCCTCTATAGACCCTAT
The DNA here is from genome assembly GCA_011057435.1 of Actinia equina. NCBI lineage: Eukaryota > Metazoa > Cnidaria > Anthozoa > Actiniaria > Actiniidae > Actinia > Actinia equina. The sequence continues at coordinate 446,533 of WHPX01000030.1, forward strand.
CCGCAGCTAAGGAAAGCACGGGTGGCGTATATAGCGGTGAGAGCGCTCGCCTCTTATCAATTCGACCCGGTTTCGAATCCCGCCGGGTTCTTTGTTGTATGTGAGTAGAGTTTCTAGTTGGTCCTCGCCTGTGCTTCGAGGACTTTTCTCCGGGTTCTCCGGTTTTCCTCCTTCCACAAAAATCAACTCCTATAATTCCAATTCCATCACGGAACGAGAGCAGGAGGTTTGTTAGCCTCTGAGGTTTTTTTCTTATGCGCGCTACTTCAAAATGTTCTTTACAGAATTTTCATAAAAGCAAAATAATCGAAGATAAGTAATCGCAGTTGTCGAAAATCCGTATTTAAAATTCTCAAAAACACAAAAACGTTATTCGGTTCGAACTGACAATTCACCGCACTTTATTTGGCAGGATTTTTCAGGATCAGAATCAGTTTCCGCTATGTTAGTCATAAATACATTAGCATAAAAAAACGTCCTTTTTTCACGAGGGTAGCACTTAATAGCCAGTAGCTAACAAAAATGTGGCCCTCATTCCATGATCGGATTGGAATTTAGGAGTGGATCAGTTTTGCGGAGGGAGGAAAACCGGAGAACCCGGAAAACCCTCGAAGCACAGGAGAGAACCAACGAACAACTCTACTCATATACAACACCGAACCCAGCGAGACTCGAACTCGGGTCGCATTGATGAGAGGCGAGCGCTCACACCGCTACGCCACCCGTGCTCCCAGCAACACGTTGTCTCAAGTTTTTGATATCTTTTTTTAGATCGAGCGCAATCACAATGGCGTTCAATCCGCATATTTGAGTTTTCAATGGTTGTGATCGCAAAACAGACAATATCTCTTGAATAAGATGATGAAATTGACGCACTGAGATGATGAAATTGACGCACTAGTTTTGCGAAGCGAGCGAGAATAAATTAAAATTGTCCAAAATTCTTTAGAAATTGCCTACAACCTGTGAAATTTTTAAGTGTTTCAATTGCTCGTTGATGTGTAAATTCCTATCACTACTGCGGACTGTAGTCAAATTCTAAAGAATAATTACACGCTGACGAGGCTGAAGTGGAGTAACGGGATCCGTGAAATGGCCTATTATTAGTTTTGTTCCACCTATAATCATTTTTAGACGTAGAACGATAGGTGTTCAAAATTCCTATTTAATTCCTTTGGAAAAAGCAGGACAATCGTTGCTAATCACTTAACAAAAGACCGCACTGAAAGATATCAAGACACACACCATTCCACAGATAGCAAATGTAATGCATTGTGCTACAAAATTGGATAAAAATAGCAGAGAATTTTTGATCATATTGATATTATCAAAAGGTGGAATTTGGATGGTTGATCTCAGCAGGTAGCATGGTTCTCTTTAATTCTACGAAAAACAACACCGGTTTTAGGATTGGGTTGTTGTAAAATGGGACTAATCATGCGTGTCGTCGTCCATGTTAAAATAAATACTCATTATAATTCTAAAATTCTCAACTATTCTAACAAAAATTGTAGCTTCTATACAAACGTCTCTTGGACGATAAAAACATAAGCTTATGGTATAATTCGTACAGAAGCTAGACCACGAAGATTTATCAACTGAATCAAGCTTAGAAATAAACTAGGAAGTATAAACATTTGATATTGCTTAGTATCAATCAGCTGAATGAGTTCGATGAAGGGCCTTCGTTCCCTTCCTTCTTCTCACAAAGTTTTCATACAATCTACAATCTTCGCCACAAAAATGAGTCAGTTGAGAATTTTCGATCTTGTCGTAAAAAAATAGAATTGTCCGTATAAAATATTACCTAAATTAGCTTACCCCCTCCCCCCTACGTACCACAATGTTGGTTCCAGTGGGTACTGACGACTTCCTCTCGCCAGAACAAACATGATTTTGGGGGGAGGGGATCTTTGTAAGGGAACATACATGCGCTTTATATCAATAATAATATCCTAACGACCTTCTAAAATTCTCAACTAGTTTTCTTAAATATTGTAGCTCATCAAATCTTATAAATAAGGATTCTTTTTTTTTTTTTTTTTTTTTTCAGAGGTAGCGACTGCAGTTGATCATAAGGCCATCGACTGGGTTTTTCCTAATGATAATGGGAACCCACCATTCGCTGAGATATCTATGGTGGACTTATCAGACTTACGAGCGCTGACGGCATGTTTCTGGTTTAACACCACAGCACTCAACAAATATCATGTTCATCTAGATTGGGAAGTCGCTTCTATTAAGAATATTCATGTCGCGTCTTCTTCTGTTGGTGCAACCAACGAGCTCTTGGTTTACATTAGAGGGGAGGAAAGGTAAATCGATGTGCATTCCAAAATTTACAACGCCTAAATAAGAAATAAAGATTATGACGTTAGTAATATTAATAAAAAGATGAAAAGAATACGCGTGTCTGTGTGACTGTTGAACTAGCTAAAGTTGCCGTGTCAACAGCCACCCATGCGCAACAGTTAACGAATCCTAGTCAACCACAATGCACTGCGTGCCTATATTATTGTTTGCATTGTTCGCCTACATCATTTTCAAAGCTCTTCCGATCTCTTGTGTAGGCAATATTTTTACAAATTCTCTATGGGAAAGTCCTCGAATTTCCAAATTTTCATTTATTTCATTCCCCAGCAATTAGGTTGAATTTTTCAGAGATTTTCTTCGTGAAATTAGGACTTTTTTATAGTTGTCCAAGTGGTAACCATATCGTACCCGTCGAAACTCTACCTTAGATTCGTTGTCAAAATTTATGAAATCTCACGAAAAGTATAACATGACTATCTATCATTATAGCATGATGGTCGTAAAACATCTAGCAGGTGAAATAAATTATAAGGCCGATGGAAATGACTTCACTGCCTTGGAGAGAAATTGGCGGTCTGCGTAGTATTCAATTGTTTTCGGCGTGCAGTGCATTGTAATTGAGTAGGATTCTTTAAACAAAGAAATAATACTCTAGGGAATGGCAAGTGGTCTAAAACAAGAAAATTCGTCCATTCTAGTAATAGTTTCAATTTGTGATTAACCTCAGAAAATTCATTGCATCGAAACCTTTACACGACGGAGTATGGCACTATGTATGTACTTCGTGGGATAGTTTTAAGGGCGACGTGAATGCTTATCTGGATGGTGAGCCTCAAAGCAGCTCTGAAAACGTTCCGTCAATCGTGACCACACTATCTTCATCAGGGAAACTTACTATCGGCAAAGAGTCATCCCTCGAAAGTGGTTTCGCGCGAAACTTTACAGGCCAAATGAGTCGAATTAACCTATGGAATAACGTTGTGAACAAAAGCGTATTAGAACGAATGTCCAAATCGTGCCAGGATAGTGAACAAGGCAGTAAGATACCGTGGTCTAGGCTTATTAAAGAGGCAAAGTTGTCAAATGTATTGGTTCGAAACTCGACCTGTCCCATTGCTAAAGGTAAGGACAATATTATAAAATCTCATTGTTTTATTTAAGGTAATTCCCTTTAAAGAAATTTTGCCAATAACTTTGTCCTGAAACTTTGCATGGATATTAATTATGTTATGGACATTTAAAAACTGCAATAAAAAGATAGGGTCACCATCCTCGTTTTTTCGCAAGATGCTCTCCAAATATGTCAATTTATGGGTTTTATAGCGAAATGCGGTAGCAACCGGAAGCTGTAATCAAGAACCTTTATTCACAGTTAAAAGTACTTTCGATTCATATAAAAAAACATACTTATAACTCGAAGTTTATTAGATAAACTATACTATTATAACCATCAAAGTCATTGCATGACTATGATTCTTAAACTATTAGTGAAAAATGCAGGTATGTGCGCCTCTACGAACGTCGAACGTCCAAAAATTGCACGTCAATTATTCCTATTAAAATATTTCAAAATCTATCCAATAAACTTTTCTTCATATTTTGATATATAATGAAGAGCATCGCATTAATCAAAAATCTGAAATAAAAATGGGGTTCACCATTATCATTTTTGATTCATCTCAAAATAGTTGAAAACTGACTTTTTTCCGAGTGGAGACTGGGTCGAGTCAGATAAAAATCGCAATTGCTCTACTCAAGAAAGAGAAAAAATGTGAAAATTGGTTTTGAACATGTTCCTTATTTAGTTTCCGAAAGAGAAATGCCTAAACTTTGTTAGTTCCATGCTTTTAGTTGCAAAACAAGTGAATTACTTTAAGTTTTATTTTCTTGCAAAGACTGAACACGTGTTACAGTACAGCATTTCTTTCGGCCAATAAACTATCAGTTCACAGTCTCGTGGCACAACTTTTAATTACCCTCAAAGTCAAGCTCAATCAAGTTCTCGCACGCGTTGGACAATAAATTTTCCCCATTCTTGTTATTAAGTTATCAAAGCCAGACTTCATACTGGATGATCAAGATAAGTTGGGGTTTTGTGTTAATTTGCGCATGCATTCCAGTATCATTTGCATCAAGAGAGTACGAATTACGTCACTGTACTCTCTCGTCTAAATGTTGTAAAAGAATATATGCCAAGATTTACCCATCACTCAAGTAATCATCAATATTTTAACATCACGCCCACTTGGTCAAAAGCTGAGAGCAAAAGGAAAAATCCTCAGCCTCTTTTATCTATCCCTTCGAAACAAGCTAAGAGGATTTTGTTGTATTATTCATATATTAAATTTTCTTCTATAAATATAATTCCTAGTCCCTCCCCCACCCCCCCCCCCCCCCCACCCCCTTCCATCCATTCCCTCTAACAGTTTAGAACCCGCCCCGACTCAAAATCTCTCATCAACCTAAATGGGGCTATTACGCGTACCATGCTTCCAAGCATTGCATTGTCTCTTAACGACATCAATATATTGCAGGTCGCGACTGTTTGGACCTGCTACGCAAAGGTTACAAAAGCGACGGCTTCTATCTCATAAGTCCCGATAACAACGGTTTCTTCAGTGTTATGTGCGACCAACAAACGAATGGCGGAGGATGGGTAGTTTTTCAGAGGCGAATGGATGGATCTGTTAACTTCCATCGAAACTGGGATGACTATAAGGTTGGCTTTGGGAATCCAAATGGAGAGTTCTGGCTTGGGAATAATCAAATAACGCGGATCGTTCCAACTTATCATCAACTCCTGATCGAACTGCAAGATTCAACCAATGATAAGGCCTTTGATTTTTATAACGTAATGATTGAAGACGAGTCCAAGAAATATGAGTTAGTTGTGCAAGGGTATAGCGAAGGAACCGCAGGGAAGATGTTGCATAACCAAAGGAATATTTGGTTTTCTACTTATGATCGTGATAATGACCACAAGGAAGAAGTAAACTATGCATCTTATTTCCGAGGAGGGTTTTGGATTCAATACCATTTATATAACCTCAATGCCCGGTATTCGACAACAGACAAAAACATAAGATGGTATTATTGGAACTATTTTCGGACCATCATCACAAACACTGAAATGAAATTAAGGTCAATTAGAGGTAAACTACATTCGTAACTTTAAAAAGACTAATTTTAAAAGAATTTTCTTGCCATAGTGACTTTAATTTTGATAATAATAATGATTATTATTGTTACAAAAATCAACCCTACTCCCGTGCGTCAACTAGGGCACGCGCGCTCTTTCCGTTAGGTCGTTTTGATCTCGTTTTTAGTGATCAAAACTGATTGTACGACACTTCTGTAATTGGACCTTCCTGAAAGACACTAATAATCAGTGCTGGATTTATTAATCTTTTCATTACGATGCAATTTGTTCACTTCAATTTGACCTGATTTCCTCATAGGGAAAAAGTTCAAAAAAATGTTCACGACAAAATGTCTCTGAGAAGAAAATAATTAAATAGAACAAAAAAACCAGCACAAATCCAATTGTGGAAACCAATCAATGAAATTTGCATATTAAGTTATAAAAAATAGACCGAGTTAGTTAAAAAAATGTAGGCAGAGGAATTTTTTTGGTTACAAAGGTATGGATTTTTAATGAATGTCTATGTTACTTTACTTTTTGCCCATGGTTTCTTCCTTCTTTTCCTTTATGGTTTTCTCTTTCTTTATTATTATTATTATTATCATTATTATTATTATTATTATTATTATTATTAATATTATTATTATTAATATTATTATTATTATTATTATTATTATTATTATTATTATTATTATTATTATTATTATTTACTCCAATCTAATTACATTTGTTTTTGGTTTTTCCCATTTCTATACTTATTGTAACAATTATCAAACAGTACCAAATGACCAATTTGCTACCTAACTTGATTAGCATTGCTATTTTTAGGTAGCAAGTGGTTCCTCAAATTTTTATTGTAATCTTCAAAATATTTAATAATTAATTTGCAAATCAGAAGGCACAAACAAAGTTCTATTCTATGTTACCTATGTGGATCTTCTAATCAATTGCTAGGCGGATCCTAAAAGGAAGAAACAACGCCATGGTATAGATCTAGCCTGTACACCAGGCTATGCTGTAAGAAATTTCTCTCCCCATCCCTCCCCCTTAATTTTTTACTGAATTCACTGAAGTATGTCACGTTTCATTTCAGAGCGCAATGCGAATTATGGTCTTTCCTTTGACGGCGAACAGAGCAGTTCATACGTTCTTTACCGTAAAGTCAAAGGATTTAAAGACGCCACAGTCTGTGCGTGGATGAAAGTACCATCCACAGAGAAAACTCACTGCCTGTTTTCCATTTTCAACGAAAATCAAAGATTCCAAATATGTTTCAGTAATAACTCCAAAGAAATAACAATATTTCTTGCAGAATCAACACAGTAAGTGATGAAGTCACCGCGGACAAACAAACGAACGAACGAACGAACGAACGAACGAACGAACGAACGAACGAACGAACGAATGAACGAACGAACGAACGAACGAACGAACGAACGAAAGAAAGAAAGAAAGAACGAACGAACGAACGAACGAACGAATGAACGAACGAACGAATGAACGAACGAACGAATGAACGAATGAGCGAATGAACGAATGAGCGAATGAACGAATGAGCGAATGAACGAATGACGAATGAACGAATGAACGAATGAACGAATGAGCGAATGAACGAATGAACGAATGAACGAATGAACGAATGAACGAATGAACGAATGAACGAATGAACGAATGAACGAATGAACGAATGAACGAATGAACGAATACGATAACGAATGAACGAATGAACGAATGAACGAATGAACGATGAACGAATGAACGAATGAACGAATGAACGAATGAACGAATGAACGAATGAACGAATGAACGAATGAACGAATGAACGAATGAACGAATGAACGAATGAACGAATGAACGAATGAACGAATGAACGAATGACACGAATGAACGAATGAACGAATGAACGAATGAACGAATGACGAATGAACGAATGAACGAATGAACGAATGAACGAATGAACGAATGAACGAATGAACGAATGAACGAATGACGAATGAACGAATGAACGAATGAACGAATTGAACGAATGAACGAATGAACGAATGGAACGAATGAACGAATGAACGATGAACATAACGAATGAACGAATGAACAATGAACGAATGAACGAATGAACGAATGAACGAATGAACGAATGAACGAATGAACGAATGAACGAATGAACGAATGAACGAATGAACGAATGAACGAATGAACGAATGAACGAATGAACGAATGAACGAATGAACGAATGAACGAATGAACGAATGACGAATGAACGAATGAACGAATGAACGAATGACGAATGAACGAATGACCGAATGAACGAATGAACGAATGAACGAATGACGAATGAACGAATGAACGATATTGAACGAATGAACGAATGAACGAATGAACGAATGAACGAATGAACGAATGAACGAAGAACGAATGAACGAATGAACGAAATGACGAATGAACGATGAACGAATGACGAATGTAACGAATGAACGAATGAACGAATGAAACGAATGAAACGAATGAACGAATGAACGAATGAACGAATAGAACGAATGAACGAATGAACGAATGAACGAATGAACGAATGAACGAAGGAACGAATGAACGAATGAACGAATGAACGAATGAACGAATGAACGATGAACATGAACGAATGAACGAATGAACGAATGAACGAATGAACGAATGAACGAATGAACGAATGAACGAATGAACGAATGAACGAATGAACGAATGAACGAATGAACGAATGAACGAATGAACGAATGAACGAATGAACGAAATGAACGAATGAACGAATGAACGAATGAACGAATGAACGAATGAACGAATGAACGAATGAACGAATGAACGAATGAACGAATGAAACGAATGAACGAATGAACGAATGAACGAATGAACGAATGAACGAATGAACGAATTAACGAATGAACGCAATGAACGAATGAACGAATGAACGAATGAACGAATGAACGAATGAACGAATGAACGAATGAACGAATTGAACGAATGAACGAATGAACGAATGAACTATGACGATGACGAATGAACGAATGACGAATGAACGAATGAACGAATGACGATGAACGAATGAACGAATGACGAATGAACGAATGAACGAATGCACGAATGAACGAATGAACGAATGAACGAATGAACGAATGAACGAATGAACGAATGAACGAATGAACGAATGAACGAATGAACGAATGAACGAAATGAACGAATGAACGAATGAAACGAATGAACGAATGAAACGATGAACGAATGGAACGAATGAACGAATGAACGAATGAACGAGATGAACGAAGGAACGAATGAACGAATGACGAATGACGAATGAACGAATGAACGAATGGAACGAATGAACGAATTGAACGAATGAACGAATGAACGAATGAACGAATGAACGAATGAACGATGACGACATGTACGAATGAACGAAATGAAAACGAATGAAACGAAGGAACGATGAACGAATGACGAATGAACGAATGAACGAATGCAACGAATGAACCATGAATGAGCAAGCAACAGCCAAACAAACAAAATATGATCTAAAATTGTATGTATTCTTAGCATGCTGGTTTACTTGTTAGGTGAAGTCTGTACGTAGTACCACATTTTATTTTTCAACTCGATTTAGTCAGCTTTTTGCTGACTAATTTTGTTTCTTTCATTCAATTGGATTCGAATAGTTTTTTTTATTATTATTATTGTTTTTAGGATAATTTCTTTGGACCAGGCTGCCTTCAGTGGATCACAATGGACTCCGTTTTGCTTTGCAAGACAATCTTACTCTGGTATGTGGAAGTTCCGTGTCCGAGACAAGGAAATAGAAAACGGCACAAACTTCGAAACCAATACGAAAATAGGAGATGGATCCTTGATCATAGGCCAGAAGGTGGATAATCAAAGCAGCGGTATTATTGCAGGCAGCAGTTTTGCTGGAGACCTAACAAGTTTTAGTATTTGGTCCACATTCCTAACTGACCAAACTATGTCTTCCTACGCTGGGGGGTGTATGAGAGACTATGGGGAAATACCCTGGCCTGAGACATCCCTGTGGATAAATGGTAACATCAAAAAGTATGATGTCTACTTGTGCAATTCCTTTAAAGGTAAAATAATCTGTGATAATAACAATTGAAATTAAACTGGCCATGGAACGAGTGTAGTGTCGAGATCCAGGATTTGATTGGATTGTTGGGTTGGCTGATTGTAAGAGTGAATCAGTGGGAAAATTTTGATGGATGCTGAATTTCAACAGTGAAATTATGAATGTCCGAAGAAATTATATAACTGAAGATGTATAATTGAGCAATTGCCTGGGTGACAAAAGAGATGTTTTACGCACAGTGATAGATGAAAAGGCGCAAAGAAAGGCGAAAAGTAATTTCAAATGAATTATCGCCTTCAAAATTTTACGTATTTTAAGACAAAGATAAGTACCATCCATAATACGAGCGAAAACGTACACTGACCATCATGAGCTGTCAGCAAAAACGAATTTCTAAAGCTAGAACTCTTTACCTCGGGCATAATGTTTTCACATTTCAAAACGGTGGATAGCATCGGGATGAGGGCGGGTAAAAAATGTTGCTATGTTTCGGCGATGAAACAATAATGAAAGGAGCAAGTAGTGCATCTAGGCCCGGTTGTACGAAGCCTGGATAGTGCTATCCGACTGATAAATCCTTATCCAGTGGATAAGTCGATGCTGTTATCGAATGAATTTATCCACTGGATAAGATTTATCCGTCGAATAGCGCTATTCACCCTTCATATAACCAGGCGCTGGAGGGGGGTTACCCATATTTGGAGGGGAGTTATTCCCATATTTGTGGGCAAATAACATGGTTGACGTAGTGGTATACCGCTCGCCTCTTATCGCTGTGGTCCGGGTTCATGCGCGATTCCAGCTGGATCATATGTGATTTGAGTTTGATGTGTTGTTGAAGGGTTCTCCGGTTTTCCTCCTATAAAAAATAACATTTGAGTTTGAGTGTTGTATGTTGTAAATAGAGAATGTAGTGGTAATGTGTTTGGAGCGAAGCTAACTGAGGAGCCCTGTACGGGGAATTATGGTTGTAAAATATAAATAAATAAAAACTATTAATAATTCATGTATTTGAGTTGTATCCATCTTCAAGCGTCTTCTCAAGCGCAGCCATTAAACAAAGTAATATTCTACGAATGAAAAGTGATCTGAAATTAATATGAAATATTACGCCCAAGTAATGTAAAAATCTGCATTAAAGGTTTTAATTTATGATTTTATTGTAGTTGACCGCACATGGAATCTAGATCGTAATGGGACTAAGATGTTTCAAGATGTGACTCGAGGAACGACCAATGCCTTTATGAAGCACACAGATACCCGCAATGTGTCTACCGATCTGAACGTATTCAGTAGCGACGAGAAAGGCTGTATCGACTTAACAGGAAACAACTTCAATTGTCTATCAAACCCATCCAACTGTCTTGAAGGATTTACTCTTTCTTTCTGGCTAAAACATGGGGGTAAGAGTAGTTGTAATGAAGTAGATTCCTATATAACCATCATCATGTATTTTTAGTATCACTTATCATCATCATCATCATCATCAGCATCATCATCGTTACCATTTTCAACATCAACATCACCATCAGTATCGTTGTCGCTATCATCATCATCATTAATGTCATCATTATCGTTATTATTTTCATCATCCTTTGTTATCATCGTCATCATCTTTATCATCGTTAAAACCATCGTTATCATCAACATCGTTGTCATTGAAACATGTTGAATATTGTTTTCGTTTGGTTTTGTTATATTTGATCCAGTTTATGCACTAGAAAATATTTAGCAAATGCATCAACATCGTACGTACCCATTCTCCATAAAGCCCTTTCAAAGTTGACCTATAACTCAAAGAGACTTGGCGAATCTTTCGCATGAACTTTGTGACTTTCAAAAAGGTGTCATCTTGGATTTTTCACCCAGAGCGAGTCTCCAGAATTCCAATTTATACAGAAGTTGGATTTTTAAAAAAACCGTCAAGAAAACGGAAAAACTTGAGCAAATTCAACAGCAGTCATGATTAAGAATTGTCTTTTTATACTTCTGCGCTATATATCTTTAGAAAACTTTATCTCTCGTATCCTCGAGGAAAGAACAGAACAAAAGAAGCAACTACAAGAGATGTTGTCATCGGTAGTTGAAAGTTGGTCCAAATGGTCTTTGTGTTACCGCGCTTCCAAACATGGCTGGGACCCTAGGACCTTTCACTTAAACTGTGACAACAAAATTAAGACTCTGACTATTGTCAAAGTTAAGGATTATGTATTTGGAGGTTTCATTGATCGCAGCTGGGGAGGTGAGTGAGAATTGAATACAATAGTTTCTTTCGCAGTTTCTAGCGCAATCTAGAAAAGTAACCGTACCTGTACATCGAAGCGACAACAGTGGTGACCTGCAATGATAAAGACATGCGAATAATAGTCCAAAGGTCCTTATCATTGCAAGGTCACCGCCATCCCTCTCTCTTCGATGCATAGGTTGCCTTTCAAGATGGCCCAGGGATCTGTGAAGGGGTCGAAAAGGGCTGTGCAGACTTGAATTTCAAATAATCCTCTTTGGTTGCCTTGGGACCAATTATATTGATATTTTGAAACAATTTCTGTGCTGGTCACTTAGGGCACTGCTAGCCCGCAGATTGAAATTTAGCTGGTCAGGTTTTGCGGAGGAATAAAAACCCTAGAATCAAGAGTGAGACCCAACAAACTTTACTCACACATGATGTCGGGTCTAGAAATCGAACCAGAGACCTCAAAGGCGAGAGGCGAGTATACTACCGCTACGCCACCCTCGATTCCCAGAGTAACAATAAGTGATCTTATTTCTCGATATGCAAGGAATGCAAGAAGTCTGAACGTTGACTGCCATTACGTTCAAAGCCACCTTAATTATTTTAGTTGGCATTCCCTCATTCCCACTGGAAAATGCAAATGTATTTTACATTTTATCTCTTTTATAATTATTAAGAAATAATTAATAATGGACGTATTAATTAACAAATTTATTCCAGATGGAAATCAAGCCATGAGCAGTGCGTCTGCTTTTCTGTTCAGCCTCAGCAATCCAGAGGGTTGTCCACCATTTAAACTCAAGATTAAACCAGACTTCACATCTAAAGCAGCTCAAAGCAACAACTTTTCTGGCCCAGTTTTTGGACTGAACGACCTTTACCTCGGAGATGTGTTTTTTCAGTGATTTGGGTCAAGCTTATGAATTGCCAAACATATCCTGTATTGTATCGGCAAGTGCTCGGCAATTGCTTGCCGGAAGTTATTATTTTGTGCCTGATGAGATTGAGGTATTTGAGTATGTAGGTAAGTGCAGGGATGAATAGAAGGACAGAGGGAGAGAAAGGGATGGAAAGCGGGAGGGAGAGAGGTGGGGAGAGAGGGAGAGATAGAGGAAGGGAGGGAGAGAGGGATGGATAGAGGAAGATGGGAAGGATGCATAGAAACATAAACAGACAAGCTTAGCTGAATGGTTGATGGATGGAGCGGTATGGAATGGCATAGATTGGCATGGATTGCGTAGATAGATGAATCTTTATAATAAAATAACTGAGTTCTAACGCGGCGCTTGAGAAGCTAGCAACCAATCCTACGTTTCCGACATTTTTCTCGTCTAAAACGGGAAAAAAAATGTTTTAGCTAACGTCTTAATCTTTCTGAAACAGTAATGCTTGATAGACCTCTTTACCTTGGACGTGAGGTTTTTTCATGATTTTAGACCAATTGTCATATCTTTTATTTTTTTAATGGTTGTACATGAGGAGACATGAATAATTATTTCCCTGGGCCCGCAGCAATTGGCTATGGTCTTTGGCGATATCAATTGGCGATAAACCTGTCTTATTTCTGTTGTTGTTAATTTTTGTTATGAGTAAGCGTTTTTTCTTGACGAAAATAATAAAATGAAAACAAAAGTAACATTCTCATTTGGTCTGAAATGGGTAAACATTACAGACTTTGCATTCACTCTTTACTTTTCCTATTTCTATGTAAACTTTCTTTGACCTGTTTACCTGAGTTTTTAATTACTTTACACTTTTTTCCAGTCCCAAAGCTTCCAAAATACGTCTTATCAGCCGGAGGGCAGTCATGCGGTGTTTCCTTTATATACAACGAGAAGAAAGAGCATCAGTTCACTGTCTCAATCAAAGACCGAGTATATACTCTTTCTGTGCCTGCTCTTACTACAAATAAATGGTCTCGTATCACCGTTACTTGGTCAACAATGAATGGTTTGCTCCTTAGACAGGATAACATCACAATATCCGATTTTGGTATAACATATAAGCAAACTGTAACCTGTCAAACTACATACATCTTTGCCTTGGGGTGTGCGGCCTGGGCGGTGGAGCAAAATATAGCAAATTCTGTGAACTTTCAGTTGACAGATCTGCAGTTGTACGATACATATTTGACTCAGAAAGAAATAGAAAAGCAATTTGACTGGAACACAAGTACGTAAACCACATCAAAAATATTAAAATAATGTATACTTAGTATCTGAAGTAAAGGTGGTGATGGTGAGGGGGGCGGGTGGCGGGTGGCGGGGGACAATGCTAGGCTCCAACAAAATAGGAGTAAAAATGAATGAACGAAAATACTTGCAAGTAGAAACGAAATACACATACAGAAAGAACAAAAATAAAGGCTAAGTAAAAAAAAATTATATAAAGAATGCCAGTGGTATACACCTTTTTTCTTAAACGTTGTCGGTTGCAGATTAAAATCTCAAATCTGAGACCAAGTAACACGATTTAAATTAATTTTGATATATTCATAGCCGCGACCAACGTATTCATGCAGTTACCTGTAGCTTGGTCTACAAGGCATGGCCTTGGAGTTGAGAATTTTAGTCTGTTTTAGCTTAGATCGCTCATTTAAGATTCTGACCGACAACGTTTTTTTTTTAAATAGGTTAGTTTATATAAATTCAGGATCAGGAGTAAAATCAGAATGTTAAGAATATATAATCCACATTGTAACAATGTTGCAACTAAAGTCGCATGTCGAGCAAATAGATAGTCGAATAAGTATCTAAATATGACGACCAATTCAGTTGAATAACTATTCTGCACTGATAATGACTAGCGACTGAATAGCCATGTGAAAACGCTTTTGTCAGTTCCACAGTTACAATTCACTCAACAAAATTACTCGATTCCTATTGAAAAAAATCTACGAGCTTTAGCTGTTGTATCACAGCGTGAGATAATCACAACAGAGCTAGGCTCCAAACTAAGTGAAAGCCCAGAGATCAAATTAGAATTTAGTAGTTGGTTTTAGTAGTTGATTGGACAAAAGGAGTACAATTAAATCCCAAATTGTACTCTGTAGAGTCCCAATTAAGTTGCTCTATCCCGTTGAGTGTAATATAACAAAAAATCGCACAAACTTCTCTTACAATTCGGAATTTATAGATACTCGTGATGTTTTAAAAGTTCTCAAATTTTAAAAACTTTCAAAACATTACTCGTACCTGTAAATTCCGAGATCATGCGATTTCCACAACTATACAAACTACAAGGCTTGTCATTCGCTAGTAAGTACAGAACAATATTTATTCAATTGGTCGCCATCATAGTTCGATTTGCATTGGTGCATAATGTATTTTCTTAATTTTCAGATTTTTTTAAGCCTGTGGCAATTTTCAATGCTGCTCGATCAAAGGAACTAAAGTCGTTCTCAACCAATGTTGACGCAAATAACAGAATCCTTTCAGGACACAGAGGAAGGTTACATTATTTTTGCTTCTGGCTCAACTCAATAATAGTCCCTGATCCATGGTGGGAAATCAACTTGGTGCAAAAGTATATAGTCACAGATATCTTTATCGTGAGAGGTATCCCATACCATAATTTTATAATCTAAGAATCAGTGTATCAGATGGACAAAATAGAAGTAACTGTCACGGTATTCATGACATTGGTTGGCGAACACATGGACGGTTTTATTGTGATAATCATCCAGCAGGTCGGGCAGTAAAGGTTTCACTCGCCGTCAAAACGGCTTCATCGAGTGTTGCACTTCTTTTGTGTGAAATAGAAGTTAGAGGTAAGTTAGAGGAATGCCCTTCCGAATTCGCTTGAACGGACAACATTTTAAAACAATAACCGTTAAACATTACTGTATTTATCAAGTTCAACTTCAACTCCAAGCCATTCGTGTTGGAGTCAGGCGAATTCAGAAAAAGCCTTTTTGGAATATTCCTAGTTAGCTGAAGGGATCAACAAAAAACAACACAGCCGTAGCTAGTGCAATAGATAAATGGACAATGCGGTGGTCATCCTGAATCGCAAGGCATTATGGGGCGTGCAGGTAGCAACACATCGATCACCTTTACCCGTCAAGACCTTTTCCCCCTCTTCCCCCCTCCCTGGTAAGATGGCCGCCGTATCGTCGAAGTAGTCCAGTAGGGAGAGGAATGGTTTGGATATGACTGAACAAATAGGCGAATGAATCCAATCATTCATTCATATCCATTAATTTTTATTTGTTTATTTGCCTGTTTGCTTGCTTTATCCTAACAATCATAACCTAGCTTGAATGATTTGAAATGCGTCTTTTTTTCAGGATTTCTATTCCCAGGGTACTGGCTAGTCAATTCATCGTATCCTAGATACAAAGGAGAAAATGTGTATTACCGCACTGACTTCGTCCTCAGCGTGAGAAACTGTTTAACGTTTCATTACATTATCGACGGAACTGAAGCAGGACGCCTTAATGTCTACTCCGGCGGTTACTTAGGAAAAAAGACGTTGTTATGGAGACTAGCCGGCGATCAGGGTCATAACAAGAGTATTAATCATACTTGGAGCACCGCTCAAGTACCGATCTCGGAGGAAACCGCTTTCCAGGTCTGTATTATGTCTGTTCTTTACGATAATCCCTTTTTGACAAAGATGTTCCAAATGGATAAAGATTACGTAGGCCTAATTTTAAGGGTCTACCCAGATTGCAGAATCTAGAAATTGTTGCACTTTGAAATGTCTCTTGCAGTTAAACATGTTGCAGTTTAGTGGAAGTAAAAAATCGTTTTCGTACTTTGAAATTACCTGCTCGTTGGAATAACTGCCTTTACACTATGAAATAAAAATTTTGGGTACTAATACTATACTTATATGTACTTAAATGAACAGCTAGTGTTAATAAGTTGCCAACAGGACATGTCAATAACATCCCTGACGTCATAAGCCGTGCGCCTCAATATCACTAGGAGTATAAACACCATCTTATTCTTCATAAGACATTATACTTCTTCGTCTTTCTAAAATATCAGTTCATGATTCCTAGTATTTTATCTTCATAGATTATTTTCGAAGCCGTAGTGGGGAAGGGATATGGAGGATATATTGCTGTGGATAATGTCACTTTATCAACCTCAAACTCGTGTTTATTTTATCCAATACACGCTTCTAACCAAATGTCAGGTAGGGCAGTGAGAAGAAAAACGGCAATGCTGTATGGACCTGTATGCATGCAATAGGCTTTCTGTAAATGAAAGATATAATCTATATGAAACTCGTGTTACTGTTGTTAACGGTGTTGTTTCTACTGTCCCTGCTGCTGTTGTTGTGGTAGATGCTTTTGTTTTCCTTTTTTTCCTTTTCTTGTTAAATGTGGTATGGTCAAGTGACAGCTGGACAGCCTATTACTTCTGTTGTTGCTACTGTTACTGTTACTGTTATCATTGTTGCTGTCATTTCCTTTGTTGTTGCTATTGCAGATGACGCTGTTTTTGTTGCCATTGTGATTGTTGCTGATAAAGCTGTTACTGGTGTTGATGTCGTCTTTCAGGTCGTTGAATTGTTGCTTTTGCTGTTTTTGTTGTTTTGATGCCATTACAGTTTACTTTTTCTTGCTGCTCTTACTGTTTATGCTGCTGACGTGTCTTAAAACTGTTAATATTGCTGTGGCCATTTCTATTACCGTTGTGGTTGCAGCAACAAGCTGTTGTTATTCTCATTAGCAGTGGCTGTTGATTTTCCTGGTGCTGCTGTTGCAATAGTTTTTGGCAGTGCTGCTGCTGCTGCTACTGCTGCTGCTTCACTTTCTGTAATGCTCATAGTCCATGGTTGCTCATGAGCTTTAAAACTGTTATTCGTCGTTATTCGTTGTATTAAATCTCAACTATTTTCTATAGGTATAATGTCCAATATGATTCAACACATACCCAGTTATAAAGACTGGCTACTATCAGCTGTTTCTCAAGCAGGATATTCAGATAAGCTATGGGTCCCATGCTACCATTCAATAAATAATGGCTGGAATAGCAGTGCCTTCCTTTATAAGTGTCTTGGTAAAGGGCCATTTATTGTCATACTAAGGCATGGTTCGAAAATCTTCGGAGGGTTTTCTGATGTGAGCACTAATGGTAAGTAAAATAGTCTATATCTTTCGGCTAATGGCATACGTATATCTGAACAATGGTAGCACAGAACTTAACCCAACAGTCCTCGCTCCAAAGACTAGTATACTGTACCGTTAAAAAACTTTGGGATTTCGACACCATGACCTTATTTCCAGTGGCAAATTGTACATTAAAGTTGCTTTTGTGAATCGGTTAAGGCTGCAAGAGGTGCAGTCACTAACCCGCAGTATTTACCAAATGCGAATAGAGGGTATCCTATAAAACCATATTATTTGCTCGTCATTTAATTGTGCTTGGGTGTACACTATAAATGTACTGTAAATGTACTGGGTAAATGTACTGTACCATGATGTCACACCAATGCACACTACAGTCACCTTACAGTGTATCGCATTACACCCATACAGTATACACCAATGCAAGAAACCACCCATAGTGTACACCAATCGCAGTACACCCATATAGTGTACACCATTGCGCATTACACCCTTACAGTGTACACCAACGCACACTACATTCACCTTACAGTGTACACCATTGCACAGTACAGCCATAGTGCACACCAATGCACAGTACACCCATATAGTGTACATCATTGCACAGTACACCCATAGTGTACACAAATGCAATGGTGTTTACTGCATTTGTGTACTGTGTGTTGACATTCCCTTTTTATTGGTATACTTTGCATTTTTTGACTTCATAACTGTTGCACGTGTAATGTGTGTTTTGCTCTCAGCTATAGCGTCGCGTAGCCATATGACATTTTTACAAATTTCCTAGAATTTCTTGCATCATCAACAAAAGACTACGCGAGTGGACGCCCGACAGAACAAAAAAATACCAAAAACAACCGTGGACCAGAGCATGCAGTTGATGGCGATATTAAGACCTACACACGAACAGAAGATACCCAGGACCCCTGGTGGAGGGTTGAGCTCGAGTATCCAATTTTTGTTTTCAAATTGACTATTTATAATCGTCAGGAAAAATCTTTCCAAGACAGGGTCTATGACTTTGAGATTATAATTAGCAATCAGCTTCAAGGGGTGAGCGATAACTCTTCGAAGTGTGGTGGATTGCACTCGCTCAAAAATAAGGACAGTGGGACATTTTACTGTAAACCGGCTATCTATGGAAAATACGTCACAGTTCATATGAAAAGATTTGGAATTCTTAATCTTGGAGAAGTCAAAGTTTACGGTAAGGCAGCGGATCCAAACACTATGTTTATCGATACTAATACCTAAATCTCTTTTCATACTGTGTGAATTTGTTTATTCTTTTTAGGATTTCGCCGTCCAATACCATCAACCAAATCATTTTTATATACTCTTTCTGCAACGAAAAGTAAGCTTAATGTTCGTCCAGATAAAGGTCCTGCTATTATCTTCACGGAAAAGGGGATGAGATTTGGTTTCTATGATCTGGTCATCAGTATAGCGGACAAGAAATGTTCTAATGCTCCAGGTGATTTGTATGAAGCTTTGCCTGGTAATCAAGTGTTTACGGGAAGTAACGAGTTCCAGCCTGATGACATCGAAGTATTGATAGTCGGAGGTAAGACAAGGCAGAAAAATAAAACCATAATTGTATTCAAAAATATTGATTTTAAGTAATACTCAAGACGTAACTATGCTATCATTGCAGACTCTTTGTGTGACCCTCCCTGTTTAAAAGGCGAGAGATGTGATGAAGTTCTGAACAAATGTGTGTGTGACCTTGGACGCAGAGACTATAAGTTGTGTCTAGAAAGAAGAGGTGAGTCTTTGCTTCAGTTCTAGAACAAAATGAAAACAAGGAAGGAAACGATGAATTAAGAAATGGAAAGCCCCATGCATGAACCAACCAAACAGCCAACTACACCACAAAGAAAGAGATATTTCAACCAACACAACCAAATCACACACTAATCCCCCAGGGCCCCGGCCGGGGGGGGGGGGGGGGGGGTACTCCGCCAAAATTTGGGTAGGGGTGTTCCGCTGGGATTCTGAAAGGGGTACCCTGTTTATGACAACAACAAAGAAAAACAAATTTGTAGACCCTGTTTATGACAAAAGATATAATTAATTGCACTGAGTTCCCGTTTCAATTATTATGTCATCTCGCGTATCGCTTTTTTACGACCATAATAACCAGTTTCGTTCAATACGAAAGTAGAAACCCTGAATATGACAGGAAACTCAGGAAGAACTTGGAACTTGAGTGAAATTGCATACCTGCATATGACAAGAAGCTCGAAAAACCATACCCTCTTCAGCGGATCATCCCCGTATAGTCCATATATGGGAGTACCCCCCCCCCCCCCCCCCCCGGCACTAATCAAACAACCACTAACCATCCAGCCAACCCATTGAAACCAATTCTTAATAGGTTAACCAGCAAGACACCAATACAACACCTACAATGCAAACAACAAACCAAAAAACAAACCTTGAATTTCCAGAGCCATCCCAGCAACTCAACCAACCATATAGCACCATTTATTCTCAAGCCAACCAACCAACCAACCAACCAACCAACCAACCAACCAACCAACCAACCAACCAACCAACCAACCAACCAACCAACCAACCAACCAACCAACCATATTGACTGCAACCAAGCGAGGTCAAGACTATTATCGTTTCCGTTCAGTCATTTTTAATTAGGGAAGGTTATTTGAAAATGTCTAGGAAATAAGGCGGTTAATGATAATATAATGTGTATAGTACATGAAATGGACTCAGGAGCAGCTCAGAAACAGAAAGAACATGAAATAAATGCTAGTTAATTTTAATTTAATGCTAGGAAATTATCTTGTACTTTCAGATCTCCAAGATAAGCGAGACAAATTCTGCAGGGTTCTGAAGAAGTCCGAATACTACGCACGGTATGATCTAAAAGAAAATATATCGGTTGGCAAACGATGGAGATGTTACGGAAAATATGCTTTGACAGACGATAGACTACGATACAATACCACTAAACTTTCCATGGATTACGAAACTAGACACGATGAACTCATGGCCATCGAAGCTGGTACGTTTGAACTTTTAATAAAGACGTAACATAAGAGATCGGTCGTTGTTTACTGGTGGAAGGGGCTGGTGCAAAATTAGGTATTCCATTAACCTTTTTCCTGGCTCCTTCCCCCCCCCCCCCCCCCCTTTTGTGATGCGCGTTATCTTTTACCCCCCGCCTTCCTCCACCCTCCTCCACCCGCTGGATTAACAAGCCTACATACGCACACACTTCGAGTTGCATAAATATATATGGGCCCCTTATTCTTCTTGAAATTGTTGGCCCCTCCACTTACTCTCTCAATAATGACCGGTCCTTACGAAAGAGGTGAATTCCATGAGAATCTGCTCATAAAAATCATTGAATAAATGATATCTGATTAACAAAGTGGCAAAATTAGATTGTTTTGTATGGATTTGCAATAGACCTTTTTGCTTTATCGGTATTTTCAAAATCCGTGCACCCTAGAACAAAGGGTGATAATTATTTGCCCGTGGAATGTGGTTTTCTTTGTTTAAGATATAATTGATATGCGTAAACCCTGGTGAACGAGCACTTGTACGGTGTTTGGACGAAAGAAAGCTTTATAATGGACGGTTTCTACGAATATTCTTTATTCCCTCAATTACAAAAAAGATATGCTTCGGTAAAAATGAGGGAAAAGTGCATGGAATGACGTCATTAGCGTACAGTGTACGCACACAAAACTAATCGAAAATCGATGCGAAGAAATTGCGCGGGCATCTAGCGTATATGTCGTTAAATATGCACTATTGAAAAATGATATTTCAGGCGAGGTTTGTAGACCTTGTAGACTTTTGTTCATTTTTCATGTACGTCCGTTACGCATTGATAATACGTACCCTGCCCTTACGTAAACAGGAAGCCCGTCTGTGTTAACGATGACAATGGTAGCCAAGAAATGTGTTTTCTTATCGCCACGATAATAGGTCGCTTGCCTCACAGATGGTCTCCATATTCGATGTGTGGTACAGTCTATAGCACCCACTGCATTAGGAAAAGTATCCCAGCTATTCCTAAATGTTGCCCACTCGGCAGCATTTGGCCATCGAATTTGATCTCTTAAGATGCACCATACTATGGGAATGATGTGATGGACTTCGTCACTAACTGTTGCTACACTTATCAGCTCTTCTCTACAATACTGTCTAAACCATATTAATGCAGCCAAAAGACGATTTCTTGGATTAAGCAAGGTTGGTCGAATACGCCTTGGTAGACCTACATGCTGCAACCTGGGGTCTCTTGGTTGGATAATCCAAGGATATGCTGTCTGATATAGTCCTTCAAACGTCTCTGGCGCCTCACCAGTCAGATGCCAAAATAAAGGTGGTATATTGAGTAGCTCGGACCATACGTCATTTCCTCTTCGCCTGTGCCCTCTGAAATCTGGAAATAGTCTTTCTAAAACGTTTAGCTCCTCTCCAACATCTCCACAAACAAGAAGCATCGTGGATAATAAACTGAAGTCCAATATTTCTTCTGCTCGTACACGGCAAGACCTCAAAGGCATAGGCATAAAGCATATTTTGTTCTTCACAATATTGATGGTCGGCAGTGCCGAACAGCATCAATATTTTCAAAAATGACAATATAAACCAATAAAATGCGTATTTGCGTAACATATTGCACTAAAAAAAAACCAGTACGCACCCTATAGTACGAAGTGCTATATCTTAACAAAGAAAACCACATTCCACGGGCAAATAATTATCACTCTTTGTTCTAGGGTGCACGGATTTCGAAAATACCGATAAAGCAAAAAGGTCTAATAAGATTGTTTTCATAGAGTGCAAACAATATAATCGTGAAACTTTAGTAATACTAAATAGCACAATTTCATGCAAATTCCATTGTTTTCTATTGTTTAATTAGCACTATTTTGTACTATTTAGTAATAAGTGTTTCACGGATTAATTGTTTGCACTCTATGTTCTCAAGTTATAAACGTCTTGTGATTCTTAATTAAGGGATACATGATCTTTCTTGTATTTTTTAAACAATCGCATTTTAAGCATATTTTAACACGATAACATGTACAGAAAACCTTGTCGAAGGTGCACGGTGTTGTATAAATATAGAGATTTCATAAAGTTCTGCCCTGTGCAAAAAATCATCAGAAATTATAACCCAACGATAAATTTTCGCGCGCTGTCATTGGTCAGACGATATCCCCCTGAATTTAAATTCACCCAGTTAAAAATAAATGACGTAAAAACGAAGAGAAAAAACATGAAAAACAAAAAAAATCGAATTTTGTTTTTACAAACGAGTGAGAGCAGAAACGTAAAAGGGGGTTGAACACGATTGATTTTTCAGTTTCGAAAATGTTATTTCTAGCTGTTTAAATAGAAAAACGTTAGATCTCACCAGCAATGCATTGTGGGATACTAGTGGATCCTCCTCTGGACTGAGATCGCATTTTGAAAATAAACTTTTTTTGTCTATCTAAACACACAGAATTTCCCAAACTGATTTACGATAGAATGGTGGAGTATTTATCAATCATCTACTGGCCATTGGATCATCCGAACGACTTGAAAGACTTGAACAATGACCAGTGGAGTTCAAACGTATACAACGGACAACCTGTGAGAGGAGTTATAGATGGTGCATTATTGCTTAACGGAACGGGAGACGCCATAAAACTTCCTCTCAGTTCGACTATAAACGACAGCTGTTTTTTTCATCCCAGAGGGGAATGCCCCAACGGCCTCGCCATTTCGTTATGGATAAAATACTACTTTTCCCCTCGAAACGGTGGAAATCAAGTATTTTTCTCGACATTTGTCGACGGGCAAGACAGAGGTTTTGTGATTTACCAGATGAATTCGTCATTTCCTCATGTTGCGGTTAGTGTCATTCATTCCAAAAATCGCTGCACAAAAGTGGTAGAGGTTGCTAGAGGAATATGGACACACTTGGCCGTTGTTTACCACAACAGAAACAACGTTGACATCCCCGAAGTTTACATCAATAGTACGAAGAATGCGACTGTCATCTGGAAAGGGTGTGAGAAACAAAGCTACAAGAGTGTTTCGAATGATTACTTCACTATTGGTCAAAGTGATGTTGGTGCACCTTATGCCTCGATAGACGACATCGTTATTGTCTTGAATGCGGAAACTTACTTGAACAGCTTAACCAACGTGTACAACTACTATAAAGGTAATTTGGAATTTTTATCATAAAGAGCGTTCATAATCTATTTGTGAGGGTGGGTTTTGGGGGGTTTGGAGAAGGGGGCAATCCCTTTTCTCCGGTAACATTGAGGTGGGGGGGGGGGGGGGGGGGGCTGATTTCAAACTTTTTTTGTTATTTATGTGAGCATCTAATGGAGTTGCTGAAAAATATGTAATGTTTGAGTGAGGGGCCACCCCAAAATGATAATATTTCAAACTAAATCCCCATAGCCTTCCTTCCCATCATTTATTAATTTTGAATTCTCCCTTGCTCGTTTGGCAGCAAAAAGCCTTCTATAGAAGTATGTATTCAAATGTGGTCAAACTTTGCCGGGAATAAAGCGTGGCTATGATGATTATAAGTTATCTATGCAACTACTCCCACTGGCTACCAGAACCCTTGTACACTTAGACTAGAGAATCCTATTAAAATGTAAAAGGAAAACAATACATTCCAAATTTGGGTAGTGGAGCTATTCAGAAAGCAGCAGAAAGCACGAGAATTGTAATTTGACACTGATAACGTCTAGATATCTAGCCATCGTCATTTTCTCGTGGGAATAAAAAGATATGTTGAAGAGCTATTATTTTGTGCTGCTTTCTGATTGTCTCCACTACCCAAAGTTGTAATGTATTGTTTTTATTCTACAATTTGATTGGTTCTCGATGTGTAAGTGGCCCCGATTATAGTAGTCGCACTGTAAACAACATATACATTTAATCGACAAAACTTCGTAACAAAACTTTTTTCGCGCCAAACTCAACTGAGAAAGGTATTAATCTTGTGAGTAAGATAACTGAACAAAGAAAGTGTACTAGGGTTCTGGTAGCCAGTTGGAGTCAAATGACACAATCAAGCTAATTGATGCTGGTTGCAAGTGCATAAAGCTAATTTTGGTTTTGTGTTTCCAGGAGGTGAGAATCTTCATTTGAATGCAAGTTTCGTACTGACGAGTGAAAGCTGGAATGACAATCTACTAAACAGGGAAAGCGATATTTATCGAAGAATAACAACAAGCTTGTTGAAAAATGTAAGGAAAAATAATATAGCTTTAGAGTACGAAAACTATAAAGCGTGCAACCTGCAGAAACTTATAAGGGAGATGAAACGTATAAAACTACAATCATAGTCCAGAGTGTTCAGATATCCAAACTAGGAATTTTGCTACCACATTTGAAGATACAAGAATTTGGCCCTCCTCTCACATATCAAACTTCTCTTTTCTGACTTTTAGAGAAGATTTACTTCATCTTTTACTCAAACATTTGTAATATATTCCTTTAATTTAGTTTTGGGAAGTTTTGAAGCAAGAAGACAAGATTTAATGGGGAAAAATACGAAGAATAAAAATATGAACATTCTGGTGCGTCGTACAAAAAAAAATGTATGGCTGTTACACGTTTCTACCTACTTATGAGTTTCTGGTGCAGCATAAATAGTACTATCGTTTTCTATTGTTAAATCAGTGCTACATATCAGTGCTAAATGGTTCAAAGTATTACACGCTTTTGGGTAGTGTTTGTACTCTAATTTGTTGTGTGAAATGACGTAAACCAAGAGTGCATGAATGAGAGAGGTAAAATTCTTATTTGTGGTGCGCGCCATGTAAATTCCCGGTTGGGCTATTTTTAGTAACCGGTTGCAGCTTAAATTTCGCCTTACACTACTCCCGTGCATCATCAACTTGCGCGCCCGTGCTCTTTCCGTTTATTGTTTTGATTGTTTTGATTACTACAAACGAAACGGAAAGAGCGCGCGCGCTTGAGAGTTGATGACTCACAGGGGTAGGGTAAGGCGAAATTTAAACTGCATCCGGTTACTAAAAATAGCCCAACCGGGAATTTACATGCCACGCGCTACAATAAGAAGTTTCCCTCTCTTATTTATGCGCAAACGGGTGACGAAAAATATATCTTTAAATTGTTTTATAAAATAAAAAATATGAATAATACATATAAAATATCCTGCGCGTAGCCCGCGATTGGCACAGTTTACGGGCCATGATAATATAACAGACATTAGTTTAGATGACCAGAAACAACATTTCAAGACAAATTGAATTTAAGCGGTGGGATTCGAACCCACGCCTCTGACGAAACTGGTGCCTTAAAACCAGTGCCTTAGACCGCTCGGCCACGCTAGTTTAGATAAGCAGGAACAGCACTTGAAGATAAAAGAGATTGGCAGCGGTGGGATTCAAACCCACGCCTTAGACCACTCGGCCACGCTAACAGATGAAGGATAACTTATAAAGACAGTAATTTCAGTGCGCAGAAACAGCAATTGAATATGAAAAAAAAAATTGCAGAGGTGGGATTCGAACCCACGCCTCTGAACAGACTAGTGCCTTAAACCAGTGCCTTAGACCGCTCGGCCAAGCTACCATATGGATTATATTTTTTGAAGACGATAGTTTAGATGACCAATCCAAGCACTTGAAGATAAAAGAGATTGGCAGCGGTGGGAATCGAACCCACGCCTCTGGCGACACTGGTGCCTTAAACCAGCGCCTTAGACCACTCGGCCACGCTACCAGATGAAGGATAACTTATAAAGACAATAATTTCAATGCGCAGAAACAGCAATTGAAGATAAAAAAGATTGGCAGCGGTGTGATTCGAACCCACGCCTCTGAACAGACTGCTGCCTTAAACCAGCGCCTTAGACCGCTCGGCCAAGCTACCATATGGATTATGTTTTTGAAGACGGTAGTTTAGATGACCAAACCAAGCACTTGAAGATAAAAGAGATTGGCAGCGGTGGGATTCGAACCCACGCCTCTGACGAGACTGGTGCCTTAAACCAGCGCCTTAGACCGCTCGGCCACGCTACCAGATGCATGTTAGATTTTACAGCAATTATTTCGATGCGCAGATACAGCATTTGAAGATAAAAGAGATTGGCAGAGGTGGGATTCGAACCCACGCCTCTGAAGAGACTGGTGCCTTAAACCAGCGCCTTAGAACACTTGGCAACGCTACCAGATGAAGAATAACTTTTAAAGACAGTACTTTAGGTGAAGAGGAAGAGCACTTGAAGATAAAAGAGATTGGCAGCGGTTGGATTCGAACCCACGCCTCTTACGAGACTAGTGCCTTAAACCAGCGCCTTAGACTGTTCGGCCACGCTACCAGATGAATGTTAACTTTTACAGAAATTATTTCGATGCGCAGATACAGCACGTGAAGATAAAAGAGATTGGCAGCGGTGGGATTCGAACCCACGCCTCTTACGAGACTGGTGCCTTAAACCAGCGCCTTAGACCACTCGGCCACGCTACCAGATGAAGGATAACTTTTACAGCAATTATTTCGGTGAGGAGGAAGAGCACTTGAAGATAAAAAAGATTGGCAGCGGTGGGATTCGAACCCACGCCTCTGACGAGAGTATTACCGTAAACCAGCACCTTAGACCACTGGGCCACGCTACCAGATGGATAACATTTGTTGAAGACAGTAATTTCGATGCGCAGAAACAGAACTTGAAGATAAAAGAGATTGACGGCGGTGGGATTCGAACCCACGCCTTTTACGAGACTGGTGCCTAAAACCAGCGCCTTAGACCGCTCGGCCACGCTACCAGATGAATTATATTATTTTGAAGACGGTAGTTTAGATGAGCAGAAACAGCACTTGAAGATAAAAGAGATTAGCAGCGGTGGACTCGAACCCACGCCTTTTACGCGACTGGTGCCTAAAACCAGCGCCTTAGACCGCTCGGCCACGCTACCAGATGAATTATATTATTTTGAAGACGGTAGTTTAGATGAGCAGAAGCAGCACTTGGAAAATAAAAGAGATTCACAGCGGTAGGATTGGAACCCACGCCTCTGACGAGACTGATGCCTTATACCATCGCCTTAGATCGCTCGGCCACGCCACATATGAAATGGAAATCCGTGCTCATGCATATTCCCTATTGTTGTTTTTTATTGCAGATTTCAGACGCTAACATAAAAAGAACAGCAAAGAGTCAGGAAATACGATTTTGGTAAGTCCAACTAATTGTTTACATTAATTAAACCAATAACAAGACGATGACCTAGTGTTGTTTTCCAAAGTACAACCCCCCTAGCCTATGTGTGTGTTTTAAACGGAATAGAGAAGTAAAATGGAGTTGATTTATATAAATATAAGACCATTGATGTTAGGTATTTTCTTTTTTTCGCTAACCAAAAGTAACCACCGTTGCACTTGAAATCGGAAATGGTTTATATGACATGAAACAAAAACTACTTTTCTACTTTTTTTATAATTCCAATATGATATTGAGCCTGACTATACTCACAGTGACCATTGACAAGTACTTGATTCAGCCCAGTTACTGTGTAGGGTGTTCCAAGTTTCCGGTTATGAAGGCCCTGTCTACACTAATGTGCTTTCGTGTGAAAACGCATTTATCGATACCTTTTGGCCCTGTGTTCAGTGACTAAAAGTTTGATAACGCTTGCCAATTAAAAACGCTCTCCAGGGTCCATGCATTCTAAAAAGGAGGTCTACCGTATTATCGTGGACAGGTGAAAATGGAGGCGGCTCTGTTTCGGAAACGTTAACGTCAGTTACATGAGCACAGCTGTTTTTGCGCATGCACATATTGTGATATTGCATCATTTCCGATCGTATCTGTCTGTTTAATCCTTTTAGCGTGGACCGGAGTAAACTATGTCAAACGTGAAACTTTTAAAACTTTTTCTGTGAATCGAAAAAAAAGCGTTTTCAAAAATGCATTAGAATGGACGGAGCCATTGTGCAAAGGGCAGGTAGAATTACAGGAGGCGATTTTCTATAGTCTTATTTGTGTTATGTAGGAAGAAGGAAGGCGAATCAATTGTGGGTTTTACCGGCTGTAACATTCTCATTGGATTTCATGGTCAAGGATATTCTCAGATGGATGATGTCGTATCATATTTGGAACAGGCTACAGATATCATTTCAGATCTGAATTCTTCTTCAAACGAAGGTACTATGTGCTTTAAAATAAGAGACTGATAGGGAAGCAAGCTAGACTAACGCTGAGCAACAGAGAACTCGAAACTGGGGTATTGCACCCAAACTTAGCTGTAACTATTTTGAATGTGACCAGACTACCAACAACATAAAATGAAGAAATCAATTGTTTGTTTTTACTGCACTTCATTTTTATAGCAACTGCGAAGAGTTTTTCTTTTTTTTTTCTCTCACAAGAATGCTTTTCGGTTCAATTTATAAACAAATATCAATACATTAACTATATTTAGAGAGGGTGACACGTCACTGTCGTAAGTGATAAACTTATGGCCCTCTATGTCAACTCTTTGAATCAGACAGGACCGCCATTTTACGTAGTCATCCGAGCCACGGCCAAGGTCTACCTTTGCAGTTAAATTTTAGAGCAAAGAAAACACTTATACTCATCGATATTTTAAGAAGTTTAGTGCCCACCCAACTGAGCCAACACGACTTATCATTATATCAACAGTTTACTTAAAAGGACCACAGCCAGTAGAAGTAAGCATATATGGCAACTCAATGAAGATAAACATCCAGTGGAATCCGGGAGACAAGAACCTTACTCACGGAATTCTACAAAAATACGTGTTGTTTTACGTCAACGGTGAGGATCCTTCAGACCAAGGTCATGTTGACGTGGTGCAGGACGAGCTAGGTGATTCTACCAATTATAATATGACAGTAACAAAATATTTCTCTCGGTATGTGGTGTCTGTGAGGGCTGATACACTCGAAGGAGAAGGCAAAGTGTCTAAAGGCGTCAACATCACCACTGGAATTCTCGGTGAGTTGGACTGACATGGTAAACGGCGCCATCATAACTTTTTGGGGTTTCGGGGAGGGGAGGGGGGCTATGGGAAATTAAGAGAGCAAGAGAAGGCTCTTCTTCCATATGCATTTAGATTTTGAGTTATCCTATTGTAATTCTAGCTCCTCTTGGTACTCCTCAAACTGTGCATAGTTGGAATCTCTCATCAGTGTCTATCGCAGTCAGCTGGACCGACATAAATAAGACCTACCTACGGGGACCTATTGCTGGATACAGCATTCGTATTAACTTAGCTGATTCATCAGAGAGAGCATGGGAGTCTTCTAAATTTCAGTCAATACTACACAACAAATCTGTTATATTTGAAGGCCTTTATAAGTACACCAAGTACAATGTACATGTAGCTGGAGTAGCAAAAGAAAATCAATTTGGTCCTTACATTCAAGGTTCTGTTTGGACTGGAGAGGATGGTGAGTTTTGTTAGTAAATTGGTATTATAGACCTCTCTCTATTTTCCTTGCAAGCTAAAGCGCCAAACAATAGGCAGTTGCAGATATTAAAAAAGAATGCTCAAAATTAATTAAACCTGAAAAGGATTAGTATAGATATAGTGGTGTATATTAGACTAGAACGTTTGTGAATAGTGAACTGACTAATATTTCTACCAAACATTTCTTATTCAGTATTGTCGAAAGATAAGAACATGGTATACGGTATAGATTACTTTATTCCTACCAAAAGATATATTTGGTGGTGCACGTGTTTTGCCATACATGATGTGCTATTCCACTAAAGCCTCGCGCGCAATCAAGTCTGAATTTTAAGAAATCAAACGGACGAGGACTATAATTCCAGTCGAGTGTTTTGATAAAAGATAAAAGTAAATGAGCAAAAAAACATCAATTCCCATTTGATTCACCACTTCCCCATACCCGGTTTCACTTGTTAAACACGAAGTATTCAATCAAGGCTACAAGGTTCGCATATTTGAATAATCTCTCTTGAAACTACCTTGAATTCTCGATTTAATAGTTTTTGTGTGACCAGTGAATTCCAAAGGTTTCGAATTCCAATTATCGAATACGTCTTTCAGTTTTGTCATTTCAGTTTCAGTTTCATTAAGTCATTAAGAAACGGCCAACAATCAGTATGCATCCATTGACTTATGGAAGCACTTAGTCGGCTTATAAAGGCTCTAAACGCTTTAATAAGCTTTATCCATTTAATTTATTATATTTCACCTTCTTATTTCAGCATATTTGGGAGAGGGTTGTTGACAAGCTGTAGCATGGCTGCGCTATGTCATCAAAATGCAAAATTGGTATCGAATTATCCTTGACACGATCTCATCAGTCCAAAACTCTCCTTACCTAATTGTTTTATGTTAACAATTCATTTCACGTACGTTGCAGCCCCAGAAATGGCTCCATCCCAACTATCTGCGGAAGCAGTCGACTCTACAAGTATCATCGTCAATTGGACAGAAATTCAAGCAAACAAGCGCAATGGGATCATTATTGGGTACAGTGTGAAATGGAAGGAAGTAAATTTTGACAGTGAAGCCGGGAATATCTCTGTTCCAGCGACGCCATTATCCTACACCGTAACAGGGCTAAAAATATTTACATACTACAAAGTATTTGTAGCAGGATTTACTTTTATCGGTATTGGACCCTACAAGGAAACTGTCGACGTCCGAACAGGAGAAGACAGTAAGTTATTTTGAATTAATATCACTATTGCCATATTGAAAAAAAAAAGATAAAACGACTTGGCTATTAGCCATTACAAGCCGGTTGAGCAAAAAAACTGGATCAAATGGGTATTGCAGCGCATTGTGGGGCCCTTTTAAGTGACAAAATAGATGATGTCAATATGTTCCCTAAAACAGTTCCAAAAAAATTGCAATAAAACTTGACCAAGTGTTTTCTTCCACCTCGGAAGTGCAAATAGGTTTTTAACAGTGAATTATATATTTAGAAAAGCAGGCACTAATTGATGCATGAATGACATTGTTCTTCAGTTCCCGATGCATCTCCGAATATAACTAAAGCGTACAATGCAAGCTCCACTAGCCTTTTCGTAATGTGGCAAGCAATTCCTGAGCAAAACAGAAATGGAATATTGCAAGGTTATGTTTTTGAAGTTTGCAAAGAAGACGGAACATTTGAGAAGTTGTTCTACCACAACAGCTCGTCCCTTGAAGCCCGCATCACCGGTTTGTCAAAGTACCAGACCTACCAGATAAAAATTGCTGGCTTTACCTCCAAAGGCAGAGGGAATTTCAGTTTGCCTGTTATTGCCACCACTGACGAAGATGGTAAGTAATAAAACCTGGAGCAGATGGTTATGGGCAGTCTTGGTTCTAGTACGTCGGGCTTTCTTTCTACTATGTTGTATTTCGAGTGCACGCTATATATCCGTCTAGTTGCAGCTTTTTTTGTACAACATAGAGAATACTCACAAGAGCAGGATTTTCGAACATTGGGAACAAAAACATATAATACCTGTACGCGTTTCATGCTTGAGTGAATTCGACAGCTAAATATGATGATACCTAAATTTTATTAACTTGTAGATTCTATCAGTCTTTGGATTCCCAAACATGATAATGAGCAGATAGCAACTTCTAGTCATATAACAAAGGAATATAAATTGGTGGATACCATCCAGTTATTACATTATTTTCACCATCAAAAATGCCATTCACCTTAAAGCGCGGCTAAGTTTTGGATACACGAATTTTGCCGAGGTTGTAATCAAGCTGCAGTACTGAACTGTTATTCTGGGAGAAACGTCGCCGAAGGGGAGGTGGGTGGGGACAGAAATCTGTCTAGCGTCTAGTACAGTGTAACTTAGCAAATGAGGCCGAAACCATAATATTTTCCGGCCTTTCTCGCTTTTCCTGCGACCTGAGCCGGGATAGTATTGACAAACCTCCTTTCTTTGTTTGTAATAGTACCAGAAAGCCCACCTCGAAACATCTCTAAACAAAAGGAAGAGTCCAACGCAGTTACTCTAGCCTGGCAGCCACCATCAAGTAAACAGGCCAACGGTATAATACTTGGCTACAACATAACACTGAAAGATCTGTTGAGGGACAAGATCTCGTATAAGAGGGTTAACACGTCTACTTATCTACGCATCGATGGGTTGTATCCCTACACTGATTATGAGATCACCATTAGGGCATTCACGAGAAAAGGAGATGGAATCGTTAGTGAGAAAATAGCCATCAAAACTGAACCGAGTGGTAAGTATAACTCTAAGAAAATAGAGTAGATTATATATATTCGTGAAATGTCAGAGCATACGTTATAGTAGGAATGGACTACTTCAACCAAGGGGATAGTACTCCCCTATATTTGCTATACGGGTATGTGCCGCCCTATAAGGCATGGTTTTTCGGCTTTTGGGTCGGGGGTAGGGTATCATTTTTTGACATTTTATCTGGGATAGGGTGTCAATTTAGCCAGGGATAGGGTTAACGATTTGGTCGTTTTTGTCTGGCTAATAG
The DNA here is from genome assembly GCA_011057435.1 of Actinia equina. Lineage (NCBI taxonomy): Eukaryota > Metazoa > Cnidaria > Anthozoa > Actiniaria > Actiniidae > Actinia > Actinia equina. The sequence goes on from WHPX01000030.1 coordinate 479,890, forward strand.
GCTAAGCTTTCTGTCCACACAAAAACAATAAAAATGTTAGTAAATATTGATTGCAATCGATTGTAAAACCGTATTTTCCGTCTTTTAGTCTGGGATAGGGTGTACAATTCTTAGTTGTAGTTCGGGGTAGGGTATGTAAAATCAAAATTTTAGGTCTGGGATAGGGTCAGGGTTTTGAGGTCCTGGCGGCACACCCCTACCCAAGTTGGGGTGGTAGTACCCCCCCCCCCCCCCCTTCCCCCCCGGGTACTTCAATGACAAGACAAGACAAGACAACATATCTTATTGGCTCCGTATAAACCTATTTACATTGAATTCAAACGTCCACAGATTTTCATGGTGTTTTTCTTGATTTTAAGCTCCTACTGGATCACCGACAAACGTGATAGTTCAACCAAATTTATCATCTTCATCGTCAATAACTGTTTCTTGGGGACCTGTAGATAGGTTCAAAGTCAATGGACAAGTAACTAGCTATGTCTTAATCGCCTTCGAATTAGCAAACCCTGAGAGCACCCGACGAAATGTTACAATAAGGTGAGTGAATGAACTATACTTCGGAGATACGGCGGCCATCTTGCTGGGGGGGGGGGGGGGGGGGGGGGGGGGGAGTTTCGTGTGTTTGTCTTTCTTTTACGTTTGGTGGTGATCGATGTGTCGTCTTAATTCATCCCTTGTTAAATTCTCTTGTGAAGAGCTTTTTAAAATGTCATTACTGTAAGAAAACTTTATTCGCCCCTTCGCCCCCTGGATACCACATTTTTCCTTGTAATCCAAGATGGACGCCGTATCGTTTATTAAAGATTAAGAAAATTGTGATTCAAGAGCTTCAAATGAGACCGTCTCATAATGAAATGAATGATTTCCATTCGATTTCTATTCAAATTTCCATTCGATGCCCATTTTAAAACGGCATGTGAGTTTATTTGTTATAGCTAGTATTATTTAAAAATCCTGATGACCATTATGCGGCAACAAATTTCCGATAATCGTTTAACCACAAGCATGAGTAAACCTGGTTAGATGCACGAATGCTTGTTTGAATACGAAGTTAATTATTCCTCCACCTCCCCGGCCTCCAAACCCCTCTCCACCAAATCCCCCACCCCCATCCCCCAGCCGCCCACCCGTTCGCTCTTGCTCTTTCCTCAAACAAAACCACCCCACTCCTGTTCCCCAAACATTTAGATACAAAATATTCACTATGATATTCTTTTGTAGTGCACAAAGTAATCCCAGTCGAAAGAAGCGAGCGGTTCCTAGCGGGACAATGTCCACCCAACTGACAGGATTCCAACCCTTTACTCAGTATGGCATACAGATTTTAGCAGTAACTAACGTAAATGGAGTTCCAAGTCCCATCTACAATGTAACTACTGCCGAAGATGGTAAGTAGTCGCGCATTTTCTTTCAAACCTTTGATATTTTAAATAAATTCAAACCTCGTTAATACAGACGCCAAGGGGACGTCACTAGAAAAACCGCCTATATTAACAGGGGCGGTTTATTTTTAAAATAGAGAGTTTAAGATTTACGTTTACGGCGAACGTGAAACGTCAGTTGACCAGTGAAAATTTATTTTAAAATACTAAAAAGGAATCGTAAAAAATCAAAGTAGTAGGAAAACAAAAGAAATTGTCACTAGGACAAAAACCTGTGCTCGTAATAATGGGGTGTTCGTATTAACACGGGTGACGAGTTTGCACATCGTAGCTTTTTAATTATTTTAATTATTTATTACATATTTATGCATGACGTACTTTTCCTGACTTTCATGCAGCTCATATGCGCGTAGGTACTAAGAAAGGACCATTCAAAGCGAACTTTTACAACATCGATCAAATGGTAATTTTTGTCATGTTTTATTTAAAAAAATAAACGCATGAAAACCGTAAAGTTATGCATCTCCTTTTTGTATTGGTAATTGAAGTTGCAAGTGTTCGATTTGATAGGCCTTCCTTAATAACCACGCAGATAAGAGCTGCATGAAAGCAAGGCTAAGGACGTACATATTAGACCTATAATAGAACGACCTGTACACTGAATTAAGATATAGTAACCAATTCGTATAACCATTGTTCTGGACTGACTAGCCTCTCGTACATGAGAAAACGCTTTTATGTTTCCATGTCAACACGAGGCTAGTCAAGTACAGAACAATAGTTATCCAAATTGGTCGCCATATTTCGATTCGGGTGTGCCTATAATCTACTACCCCATTTACACCAAAGCTTAAACATGTTTTAAAGAGGTTTAACTAAACAGGTTTGAAAAACTATCTACGAACACTGCGCAATATTTGGTGAAATAATGCATTTAAACTATTCTTTGTCTTGCTCTGATAATATTTTAGAAAGTTTCATTATTTTGTAGGTTTCTAGTTTCTCAATTTTTTTCTAATGAAAACATAGTTTAACTAAACAAGTTTAGGTGTGAATGGGGTATACGAAATTGTCAAACATTCTAAACCAACAAATACGCTCGTTTTTCTACTTGCCATCTGATTTCTTTCAGCTCCAAGTCATCCTCCCTTGAATCTCACAGCACATAATACGAGCTCCACATCTATTAAAGCAACATGGAATGAAATACCCCAAAAACACAAAAATGGCATTATCATAGGATACAAAATACACTATAAAGCCAGCCACACTGGTAACTTCATCAAGACTGTAATAAACGACACGGAACGACACACAGAGCTTACTGGACTTGAAAAATATGAACTTTATTCAATCCAAATACTGGGCTTTACCGTGAAGGGTGATGGTAATCTCTCTGAGCCTGTGATTGTCAGGACAGCAGAAGATGGTAAGTGATTACAATAACGAAAATCATGGTTAGTTTTCTAGTTTAATCTGGTTTTATCATACATCTGCCTTACTTTCTATAATTTTACTACAACTTGACTCTAATGTTATTGAAAAAAGAAAAAGAAAAACAGAACGAAATACTATATATTTATCATTGATTATATTAAGATCAATGTCAAAGAAGTATCATACATAGTTGAAGTCAGCATCCATTAATGCTACTTGAAATTTGTCGTTTCTGACTCTAAATTTAACAGGGCTCCCTTTAAACTAGCTTTAATAAAAAAATGTTACAAACAATTGATGACTAAATAAAATGTTAACCACTTTTACGTGACGAACGTTGCTATCCGTGACCACGGATCTTCTCCAGTTTGCCGTTGGTAAGGGGACACGCGAATTTCAAACTTAAAAATATTGGTATACTAGTGCGCATAGTAAGTGATTATAATACGAGAGGACAATAATGACTTAAAAATAGACCCCTTTAGCTTGGGCGTAATTTTCTTCTTTTCAAACCACCTGTCATTCCCTGAGTATCATATCCTTGTTTAACGGTTGCACATGAGAAGATACAGAATAAATGCGTATACGACTCAAAACAAAGAATCTTGCTCTCAAGAGAATGACACGTGGTCTGAAGTGGAAAAAACCCCAAATATATTAAGGTAAAGAGGTCTATCAGTGGCTAACTTCATTTATCTTCTTCATATAAATTCAGTTCCAGACGACGCACCCGCCAAAGTATCTTCAGTTAACCCAACACTAACCACCTTAACTATCCAGTGGGAAACAATGCCATTACGTCTAGAAAATGGTATAATCAGAGGATACGAAGTGGTTCTCTTTGAAATGAACGGGACAACCAAAGCCAATGTCGTTCTCAATGAAGGCAACAATAAATTAAATACCGTGATCTCAGGGCTGGACGTATGGACTAATTACACTGTCCAGGTTAAGGCTTTTACGAGTGTTGGTCCTGGTCCGTGGTCTCCTAGAGTCAGAGTAACAACAGACGAACAAGGTTTGTTCAAGAGAATATGAACTAAGAGAAGGAATCTTACCTATGTAGGATTTTACCTTTGATGCTATTTTTAGCTTGGAGATATTTTGAGCGAAGAACCTGATTGGTTGATTTTTTGAGGGTAGGCGGCTTCTAGTCTTGCAGTAAACAAAAGCCTGTGTTTTTGTCGCTTTTCGTGTCCTAAAACGAGGCATTAAAGGAAGCATGATTATCGCGCGGGCATGGTAACGAGTTAAAAATAGCATCAATGATTCTAAAAATAGCATCAAAGTGTGCACATGATGGGGCACGGGGATTCCTTCTCTTAGTTCATTTTCTCTTGGTTTGTTTGTATAGGAAATCGCACGATCTCGCGAATACAATTCGGAACTCTATAGGCGAGTCCAATTAGAGCACTTTCAAAACAGCACGAGTATCTGTCAATTCCGAACGAATCAGTAATGTACGAGAAAATGTTTTGTTTATAATACACTCAAATTAGTTGCAACTTAGTTGGCACTCTACAGAGTACAAGTAACGATTTAATTGTACTCCTCTTGTCCAATCAGAATTTTGTTGAATGTATTTTAAATAGAGATATTTACTATAAATAGATATCCGACACTTAAACACCCAGAGAACAGGCTTTCGGGAGAGGGGAGAGGTATCTAGGGAGAGCCTGTTCACAGGTTTTCTAACTCTAAGAAACGACCTAAATAAATAGTCTCGCTTAAGGAATCAAGGATACCATGCTATGGCACTATACACTAACTAGACATAACTCAAAATGAAATCAAAATCATAAAATACTCGGTTTGTCATCTCATTCTTACAGCAGATCTTTTTTTTTTTTTTTTGTTTTAGCTCCTCAAGATACACCGTTCAACGTGACAGCACATTTTTTGAGTTCCACGTCTATTCGAGTCTCCTGGCAACCGATAGACCCAAGGCTGACAAAGGGCGTGGCCCGAGGCTATCGGGTATATTATCGTGCTCTCGACACTCCTTTCACCAAGCCACTTTTGAACCATACTGTAGGACTAACGGAAACAAGCGCTGACCTGGCAAATCTGTACAAGTACGTGGAATATTCTATTTATGTTGTCGCAGTCACTAACAAGGATGGTAACGCAAGTGCTGTGGTCGTAACCCGCACGGACGAAGACAGTAAGTATACTGGAAAATCATATTCTATCCAACAGATTTTAATGTTCAAGCCAAGATGCAGAGTGTTTCACGGGATACAAAGAAAAGTTTATAAAGCAAATATAAACCAATCAATAATAAGCTTCCGTTCTAAGCTATGAGTAACAGATAAACAACAAACAATGAACAAACATATACTAGTACATAGGATAGATTAGGACGGTACACCTGCACCACAGCGTTGCACTTCTGGCAAAAAAAGTTCAGCATCTGAACTTTCCTATTTCTAAAACCCCTGAATTCATTTTAGGGACCCTAACCCTAAGGCCACGCGTATATTGTAAGGAAGCAGAGCTAACTAATATCCTACACTTTGCCTTTTTCCAGAGCCAGATCGTCCTCCACTCACTCTGATATATACTCTACCAGACCCTACAAGCATTTGGTTAGGCTGGGATGAAGTACGCGAGGGATACAAGAATGGCATCATTCTCGGTTACAAAATGACTTACAGAGATACAACCAAATCAGATCCACCGACTTTGAAGTCCTTTCTACCAGACCAGTTCTCGACCACGCTGCGTGATCTTGATAGCTATATTCACTATGAGATCACTTTGTTGGCCTTTACAATTAAAGGGGATGGACCACCTTTCACACGCGTTATCAGGACTGATCAAAATAGTTAGTATAACGATCCTTGTATTGGCCTGGCGTTTTCTTGTATCACAATGATAAGCACAATTGACAGTAACATACACAGATTCAGTAGTTTTCTGCTCTTTAGCAAAAATATACCATTTAAGGGTGGCGTAGTGTTGAGAGTGCTCGGCTCTCAAAAATGAGATCCGGGTTTGAGTCCCGCCGTGCTCGGTGTCGTATGTAAGAAGAGTTGTTTGTTGGTTCTCTCTGTGCTTCGGGAGTTTTCCGGGTTCTCAGGTTTTCCTCCTTCCGCAAAAATCAACTTATAAATTCGAATTGGAATTTCGTTGGATGAAGAGCCATTCTGTGGAAATTTCACTTTAAATCCCATTTATTTATTTTATTATACTATTTTGCTCGTTTTCCCCATTTCAGACCACATGGAATTCTCTTAAAAATAAGATTCTTTGTTTCAGTTGTCCATATTCATATGTTTTCTCATGTGCAACCGCTGAACAAAGAAATGATACTCTAGGAAATGACACGTGGTATTTAATGGGAGAACATTACACCTAAGCTAAAAGGATCTATTGTCTCTCCTCGCACCTGTTAGAGAATACCTGCACTGAGTCTGTGAATGTTGCTGATGCTTATACTTGTGCGTATGTTGCTGATGATCATACTTGTGTTGCAGACTCAGTTGTGCATTGCTCATTCACAGGAGTTGTATTTCTTTGCACCTGTTAGAGAATAGCTGCACTGAGTCTGTGAATGTTGATGATGATCATACTTGTGTTATAGACTCAGCCCTACATTACTCATTAACAGCAGTTGTCTCTCCTCGCACCTGTTAGAGAAGAGCTGCACTGAGTCTGTGTGTGCGGCTGTTGCTTATACTTCTGTTATATAGACTCAGTCGTCATTGCTCATTAACAGCAGTTGTATCTCCTCACACCTGTTAGAGAAGAGTCGCACTGAGTCTGCGTTTATTTGTTATGATTATTCAATTGTGTCATACGTATTATTTTTTGATATCGCTTTTTTTTTTAGCACCATACATGAGCCCAGGCAATTTCACTGCCGAAAATTACACGACCACGAGCTCCTTGCCAGTGCTTTGGCAGCCAATACCACCACATGGTCTACCGGGGATTTTATTAGGTTATCGATTATACTACACCCCAGTGTCTACCGGAGAATATGACATCGAAGAAGGCGAAACTAAAGAGATCAGAATACCTGCAGATAAAACCCAATTTGTGTTGAGTGGCCTTGATATCTATACGAAATACCGTGTGGAAATATCCGGTTTTACGGTAAAAGGAGACGGTCCTTTATCTATCACCTTTGGAGGTGAGTATATTTGTTATCTGTATATGATATATTAAAATGCCCTGTGGTATACGGCAAAAGAAGATGGTAGAAATATGATAACAGACCTTTTTACCGATACGGGCGGCCATAATGCCGAGGGGGCGATCATTAGGAAATTCATAGACCGACTGTACAGCTGTCAAGGTGTCTCGTTATATTCTTTATGCTTTACACTGACAATCACATATAAAAACAATTGAATTTGCTTGTAGTTGACACGCAACCCCGCCACTCTATGTTTTATAAATTTTCTACGTTTGCCCCTCAGCATCCCATAGTTCAAGATGGCCGCCGTATCAGTAAAATGGTCTATTAGAAAAACGAATTTTTCCTTGAACGTTTTATTCCAGACACATGTCGATGTCAAAAACGTTTGTCATCTAGTTGGTTACATTTCCCTCCCTACGTCATCGCCTCGGATAACGACTCAGTCCCAGCGGGTATCATTCCATCGATCGCTCAAGAAATGGTATTGCACTGTTGTCATCATTGTAAAGAATATGAAAAATCCTACCTAGACATGAAACTAAATGGATACAACATGCCTGCACAAGAAAAACATCTGGAAGCTTTAAAGATACACATTGATGGAATGACTGATATAATCTTCCCCGTTGCCGGCTACAGGACACAGGAAGTTTACAAGGTCCCATACGGATTCATAGGTTTGGTTGGAACACCTGGCGTAGCTTTTGTACTCTCCACAACGTCTACCGACGGGCTGATGGTGGGTGAGATGGCGGCTTCTATTTGGAAGAACTGGACTTTGGTGCTTTTGTCGCTGTTGTTTGCTTTCATTACAGGGTGTCTGATCTGGTTTTTGGTAAGTTCTTGAAGGTTGAAGGAAGGGGTAAAGAAAACGTAGAGGAACGCAGGGAGAAACAGCTAGAAAAAAGTTTAATCAATATTAATTTTTTTTTTCGTTTGTTGTTTGTTGCGGACAGAGAAATAGTCTCCCTCACAGCCGCTTTCAGTGTCGTCACGCAACGCTTTCTTCCCTGAGCTACTCAGGGGAGAAAGCGTTGCGTGACGACGCTGAAAACGGCTGTGAGGAAGACTAATGGAGAAACGGATCGATAAAAAAATTAAGGAGGAGGGAGATAAATGGCACTACATGGAGCTCTAAGTCCTGAATGAGTGACTACACAGAAATTACAAAAAAGCTTTTAAATTGATGTGGAAGGTCTGGGGAAATAAAAAAGGAATTGTTTCTCCCAGGCCTCGTTTCTACCTGGCCGTATTTGTATTAGAAATCATTTTGATGAAGTCCCTCTGGATCAAGCAAAAATCCACAGAGAGGAAAACTGGAGAGACAAAAGTTCAATTCCCTTTGAATTTATTTTCACAGGAGAACAGAAAGAACGAAGAACATTTTCCGAAACCATTCTCAAAGGTTCAATGGAAGGGTTTTGGTTCACTTTTATTTCTATGACAACCGTGGGGTAAGATATTTAAACTTTTTTTGTTGGACTGTTGGTCTTCATGGGAAGCACGGGTGGCGTGCGCTGCTAATGCGCCGCCTCTCACCAATGCGGCCCGAGTTCGAGTCCTGCCCATCTCGATGTCGTATGTGAGTATAGTTGTTTGTTGGTTCTCTCCCGTGCTTCGAGGGTTTTTTCTCCGGTTCTCCGGTTTTTCCTCCCTCCTTAAAAATCAACTCCTAAATTCTAATTCGATCTTTGGGCTTTCACTCAGTTTGGAGCTTAGCTCTGTTGTGATTGTCCCACGCTGTGATACGACAGCGAAAAGCTTTGTAGATTTTGGTCTGTTGGATCTGTTGGTCTGTTGGATCTGTTGGGTTGTTGGGTTGTTGGGTTGTTGGGTTGTTGGGTTGTTGGATTTGTTGGATCTGTTGGATCTGTTGGATCTGTTGGGTTGTTGGATCTGTTGGATCTGTTGGATCTGTTGGATCTGTTGGATCTGTTGGATCTGTTGGGCTGTTGGGCTGTTGGGCTGTTGGGCTGTTGGACTGTTGGACTGTTGGGATGTTGGGCTGTTGAGCTGTTGGGCTGTTGGGCTATTGGGTTTGTTGGCGCTGAGTGCTTGAACCACGACCTCCCGCACAACAGACCGACGCTCTTACCAACTGAGTTAACGGAAATTATGCGAAAATCAGTGGAAGAGCATGTATTGCGATATTAATAGTTATTGTTTAAGTGTTTTATGCAAATTCCATATAGATTTACGAATTTATTTTTTTCCTGATTAATCAATAGTGGGGCTTTATCTTTAGATATGGTGATCGCTGCCCTTTGTCTGTTGCTGGTCGTATCGTCGCCATTACATGGACGCTATTTGGTGTTGTTCTGATTAGCATGATTGTTGGGAATATCGCGACTTCTTTGACCACTGTTGCTGTAAATGAAGGCGGAAGTCTTTACGGAATGAAGGTTTGAAACGAAACCTCTTGTCGTACGTAGTAATAAAAGACGCTTTGAGTGCCATCAATAATACTTTTACCAGTTAATTTATAAGGGTTATCCTTTCGCAAAATCAAAGTTTTAACAAACATTCCATGTACCAAGTTGGTTTTAATGACTTTAAAAAAAGGATAAATTTACTCTCTCGCCTTAACCTATATACACCGGTCCCACTTGCAGAATCCCAAAATTATCCAGAAAGCAGTACTGAGACAGCTGAAAGCAAGTGTTTCCCAAGCAATATATTTTAGTTTTAAACAAATCTTGCAACCTCGTAAAATCCAAACTAGCTTGATTTTTCCGTGGTTGTGATGCTCTTTGGTACCATGTTCTTTAGAGTACATCTAGCATCATGTATTTGCATTTTTTTCTGTGCTGAATAAGTCGTTGTTTTCATTTCCCAGGCCGGAGCTTTGAAAAACTCTTTTGAATACCGATTTGGAATTCGAAGGAGTGCCAAGATGAATAAAGGTAAGGGGGACACTACGTATACTCGCGCCATTTTTAAGCGGATGGTTATACATCAGTGTTGTTACCATGGCGGTAAAGCTGCACCAATCCGTCTAGATTTTGGATCCTTGTTGATATCTGTGTCGACTCGATATCACATATTACTCTAAGACAAGAGGTTTGCTATCCCTTCATCCTTTCAAAATAAACTGATAAGAGGCCTCTTCTCTGGGTCTTCTACTAGAACTTTCGTAAAGGCCACACACTTGGGACGAAGTTGAGTAACGAATTACCATGTGTCAGCGGATTATAACCAAAATGAACGCTTCTCCATAAAGTTTTTCGGTGGAAATCGGACCAACGTTACCATTGGCTACGGACCTGGCAAAGCTCATTCTTTACCTAATATTATTATACGACCTACCTGAAATCATATTAATGCTTTTTGTAATATCTATATGAGTGTAGCTACCGTATTCAAATACAGATTGTTGTTGTTGTTGTTGTTGTTGTTGTTGTTGTTCAACAGTGTTGTTGTCGTTGTTGAAACACGTAAACTAAATAATTTTTGAGCAAAAATATCTTATGTTCTGTATGAAAAAATATATATTTATGTTTATGTTTGTTGTTGTTATTCAGAGCGCGAATACGACTCCTATGATGAAATATACGACGACCTCGTAAACCAGCGCATCAAAGGAGCTCTGCTCGACTCTTTTGCTGTAGGAAGCAGGAGAGACCTGTTTGAGAAACCTTTTATAAGAATTAAAAGCATTTACGACTTAAACCTCGCTAGTGGGATCGTCACGGCTCGTAATTCAACCAAACTAAACAGGTGTTTGCGAAGGTTTACGAGAAGCAACGCCAAGGAGATATCTGATACAATCAAAGACAACGCTCGAGCAGTTGAGGTACGTATAGGTCAAAAATATTCAGGTTCTTAATGCTGTAAAGCTCCTAGAGCTCCTAGAAAAAAAAAACTATTAAAAATAAGGGGAACATAACGACTTTTAGGACCCTTTGGACATCTTTCTTTTGTCTAGTGGGCTTAAATCTGGGAGAGACCGCGCTCTTGGTCGAAAAGATCGGGCTGAAGTAGAATGACTTGGAATTGGATCGACTGAAATTTCCAACCTTTAGATTATATAAAAAATCGCTAAAAACGCTTAAAATAGAAAACTTTAAATATGAAACGGTAAGTACACTTCTAGTTTTTATATAAGCTTTAGTTCCAAAACCTTAGCAAAACGTACGAAATTTTAGCACAATCTATTTACTATGGATAGCCTGGGTTACCTGTGGCTATTTGGAAAAGGGTATCGTGAATTTAGTTTTCTTGTTGTTTCTGTATTTTTTATTTTTTATTTATTTATTTTTTTGTAGGTCGAGAATGAGCCTTTAGCATCTGAGTTATCTTCTGGTGTCTTTGATGCCAATAACCCAGTCTTCACGAAAGTATTGACGGCTATTTGTGTTTTGCTGGGACTTTTTGGATCGATTGGAATTATTGGGAAATAATTTATGTTAAGCGATTTTCTGTGTTTTGCAGTGTGGGTCCAGGTAAGAGTTTTTGATTTCTAATAATGTCTGTGAGGATTTTTTGTTCATGTGATTGCAATCGTGTTACAGGCTTTATATTAATATATGTGTCTTGATATATACTTGCCTGTGGTCCGCAGATCAAAAAATAGCGATAATTTGCGGACTTCAAGAAGTGTTTTAATGGTTTTATTTTCATTTCTGCTACAGATGATTTAAGACTGCGGTTTTTAAAGGCTGCTAGAAAAGAACTAGGAAAAACAACCGAAAACTTCCTTATGCGTCTCTCTGTTGTCGTGAAACGCCTACAAGAGAAACACAGGCAGGAAGACAGCAACTAATTGCAGCACAATCGTGCAAAGCAGATGAAACACTTGACGCGAAGCTAATCAAGAGGTCTCCAGTTATAGCCCAGTGCGGATTTAGCTATGGGGTGCAGGGGGTGCACTCCAGCCCCCCCTCCCCCCCCATCCCCCACCCCCTCCCCCCCCCCCACCCTTCCCCCCCACGAGACAAGCTGACATTTTAAGAATTGTTGCATATTAATCTTAATTCGATCCTTTGCTCTACACTATATTTTTTATATTTTTATTTGTAACTGCTATACCAAATACGCTGTATCTTATCGTGAATTATTCGCATTTAATTTTGTTTTATAGTATTAAGAAACCTTAACACAAATATTTTGTTTGCCATAGCACATATTAAAAGGTTGCTTTATCAAGATTAAAACTCATGGTCGCCCAAAAAAAATATATTACTATACAAATGGGTGTTTACCTAGATCTTATGACTTCAAGTCTTTTGTGACGGGCCTGTCTATATAAGTAGGGAGTCAAACCAGATGGAGCAATCCAGGGCTTATGCCAATTGCCTCTGGAAATGTTTTCTTTGGGTTTAATCCACGGTCAGTTTATGTGTTCAGCTTTCCATGCGTTGCTTATACATTATGATTTTCTGTAACGATGATCAGATATGCACTCTATTTCTACTGCATTTTAACCGGATAACAGGAAATTGGGAACTTTTTTAGGCATGCCATTTCTTGAAGACAGATGTTTTGGCGAGTAAATTTAGGCAAACTAGAGACACGAGAAGCACCCAGTATCTGTTACCATACCTTCAATCTGCAAAGAACTCAAGGTAGCTCAGTGTTTTGACCACTGAGTATCTCAAATGTCTTGAAAATTTAGAAATGGATTAACGCTAGCAAGTAACCCGGGAACTCCTCTGGGGGGATCTGAACTATCGGCCGCTTTTACAATTTTTCTCGTAGAGCGCACGGATCCGGATGTACCATAAAGTGTGGTCAGGTGTATTCGGCCTCCCGA